>CM053407.1:61933126-62252965 GCA_028644305.1 Xerus rutilus | reverse complement strand
AATTCCTGCGTGGGATGTTGAGCTGAAGAATGATGCCAGGAAGTTGGCTGGAAAACGGCGCCTCCACCACTTCCAGCCTTGGTCCCTAAGAGCCTAGCGCAGAGTGGACTGTCTACGCCGCCATCTTGGAACCGCCCCCTGTAAAGATATTATAATGTGTTTGTCATACAATATAAACCCTCCTGGGAAATATGAGAGAAATAAATCACAGGAATTGTTTATCAAACTCTTCCTCCCAAAGTACTTATTTATCTAAAAAAAATTCTATAGTAAACTTTCCACATACCAATGAAATAATGGAAGTTTTCTTTGAGATGTAAATGCAACAGTAATTTATTTTATTATTTGTTCTTTTTTAGTTTTACATAGCATTAGAATGTATTTTGACATATTATACATATATGGAATATAACTTTCCATTTTAGTGGTTGTACACTGTGGAGTTACACTGGTCGTGTATTCATATATGAACATAGAAAAGTCATATCCAATTCATTCTACTGTCTTTCCCATTCCCTATCCTTCTTTTCCCCCATTCCTCCTGTCCAATTTGGTGAACCTCCATGCCTCTATCCCCCTCACCTATTGTAGTCAGAATCTTCATATTAGAGAGAATAATTGGCTTTTGGTTTTGAGGGAGGATTAGTTTATTTCACTTAGCATGATAGCCTCTAGTTTCATCCGTTTACTGGCAAATGCCATAATTTTATTCTTCTTTATGGCTGAGTAATATTCCATTGTGTAAATGTACCACATTTTATCCATTCATCTATTGAAGGTTGGTTCTGTAACTTAGGTATTGTGAACTGAGCTGCTATGAACATCAATGTGGCCACATCACTATAATATGCTGATTTTAAGGCCTTTGGGTAAAAACCAAGGAGTGGGATGACTGTGTCAAATGGTGGTTCCATTCTGAGTTTTTTGAGGAAACTCCATTCTGCTTTTCAGAATGGTTACACCAATTTGCAGTTCCACAAGCAAATATGAGTTTATATTTTTCCCCATATCTTCACCAACATTTATTTTAACTTGTATTCTTGATAATTGTTATTCTGACTATAGTGAGATGGAATCTTGGTGCAGTTTTAATTTTCATTACTCTAAATGCTAGACCTGTTGAACATTTTTTTCATATATTTGTTGATCATATTTCTTCTTCTGTGAAATGTCTGTTCAATTCTTTAGCCCATTTATTGATTGGGTTATTTGTTTTGTTGGTGTTAATTTTTTTGTGTTCTTTATATATCCTGGAGATTAATGCTCAATATGAGGTGCATGTGGTAAAGATTTTACCCCATTCTGTAGGCTTTTTCTTCACATAATGGATTGTTTCCTGTGCTGAGAAGAAAATTTTTAGTTTGAAACAATTCCACTTAATGATACACAATTTTACATCTTGTACTTTCAGAATCTTGTTGAGGAATTTGTATCCTAAGCTGACATGCTGGGGATTGGGGCCTACTTTTTTTTCCAGTAGGCACAGGTCTCTGGTCTAATACCTAAGTCCTTTCTTTTTTGTACACAAATTGAACAGAATTTTTCACTTCTCTAGTAATACATGAAGAAGGGTCATACCAATTGTGCAATCATACATGTACCTAGGGAAATGATGTTCATCTCATTCCATCTTTTTTCCTACTCCCATGCCACTCCTCACCCTCCCCTTTTCCCCATCTAAAGTTTCTCCCCTCATCCCATGCCCCCCATTATGGATTAGCATCCACTTATCAGATAAAACATCCCTCCCTCTTTTTTTTGGGGGGGGGCAGCAGGTATTGGTTTATCTCACCTAGCATGATATTCTCCAACTCCATCCATTTACCTGAAAATACCATAATTTATTCTCTTTTGATGCTGAGTAATATTCCATTGTGTATATGTACCACAATTTCTTTATGCATTCATCTATTGAAAGGCATCTAGATTGGTTCCACAGTTTAGCTATTGTGAATTGAGCTGCTATAAACCTTGAAGTGGCTGCATCACTGTAGTATGCTCTTTCTAAGTCTTTAGGGTATAGGCCAAGGAGTGGGAGAGCTGGGTCAAATGATGGTTCCATTCCAAGTTTTCTAAGGAATCTCCACACTGCTTTCCAGATTAGTTGCACCAATTTGCAGTCCCACCAGCAATGTGTGAGTGTGCCTTTCCCCCCACATCCTCACCAACACTTATTATTGTTTGTATTATTGATAATTGCCATTCTGACTGGAGTGAGATGAAATCTTAGTTTTGATTTGCATTTCTCTACTAGAGATGTTGAACATTTTTTCATATATTTGTTGATTGTATGTCTTCTTCTGGGAAGTGTCTATTTAGCTCCTTAGCCTAGTTATTGATTGGGTTATTTTTGTGGTGCTAAGTTTCTTGAATTCTTTATATATCATGGAGATTAGTGCTCTATCTGCTGTGTTTGTGGCAAAAAATTTGCTCCCCCAATGTACACTGTCTCTTCACCTCATTAATTGTTACTTTTGCAGAGAAGAATCTTTTTAGTTTTAATCCATCTCATTTATTGATTCTTGATTTTATTTCTTTTGCTTTAGGAGTCTTGTTAAGGAAGTCAGGGCCTAAGCCAACATGATGAAGATTTTTGCCTACTTTTTCCTCTATTATATGCAAAGTCTCTAGTCTAATTCTAAGTTCCTTGATCCATTTTGAGTTGAGTTTTATGCATGGTGAGAGATAGGGGTTTAGTGTCATTTTGCTGCATATGGATTTCCAGTTTTCTTAGCACCTTTTGTCAAAGAGGCTATCTATTCTCCAATGAATGTTTTTGGCATCATCTTTGTAGTATAACTGTGTTTATGTGAGTTTGTCTCTGTGTTTTCTATTCTGTACCATTGGTCTACATGTCTGTTTTGGTGCCAGTACCACTCCATTTTTGTACTATAGCTTTGTAGTGTAGTTAAAGGTCTTGTATTGTGATGCCTCCTGATTCACATTTCTTTCTGAGGATTGTTTTGGCTATTCTGGGTCTCTTATTCTTCCAAATAAATTTCATAATTGCTTTTTCTAATTCTATGAATAATGTCAATGGAACATTAATATGAATTGCATTAAATCTGTATAACACTTTTGGTAGTATGCCCATTTTGACAGTATTAATTCTGTCTATCCAAGAACATGGGAGTTTTTTCCATATTCTAAGGTTTTCTTCAATTTCTTCCTTTAATGTTCTATAGTTTTCACTGTAGAGGTCTTTTATCTTTTTTGTTAGATTGATTCCCAGATATTTTATTTTTTTGAGGATATTATGAATAGGATATTTTCTCTTTTTGTTGATTCATCACTGATGTATAGGAATGTAATTGATTTATGAGTGTTAATTTTACATACTGCTGATTTGCTAAATTTGTTTATGAGTTTAAGATATTTTCTGGTGGATTTTTTTGAGTCTTGTAAATATAGAATCATGTTATCAGCAAATCAAGGTAGTTGGAGTTCTTCTTTTTCTATTTGTATCCCTTTAATTTCTTTCTCTTGTCTAATTGCTCTGGCTAGAGTTTTCAGAACTATGCTAAATAGATGTGATTAAAGAGAGTATTCATGTCTTGTTCCAGTTTTTACAGGGAACGTTTTCAATTTTTCTCCATTTAGAATGATGTTGGCCTTGGATTTGGCATATATAGCTTTTGTAAATTTATACCTACTATCACTAGTTTTTCTAGTATTTTGAACATGAGTTGGTGCTGTATTTTGTCAAATGATTTTTCTGAATATATTGATATAATTATGTGATTTTTGTCTTTAAATTTATTGATGTGATGAATTATGTTTATTGATTTCTATATGTTAAACCAACCTTGCATTCCTGAGATGAACCACACTTGATCATGGTGCAGTATCATTTTAATATGTTTTTGTATGTGATTTTCCAGTATTTTATTAAGAATTTTTGCATCTATGTTCATCAGTAATATGGTCTGAAGTTTTCGTTCCTTCATATGTCTTTGTCTGGTTTTGGTATCAGGGCAATACTAGCTTCATAGAGTGAGTTCAGAAGGTTCCCTCATCTTCTTCTTTATGGAATCATTTGAGGAGTATTGGTTTTAGTTCTTCTTGAACATATGGTAGAACTTAGTTGAGAATTCATGTGGTGCTGGGCTTTTCTTGATTGGTAGGAATTTTGATGGCATCTTCAATTTCACTGTTTGAAGTTGATCTACTTAAATTCTGTATGTCCTCCTGATTCAATTTGGGTAGATCATATGTCTCTAGATAGTTGTTGATGTCCTCAAAATTTTCTATTTCATTGAAGTAGAAATTTTCAAGACAGGTTGTGATTATCATCTGTATTTCAGTAGAGTCCATTGTGATATTTCCTTTCTCATCATGAAATTTGTAATTTGAATTTTCTGTCACTTTCTCTTTGTTAGCTTGGCTAAGAGTTTTTCAATTTTATTGATTTTTTTTTTAAACCGACTTCTTGTGTTTTCAGTCTTTTGGATTATTTCTTTTGTTTCAATTTCATTGATATCAGCTCTGATTTTAATTGTTTCCTGTGTTCTACTGCTTTTTAGTATTGATTATTTTCTTCTTTTTCTAAGGCTTTCAGATGTAATGCTGGTTGTTTATTTGTTGACTTTCTGTTCTTTTAATGGATGAGCTCAATGCTGTGAACTTTTCTCTTAGCACTGCCTTCATAGTGTCCCAGAGATTTTGATATGTTGTAGCATTATTCTCACTTACCTCTAAGTATTTTTTTATTTCATCCATTATTTCTTCTGCTATCCTTAGTCATTCAATAGCATATTATTTAGTCTCCAGGTGCTGGAATAGCTTATTTTTAATCTTATCATTGATTTTTAATTTCATTCCATGATGATCTGATAGGATGCAAGGTATTATCTCCATTTTTTTTGTATTTACTAAGGGTTTATTTGTGGTTTAAGATATGGTTTGTTTGGGAGAAGGATCCAGGTGCTGCTGAGAAGAAAGTATATTCAGTCATTGATTGATGAAATATTCTATATATGTCTGTTAAGTTTAAATTGTAGTTTTTAGTTCTATGAATTATTTAGTTTTTGTTTGGAGGATCTACAAGTGGTAAGAAAAGTGTGTTAAAGTCACTCAGTGTTATTTATTTGTGGTTTATTTGCTTTTTTAATTTGAGGAAGTTTTGTTTGATGTATGTAAATGCTCCATTGTTTGGGGCACAAATATTTATGATTTTTATGTCTTGTTGATGTGTAATTTCTTTAAGTAGTATAAAATATCTTCTTTGTCCCTTCTGATTAACTTTGGCTTGAATTCCAATTTATCTGATATGAGGATAGAAACCTCTGCTAGTTTACAAGATCCATGTGTGTAATGTTTTTTCCCATCCTTTTCCCTTTAAACTGTGAATGTCTTTGCCTATGAGGCGAGTCTCCTAGAGATAGCATATTGTTGGGTCTTTTTTTTTTTAAATCCAATTTGCCAGTCTAGGTCTTTTGATTGATGAGTTTAGGCCATTTATATTTAATACTATTATTGACATATAATTTTTATTCCATTATGTTGATTTATTTCTGTTTTTTAATTTGAATTAATTTCTTCATTTATTCATTGCTCTTTTGGTATAGTTCCTCCCTTTGCTGGTTTTCACATTTATTTTTTATTTCTTCTTTATGAAATATCTTATTTAGTTTTGTAGTGCAGGCTTTCTAAATGTAAATTATTTTTAATTTTTGTTTATCATGGAAGGTTTTAATTTCATCAGAAATTCTGAAGCTTAATTTTGCTGTGTATAGTATTCTTGGCTATTACCCATTTTCTTTCAGAGCATGGTATATAATATTCCAGGACCTCCTAGGTTTGAGGGTCTGGGTTGAGAGATCAGCTGAGATTTGGTTACATTTCCCTCTAAATGTGATCTGTTGGTTTTCTCTGGTACCTGTTAAAATTCTATTCTTATTCTGTATTTTAGGCATTTTCATAATAATGTGATTTGATGTGGGTTTGTTGTAATTTTGTGTATTTGGGGTCCTGTAAGCCTCTTGTATTTGATTTTTTATTTCATTCTTTAGGTTTGGCAAATTTTCTGATATTATTTCATTGAAAAATTGTGCATTCCTTTTGTTTGTATCTCCAAGCCTTCATTTATCCCAATAAATCTTAAATTTGGTCTTTTCATATTAACCCATATTTCTTAGAAGTTCTGTTAATTGTCTTTAACATTTTTTCTCCATGGTCAACTTTGTTTTCAAGATATATATTTTGTCTTCATTGCCTGAACCATATATATATATATATATATATATATATATATATATGTGTGTGTGTGTGTGTGTGTGTGTGTGTGTGTGTGTTGTAGATGAACACAATACTTTTATTTTATTTAATTTTTTATTTTTATGTGATGCTGAGGATCAGACCCTGTTCTTCACACATGCCAGACAAGTGCTCTACCACTGAGCCATTACTCCAGCCCTCAATTGAATTTTTAATTTGGCTTATTGATTCTTTTGTTTTGAGAATTTCTACTTATTTATTTTTCAGAATCTCTCTTTATTGAAGTGATCTTTCATATCCTGTACTTTCTCTCTGATTTTACTCCTTACACTGTCCTTTACTTCACATATCAGTTTAACCATGTACATTCTAAACTCCTTGTCTGGTATTTCTTCCACTGTGATGCTGATGAATTCTGATACTGGAATATCTTGCTTTGTTTGGGGCAGTTTCTTTCTTTGAATTTTCTTGTTGTTTTTGTCTCTACTCATTTAACAGTATGGGTGTGAGGCAGTATAGTTTCTATCCTATAGACTTATAGTGTCCCCGAATGTTTCAAGTACCTCACTTGCTGAGAAACTTCCTGTCTGGTTTTTGGTTTCATGCCATGGAGCAGCCAGGAAAACAACCTCCTCTATTCAGTCATCTTGAAAACCCCTGTGATAGGAATCTCTATCACTACTTCTATTCAAAATTGTATTAGAAATTCTACCCATTACATTGTGACAAGATATTAAAATGAGAAAGACTTAAACTTGTCATTCTGTACATAAAAGATAAAAACCACACATTTTATTAAAGAAAAATTTCAAGACTAGATAAATGGAAAAATAGAAATGCTGGATAGAAATGTTTAGTATTATAAGAATACCAGATCTTAAAATTGAAATATAAATTTCAAACAATTTTAGCCAAATTTTAATAGTTTATATATATTTTGCTTGTATTTAAAAGCCAAATTAAAAATTAATGTGTAAGTTCTGGGAACTAAGATAAACACTGAAGAAGTAAAGAAAAATTGGGAAGCAGATGAACTCAAATGAAAAAAAACCTGAATAGAGCAAGAATAAGTAAATATACTATTGAAACTGAATGAAAAGTGCAGGAAAAAGAAACCCATATATTTATGTGATCACTTGTTTTCAAACAAAGCTGCCCCTACAGTGAATTGAGGAATGCTATCTGCATCATCATATATCAATAAATTTTTGCAAAATATTTATAATATGAAAGTCAATTTTTAGACATTAAACATTTATAAAACAATATATATTTTAACTTATTAGTTAAAAACTTATTAAAGTAGCTAATGCTACTTTAATACATTATTAAATGGAAATTTCTTTGTATGTTTTAATAGTCTTGATAATCTACTAATATAATATTTCCTACCTAACTCAAAACAGAGAAGAGATCTTCCTGATCAAAATGAGAATATTCTTCATTTTGTAAAATTGCTCCAGTGTTTTCTGAACTGTATGCCAATGAATTGGCAACACAAATATTTTTCTAGGATAAATTGTCCAAACCCTGTCTGACTTGATCATTTATTTCAAGTAGTACATTGGATTTTTTTGCTTTGTTTTGTTTTAATATGTGTGATTGTAAGGAAAGGAAAACAAAATTATTTTTGGAATGATATAACTAAAATAAAATAACTTCAACTGCTAATTTTTACATTCTCTTATCCCTGAATCAAGGAGAGAATACCATCTTGATTTCTTTGTGATATTGCTATGTTAAATATTTGGAAGAATTCTAGGTCTCATGAGTATTCTAGAAACATGGTGGATGTCTCCTCACAGAGGAATACTAGTCTGTGTCCTTCTCAAAGGATCAACATGTTATATTATGGTCTTATTTTTTCAACTCTATTTTATTACAAAAGGAAAGAGTGTGTCTTTTGTCTTATTTTTCCCTTGGAGGTCAAAGAGTAAGAATTTAATTAGCATGGAGCCATTACTTTATCAGACTTTGAAAGTTAAGGTAGTAAATAAAAACATTCTTCTAGCCAATTCTTGGTTATTTTTACAGAGTTTTATGTTTCATGGTATATCCTATTGTAACTCACAACATAATATTAAGGTAATATAAGAAGGTAATATAAGATATTTTAAACAGATCTCTTAAAAACCATGTGGAACATCTAGATAAAAGTTGATACAAAATGGCAACACACCAATAGTGTGGTTTACAAAGTCCTAAGTCAGGACATGGTAGAAGTAGTCAAAAAATAAAAACAAAGGAAAGTTGTATGTGACAGTGTAATAATATCCTGACATAATAGAACACACCTGACTAATCAGCAACTGTCATATTCTATTAGTTAATTACATATGTGAATTATCAGTTAAAATGAATCTTAAAATTATTGAGGACAGTGATTATAACTGAAGTTTATAAACCATAAATCCTCAATTACACATTTCTTTAAGGTTGTGACCTGATAAAATTCAATAATTGAGATAGAATTTCTATTCCCTCTAGTGTACATTTTAAGTCAGTATGGATGGACAAACACTCATTCCATTTAGCATTCTTAGAAATGTTTGGACTACAAAAAGATTAATTTGTATGAATTGAAGGAATTCTTCATTCTGTCATAATGAAAAACAGTTCATTAATCTGATTTACAAAGATAAATTTAGAATTTGACATTGTGAGACAATTAAAGTTCTAATTGATCTGTGTTGATTTCAAACTTTTTCTACCAAGTTCAGTAGAATGTATGGTACCACAATGCAATTAGAGTTTTGTTTAATGATGTTCTTACAGTGTACTAAAGTGGCTACAGAATGTCGTTACTTATTAAAATGTAGTGTAAGCTGCTATCTTAATCTGTCACACTGTAAAAACAAAAAATTATTGAGCTAATAGTTTTGGAGGTGGAGTGTGCAAGATTGAGTAGTCCATCTGTTCAACCTCTTTTGTGAGTACCTTCTATCATAATGTTGTGGAAACATTTGAAAAGGAGAGATAATCTGGTGAGACAGAATGAAAGAGACTCAGGATCAGGATAAATATTTTTTATAACCCACTCTCTTGTGAACTAACCAGGGTAACTTAATTACTGTTTTTTTGAAAGCGTATCTCACTTTTATTTTCAATTTTCAATGTTAAATTTGTAAACGTATCACAGTACATCATATATGAGATTCATCCTGGCTTCCTCATATTTACATAATATATTTTCATATCACTCTCACTTTACTCATCCCTGTGTAGGATTCTATACATTCATTTAAGTTTCCCACATATTTTCAGGAGCACATTCTTAGGAATATTCATATTTCCCAATACTTTTGTTAATTCTCCAAACATTACCCTAAACCTATACAAAATATGATATTACTTTTTACCTACCTCTGTATATAATCTTAACTTTTCTTAAAACCAGGTACTCCAATATGAATTTTTTTCTTCATTTCTTTTTTTAATTTTAATTTTTAATTTATTTATTCTACTTAGGTATACATGACAGCAGAATGCATTTTGATTCATTGTACACAAATGGGCACAAATTTTCATTTCTCTGGTTGTACATGATGTAGAGTCACACCATATGTGTAGTCATACATGAACCTAGGGCAATGATGTCCATCTCATTCCACCATCATCCCTGCCCCCATGTCCCTTCTCCACTCCCTCCCCTTTGACCAACGTTCCTTCATTCTTCCCATGACCCTCCCCCATTATGGATCAGCATCCACTATCAGAGAGAACATTTGCCTTTGGTGTTTTGGGATTGGCTTACTTTGCTTACCATGACATTCTCCAACTCCATCCATTTACTTGCAAATGATATAATTTTATTCTCTTTTAATGCTGAATGATATTCCATTGTGTATATATACTACAATTTCTTTATACATATGTCTACTGAAGGGCATCTAGGTTGGTTCCACAGTTTAGCTATTGTGAATTGAGCTGATATAAACCTTGAAGTGGCTCCATCACTGTAGTATACTGTTTTTAAGTCCTTTGAGTATAGACCAAGGAGTGGGAGAGCTGGGTCAAATGGTGGTTCCATTCTAAGTTTTCTAAGGAATCTCCATCCTGCTTTCCAGATTGGTTGCACCAATTTTCAGTCCCACCAGCAATGTATGAGCGTGCGTTTTCCCCCACAGCCTCGCCAACATTTATTGTTGTTTGTATTCTTGATAATTACCATTTTGACTGGCGTGAGATAAAATCTTAGAGTAGTTTTGATTCATATTTCTCTAATTGCTAGAGCTGTTGAACATTTTTCATATTTTTGTTGATCAATTGTATATCTTCTTCTGAGAAGTTTCTGTTCAGCTTCTTGGTCCATTTAAGATTGGGTTGGGGGCTGGGGTTATGGCTCAGCGGTTGAGCGCTTGCCTCACATACGAGAGGCACTGGGTTCGATCCTCAGCACCACATAAAATAAATAAAGATATTGTGTTCATCTACAACTAAAAACAAAATATCTAAAAAAAAAAAAAAAGATTGGGTTGTTTGTTTTTGTGGTGTTAAGTTTTTTGAGTTCTTTATATATCCTGGAGATTAGTGCTCTATGATGTGCATGTGGCAAAAATTTGACCCTAGAATGTAGGCTCTGTTCACTTTATTGTTTCTTTTGCTGAGAAGAAGCATTTTAGTTGGAATCCATCCCATGTATTTATTCTTGATATTATTTCTCTGCTTTAGGAGTCTTGTTAAGGAAATCAGAGCCTAATCCAATGTGATGAAGGGTTGGGCCTTCTTTTACTTCTATTAGGCACAATTTCTCTTGTCAAATTAATTACTAGGTCTTTGATTCACTTTGAGTTGAGTTTTATGCATGATGAGAGATAGGAATTTAGTTTAATTTTGCTGCACATGTATTTCCCGTTTTACCAGCACCATTTGTTTAAGAGGCTATCTTTTCTCCAATGTAATTTTTGGCACCTTTGTCTAATATAAGACAACTGTATTTATGTGGGCCTCTTTATGTCTTCTATTGTGTACCATTGTTCTACCTGTCTATTTTGGTGCCAGTATCATGCCAATTGTTACTATACCTTTGTAGTATAGTATAAGGTCTGGTATTGTGATCCCTCCTGCTTCACTCTTATTGCTAAGGATTTCTTTGGCTATTCTAGGTCTCTTATTCTTCCAAATGAATTTCATAATTGCCTCTTTTATTTCTATAAGGAATGATGTTGGGATTTTAATTAAAATCACATTGAATCTGTATAGCACTTTGGGTAGTATGGACATTTTGATAATATAGATTCTGCTTATCCAAGAGCATGAGAGATCTTTCTGTATCCTAAGATCCTCTTCAGTTTCTTTCTTTAGTGTCCTATAGTTTTCATTGTAGAGGTCTTTCACTTTTTTGTTAAATTGATTTCCAAGTATTTTAGTTTTATTGAGGCTATTGTGAATGGGGTAGTTTTCCTAATTTCTCTTTCAGAGGATTCATTGCTGATGTATAGACATGCATTTGATTTATGGGTGTTGATTTTATATCTTGCTACTTCACTAAATTCATTTATTAATTCTAGAAGTTTTCTGGTGGAATTTTTTTGATTTCTCTAAACACAGCATCATGTCATCAGCAAATAATGCTAGTGTGATTTCTTCTTTTTCTATTCATATCCCTTAATTTATTTCATGTGTCTAATTGCTCTGACTAGTGTTTCAAGGACTATGTTGAATAGCAGTGGTGAAAGAGGGTGTCCCTGTATTGTTCCCATTTTTAGAGGCAATTCTTCTAATTTTTCTCCATTTAGGATGATTTGGCCTTCAGTTTGGCATAGATAGTTTTTATAATGCTGAGGTATGTCTCTACTATCCCTAGTTTTTCTAGTGTTTTGAACATAAAAGGGTGCTGTATTTTGTAAAATGCTTTCTCTGCATCAGTTGATAAAATCATATTATTCTTATGTTTAAGTCCACTGTTGTGATGGATTACTTTAATTAATTTCCATATGTTTAACCAACCTTACATCCCTGGAGTGAACCCACTTAATCATGCTGCACTATTTTTTAAATATGTTTTTGTATGCAATTTACGAAAATTTTATTGAGAATTTTTGCATCTATGTTCTTCAGGGATATTGGTCTGAAATTTTCTCTCTTTGATGTGTCTCTGTCTGGTTTTGGTATCAGGGTGATAGTAGCCTCATGAGTTTGGAAGGGTTCCCTCCTTTTCAATTTCATGAAATAGTTTGAAGAGTATATGTATTATTTCTTCTTTGTAGATCTAGTAGAACTCAGCTGAGAATCTTTCTGGTCCCAGGCTTTTCCTGGTTGGTAGTCTTTTGATAGCATCTTCTGTTTCCTTGCTTGAAACTGGTCTGCTTAAATTGTGTATGTCCTCCTGGTTCAGTTTGGGTAGGTCATATGCCTCTAGAAATTTGTCAGTGTCTTCAGGGTTTTCTATTTTATTGGAATATAAATTTTCAAAATAGTTTCTAATTATCATCTGTATTTCAATAGTGTCTGTTGTGACATTTCCTTTTTCATCACAAATTTTAGTAATTTGAGTTTTCTCTCTCCTTATTTTCATTAGGGTGGCTAAGGATTTGTCAATTTTATTTATTTTTTCAAAGAACCATCTTTTTGTTCTGTCAATTTTTTGAATTGTTTCTTTTGTTTCAATTTCATTTATTTCAGTCCTGATTTTAATTATTTCCTGTCTTCTACTTCCTTCCGTGTTGATTTGTTCTTTTACTAGGGCTTTGAGATGTAGAGTCAAGTCATTTATTGTTGACTTTTTCTTCTTTTAATGAATGAGCTTAATGCAAAGAATTTTCCTCTTAGCACTGCCTTCATAGTGTCCCAGACATTTTGATATGTTGTAACAGTTTTCATTTACTTCTAAGAATTTTTTAATCTCTTCCCTTATGTCTTCTGTTGTCCATGCATTATTCAATAGCATATTATTTAGTCTCCAGGTGTTGGAGTAGTTTCTATTTTTTAATCTGTCATTGATTGCTAATTTTATTCCATTATGGTCAGATAGGATGCAGGGTAGTATCTTTATTTTTTTTGTATTTGCTAAGACCTGCTTTATGACATAAAAATTTTTTTATTTTGGAGAAGGATCCATGTACTGCTGAGAAAAAAGTGTATTTACTCATTGATGAATGGAATATTTTGTAAATGTCTGTTAAGTTTAAATTATTGATTTTTTATGGAGTTTGGTGGGTTTTTTTTGTTAAGTTTTTGTTTGAAAGATCTATCCAGCAGCAAGAGAGGTTTGTTAAGTCACCCAGTATTATTATGTTGTGGTCTATTTGATTCTTGTAGTTCAGAAGATTTTGTTTGATATTCATAGATGACCCATTGTTTGGGAATAGATATTTAAGATTGTTATGTATTTTTTACATATTATTCTCTTAAGCAGTATGAAATGTCCTTCTTTATCCCTTTTCACTAACTTTGGTTTGAAGTCCACTTTATCTGATATGAGGATGGTAACCCCTGCTTGTTTACATGGTGTATATGAGTGATATGTTTTTTCTCACCCTTTCACTTTCAGTCTGTGAATGTCTTTTCCTGTGAGATGAGTCTCTTGATTAAATGCAGAATATTGTTGGGTCTTTTCTTTCTTTTTTTTTTAATTCTATCTTTCAGTCTATGTCTTTTAATTGATGAGTTTAGGCAATTCACATTCAGAGTTATTATTAAAATATGATTTGTAATCCCCATCATTTTGGTTTATTTTTGGTTTTTAAGTTGACTTGATTTCTCCTTTGATTGGCCTTTCCTTTAGTGTAATTCTTCTTTGTATATTTTCTCTTCATAAATTTTCATTGTTGGTTATCATTTCCTCCTCATGGAATATTTTTCCAAGAATGCTGTGTAGTACAGGCTTTCTCACTGTAAATTCTTTTAACTTTTGTTTATCATGGAAGGTTTTTATTTCATCATCAACTCTGAAGCTCAAATTTGCTTGATATAAGATTCTTGGTTGGTGTCCACTTTCTTCCAGAGCTTGGTATATGTTGTTCCAGAATCTCCTGGCTTTGAGGGTCTGTGTTGAAAAATCTGCCAAGATCCGAATTAGTCTCCCACTATATATAATCTGATATCTCTCTTTTGTGGCTTTTAAAATTCTGTCCTTATTCTGTATACTAGTCATTTTCATTATAATGTGCCTTGGTGTATAACTGTTTTAATTTTGTACATTTGGTGTCCTGTAAGTCTCTTGTATTTGATTTTCCAATTTATTCTTTATGTTTGAGAACTTTTCTGATATAATTGCATTGAAGAGATTGTGCATTCCTTTGGTTTGAAATTCTGTGCCTTCTTCTATCCTGATAAATCTTAGAGTTGGTCTTTTGATGCTATCCCATAATTCTTGTATGTTCTCTTCATGGTTTTTTCTTCACTGTGTGGTCAATTTTACTTTCAGGATTGTATATTTTGTCTTCATTACCTGAGCTTCTGTCTTCCAAGTGATCTAGTCTGTTGGTGATGCTTTCTATTGAGTTTTTTAATTTGGTTTATTGTTTTCTTCATTTTAAGAATTTATGATTTTTTTCACAATTTCTAGCTTTTTCTTGAACTAATCTTTTTCTATTGCATTTGCTCCCTTATCTCTTTGTTGGAGTGATCAATGGTTGCCTGTATTTGCTCATTTAAGTCATTTTTAAATTCACAGATCATTTTAATTATGTACATTCTGAATTACTTCTATGACATTTCACCAACTGTGCTGTAATGGATTCTATTACTGTAATATGTTGGTTTGTTTGGGGCACTTTCTTCCCTTGCTTTTTCATGTTGATTATGTGTCTTCCTTTCTTGTAGTGCCAATCTAAGATATTATAGTTTCTATCCTATAATCTTGTATTGACCCTACAGATTACCTGTACCTTACCTTGGAGTTGACTTCCCCAGATGGACACTACTGAAACTGAAGATGTGGTGTTAGTGGAGGTAACTCAGGATAGCAGTAGGTGTGGCCCAACATGGATGCAAATGCTTTCAGAGATTGGGCTGAAAGGGTGGGACTTCCAATGGCTTTGGGCTGATTGATGGATGGTGCAGCACTGTGACATGCTGAGCTGAGCTTTGGTGGGCTGCTTCTTACATGCCCTATTTGTCATCCCAAGGTGGATGCTACTACATGGGGAAAGCTATGGAGATGGCTGTTGTGTCCCAAGTTGGATATGGGAAGGGACCAACAGCATGGACCTCAACTCTGAACAGGGGCAGTCCTGGGCCTGGGCTCTCAGGCCTGAAGGGGCAATCCTCAGCCTGTCCTTGGCCTGGGCTTCAGCAGGGGTCCCAGGTGATGGGCCTCAGGTTGGACCTTGGTCTGGGCTCCACAGAGATCCCTGGAAGTGGCCCTGGGTCTGGGTCTGGGTTCCTGTATGGGTGGTGGATTGGCAGGTGGCAGTTCTAGGCCTGACCTTTGCTGGGCTTCCATGAATGTCACTGGAGGTGGTCCCGGGTCTGGGACTGGGATCCCACGTGGGTTAGTGGATCAGTGGGTAGCAGTCTTGGGCCTGACTTTGGCTGGGTTCCTGTGGAGGATGCTGGAGGCTGTCCTGGACTTTGGCCTGTGCTCCCTCAGGTCAGCAGGGGCTCTGGTGCTGAACTGAGGATGGTCCTGTGCCTCACTTAGGCTCGGGGTCCATGGAGGCAGTCCTGGGTCTTGGCCTGGGCTTTGTCTAGTCCACTTTATTACTATTTTAATTCAAGTAAGGATAGTGCCCCTGTGATTTAACTACCCCCTGCAAGATCCCAACTCTTAAAGGTCCCCACTTTTCAACATTATCACACTGAGGACCAGGTTTTTATCACATTACTATTTGAGGGACATACTCAAACCACATTCAAATCATAGCAACACTATGACTCCTCTCCTTCATTTCCAGCTTCTGTGTGGAAGAAGATCAGTACTACTAGTACCTTGTAGCATTTATTCTTCCTTAGGGAAGAAAGGTGAACTATTTCTTAATGAAAACATTGTTAACATCGTTAGCTCTAAGTCTTCCTCTGACTTTCATCCTCTGCTTATTTTATTTTAGATGAATATACCTTGTCTCTGCATTTCTTTTTTCTTTCTCATGAACTGCTCTGATGCCAAAGGCCATCTCTAGCAAGCAACCTGCCATGCCCCTCTTCATGGCTCATTGTAAAGCAATAGCTGGGGTGGCAATGCATAATCGCACATTGTTTTATACCTAAAATATCTCCCTTCATCTTTTCACACCAATGTCAGCCTATGTTTAAATCTCCTGAATAAAGTGCCAATGCATCTATTCTCTCTTCAAGTTCTGTTTTCCAGGGAATCTGAACTAAGACAGTTTTCAAATTGAAAAAAAAAAGATCTTTTTCTTACCAAGCAATTTTCCTATTCCCAATTTTTCTCAAATATACAAAATAAAATTAAGTCTGCTTAGATGACTTGATATTAACAATGGAAAATCTCCATGGATTGAAATGCATGGTTTAAATACCACATAATACATATTTCAATTAGTAGGTTTTCTGTTTGAAAGAGGGAGTAGTTGATTTATCTTGAACTGCAGCTAGTATAATATGTAGAGGAAGGGCCTTTCATAAGAATTTTAGTGTGCATTATGTCCCATTCATATATTATTTAGCAGAGTAAATATATAAAATCCAACTCAGGTGATATCAAGGGATAGTCATGCACATTTCCACCTTCTTTATTCTATCATCCTGTGAAATGCTTTCTCTGAGCTCTGCTCAAAGAAGCGAAACAGCAGGGGCCTCCACTTCACAGAAACTCCCAAAGAGAAATCATGCTATACATTTCATTTAGAAATAAGAAATTTGGAATAAATACACAGAAGTGAAAATCCATTAGATAACTGCTGATAAATACCTTGCATTTTAATTTGAGAATTAGCAGTAATACACTGCTCTGGAAATGGCTGTATAGTTTGCAGAGTTCTGTCTAAATCTTGACAGATAAAAGCTTTCAAAATAGTCAAATGCTGTTTTCCCAGCTGTGTATTTGTTAGCTCTGTGTGTTGTTGTGTGCCATGATGTTCCTTTTGTCAAAGTGCCCAGAGGTTCACTACAAATTTTAGGATGAATTTTTGATAACAAATTATAGTAATTTTAAAACTACTCTACATGAGACTGAGAGAACTAGTAAAGGATCTGCAAGGTGTTATGGGCTAATTTGAAAGTTTAGTCAGGTTGATCTCCTACTCAGACATTTCACCCTGCGCTGAATTGGGGTTACCCAAAGTGATTCCAACTTAGAGGGAAGCCATTTTGACTAGAGTTTTGGTAAGACCGAATAAAAAACTTTAATTCTTGTAAAGCATGTGATCCAGCCTGGCCCACCACAAATGTCAACCCTTCCCCTAACAGAAAATTCCCGACACCTGCAACTCTGTAGCTGTTCGAATGATCACTGACTTCTGTAACTGAGCTTACTTTGTGCAATTTTGCGACCCCCCTATAGGGAAAGCGGTTTTTACCTTTAAAAGGCCTGGATACACAGAGGTTCTGGGCTGCGCCGGGAATAGCGTCTTGCTGAGGGTCATTCCTGGCCAGCTAATAAAGACTCTTAAAACTTTGATTCAGTTCTCTGGGTCTCACTGAGGGGTACCTCTTAACACAAGTTTTGCCTGAACAGGGGTTAATTTCTGCATTTAAACATCCTCTATACTTAACACTTTTCTGTTCCTTTGTTCTAAGAAAACTTCAGGAGTGTCTCTATGTTCTGGGTGTCAGTAGACTTAAGTATTGTCACTGTTATATGTTATCTATCCCAACACTCTCTTTCCATTCCTCTTGGCATTCTCTCACTGTGCTCTGTATTCATTTATTACCACACATTATATTATGTTTGATCCTCTAAGAGATAACTATTTTATCATTATTAAAAATAACTTTTCATTTTCTTCACGTTTTAACAGCTTATTCCAATTTCTCCCAGATCCATACTATCTCTTCCAAAGCCTCTAATTTCCTTCACCATTTCCAGTATTCTTCAAAATCTTCACTGGATTTGTTGCCAAGTAAGTCAAACAAACAAAATTTTACCTTTGTGTCCACTTTTTGGTTTTCCTCTTTTTCTGACTGTTATGTTCTCTGCCATTTATTCACTTCAGAGACCTATTTTTAAATTAATAATCTATATTCTTTCTTGATCTAGCATTCCTAATAGATTTTAGAAGTTTCATTATTTTTAAAAATATGATTAATGAGTTAGAGACATATGCTATTGTTAAAAAATAGAATACCCATTCTTATTTTTTCCATGAATTTATTACCTCTTTTTACTTTTCGGCACTTGGTGTTGCGAGACCTACATTTGAAATGTGGCTTTTCTTCTCTGTTGTGTAACTGTGTGCCCAAGAGAAAGATGTTCAACTTTTTGAATTTGTGTTTGTCACCTATACAACAAAGACAATTATCATCTGCTGTCTAGAGTGATTTGATGTATTAAAGATATTTATAAAACTTCTTAGCATAATATCTGAGATATGCTATTTAATGGCTATGTCCCTGTGGCACAATTTCACAGTTGTGTAGGAGACTACTTTAAGCATTCTGGTAATAAGATGACAAGAAGAATTTGAAAGTAAAGGTGAAAGTATGCCTGAGAAGCACTCTGAGGTAATACACTGTGACCATTTGAAATGACTGAATGTTTTCCCTCTGATTTCTTAAGAGTAGACATTGTGAATGCTACTGTTTCATCAAACAAGAGGAGCAATGTTATAAGAGCTTGGGAAGCAAAACAGAAACATTTCAGTGGGCTCCTTTCATGGGCTCTGCTTACCTTGATTGATCTCTGTATTTTGGGCTAGCCTTGATAATAGCACAAAAAATAGAAAAATAATTGTGTTAATTACCTTTTAGAACAGATAGAAAGAACACTGTGGATTTGTGTAGAATATATAAATATATGCATGGATGTGTATGTGTGCCTGTGTATGCACATATATATGATTTTTATGTTTATCTGATACTAAACATGTTACTACATCTTTTGAAATAGAACAGATGATCTGAAATGAGACACACTGAGAGAGACAATTCTAAAATCCTCCATTATTAAAATAGATAAACACAACAACTTTGTTTTCTCATTCATTTCTTTTATAACTTTTAATTAGTTCTTAGCATATCTTATAAATAGTCTCTTTATATTTGGGCTGCACTGAACAGTGATTTATTCACAATTTCTATCTTGTAGACTCATTTTATTTAATTTTACTACTTTGTTGGCAAACTGGAAGAATGCCAGATGGTGGTTTTATACGGCTTATTTCCAAGAGTATAACAAATCATTTTTTACTTTTATAAATGATAATTTTAATGGCACTTATGATGCCTCCTGGGTCCAGGAAGATGCTTACATCTATTCTTCCATAAATAATTATTTAATTAGGAGAATATTAAAAATAGGTTAATAGAAGTCTCCCCAAGTGACTGAAGACATTGTAGCTGTCATTATGTTGTGCCTCATGCTGTGTAATCTTGAAGCACCTTGGGGAAACAGGAAATGTCTTCTCTTTCTATTCTTCTTCAACTAACCATCTCCACTGTTCACATGACCACAGTATGCCCTGAAAATTATTTTTTGTGAATCTCCTTTGCACTCAGGACTATCATAATTAAGTAATTGTATGATTATTCATTTAATGGTTATTTTACTCATTAGACCTTGGAGCTTGTAAGCATGAGGTTTTTCCATCTTCCTCTAAGCTCTAGCAAAATAGCATATGCATGGTAGCAGCACAGAAAACATTATATAATCAATTAGTCTGACACATAATATGATACTTGGTAAAAGTGCAACACATGTACCATTATCTATATATATTTGTCACCAGGAAATAATGTTATGACTTGAGAGACTTGAGAGTGCTTCTCATGTTCTGGACAGTCAAAACCTGGATATTTTAAATTCCTTGGAGATAGAATTTTAGGACATTTATAGATACTGGTCAAAGGGTTTTACATGCCTTTTAGTTTTTTATCAGTCACTCATGCAAAATCTAGATAGTGTAGTTTTTGCTTCCAGTCCTTTTTGTACCATAGTAGAAATCTTTAGTTGTCTGATATGCCATAAAATGATGTCTAGGAGCACAGTGGTGACATGGAGGATGGCTGTATTTCCACTGAGTGTTTTTTTAAAACTGATTTAGCAGGAGGAAGGGTATACTTATTGTATATTGAAGCTGGTTACAACTTCTGCCCTGTATTAAATCAAATCACCTTGGTGAAATTTTATATTTAATTTTTGACTTATTTAGCAAGTAATTGGACAGACAAACTTAAGGCTATATGTGTGTGTGTATGTATGTAGATATAGATTTATAGACATAAATTTAAAAATATGGATGTAGATTTGTTATGTAGATGTATATAAATGGATTTACACATGCTTAGGAATATTATGTATGTATGTTCTCTCCCTAAGTATGTGTAAATCTAACTCTTTATGTACATCCACATCTACACCCATATCTTTATATCCTCTTAAACTATTATGACTACTGTGCAATAAGCCCATCTAAATTCACATATTTAGACCGTCATAGAATAAATAAGTATATACTTTCTGTTGAAATATTTTGAATATAACTCAGGTTATTATATCATATTTCCCATGGGCCTCCTCCAAGTACTCATGAAAATGACTGGGACACAGAAGACAACGAGGGAGCTGTCCAATCTGGTGGCCCAAGTGAGAGTATGTGTGTTTGACGGTGACAGGCTGCCACTGGAGGGCAGGTCTGAAATAACTACCAACTTTGCTGAATCTCTTATGTAGAGAGAGGTTTTAAGCTGTTTAATGAGGTTAGCAAATTCTATCACTCCTACAGACCCTTGAAGAAGTAAAGGAGTAGCACATTTATTTATGGCAGAAGATAACAACCTCTTTCTCACTCATAGGAACTAGGCAAAGATCTACTGATACTTGAGAAAGGGTAAAAGCAAAAGCTGCCTGCTCCTTAGAGAGGGGTATTAAACCCCCTTGGACCCAGAATCCCATACCAGTAATAAAATGTCTGCCAGCCCTGAAGAGAGGGTAGGGAAACATTCTTTTCCTTCCAGATCTGCCATGCACAGAAGGCACAGTTTGACTGCTCTGGGTGGGAGAAGCAGGGATACATAGAAATATTCATACTTAAATCTGAATGTACAAATCCCACTTAAGACTGATGCTGGATCAAAGAAACCAAGAATTCCCCACATAAGTTTAGCAAGGAGCAACAGGGAATGGCAGCCTACAGCTTAGGAGCAGGAGAAAGCATGGGCAGAGATCCTCTCTCAGATGTACATATCTATGGACTAGGAAAATCTGTGTGAGGAGCAAAGACACTGAGAAAACTCATCAGTTGGTACACAGGTTCCATATTAAACATAAGGAAATGATAACTATTGCTTTAGAAATTCGGAGATCAAAGCTAAATAGGAGTGATGATAGCAACAACAGAACCCTAACCAAGGTGAACTGCTTCCGAGATTTCATTTCCAGATGAATGGCCTCATAGAAGAGGCTTGGCCAGTTCTAGGCAAATACACTGCATACTTCAGTATGCACTGTTTTGTTCTTGTGTTCAGGCTCTTCTACATGCATTTAAAAAAGACAAGAACACAGCAACATAAAAATTGACATATTTTTAAAATAAAAAGTAATCAAAACAGTTATGTTCAACTGACCCATATCTTAGAACTATGAGAGAGAATCTTCAACTGTGATTAATATGTTAGTTTCTAGTGGAAGAGGTAGACAATATAGGTAAATATTTTGATATTTTTGGACTATAAAAAAGAAAAATCTATAGTTAAATGTAAATGCTTACAAAAGAAATAATATCCTATATGAAGAAATTCTCTGGTTAGCTTATGGACAGAGTTGACACTTAGGAAGAATCAATGAACTTTAAAATATGTCAGTAGAGTGTATAAAAATAAAACATGAAGTGATAAAAAGAGGGAAAAATTATAAGTGCTGTAAATACTATCAAAAGTTCTAACAAATATGTAATTACATGCCTCTACATAGAACAGAGAAAGGGGCAGAAAAATGAATTGAAGAGGTAATAGCTCAAAATCTTCCAAAATTAATTAACATTAATCACAAATTCAACAGGCTCATAGAAGCCTAAGCAGAATTAAAAAATGTATCTACACATAATAGCTTTATAAACACCAAGGATGAAGTGAGATTCTTGAAGATTTCTAGAGAGAAAAATATCACAATATATATTTAAAAAAGTGAAGATAATGAAAAAGATTTCCCATCAGAGACTTTGTCAATCAGAGCTGACTGGAACAATTTCAAAGTGCTACAATGACAGGGACATAATTAAAGGCCAGTGAATGATAAGGTCCTGTTATTGCACAAATCAATGGATGTGGAGTCAATGGGTATTTGGGCTCCAAATGATGAAGAAATAAAAATAATTCACTTAATATTTGAACTATTGAAGAAATATTGTTGGAAAATTGTTTAACACTTCTTAATTCTTCTAAGCTGTAGTTTTCAAAACTTATTCTACAAATTTTACTCTATATGTTAACATAAATCTCATTTGTATTTCTCTTTCATAAGAAATTGACTTTCTCTGGTATCTTTGATCTTTGCGCATTTCTTTCTTCTGCACCACAACTGATTGAGTGTAGATTTTCTCTTCTTGTGTCTAGAACATTTTAGAACTTTTCTGATTTTCCTCCTGGATTTTTCTTCTGATTAATTACTCTGAAAAAAAATATCTATCTAAATATATATATATATATATATATATATATATTCATTCTAAATGGAAGACTGATGCTATAATCAGTCTTCCATTTAGAATTTTTTGAAGATCATTCATAGTCTAAAATTCTCCACTCCACAGCATCAAACAGAGAGCCTCTCTTCTGATTCATCTTCAGCTACTCCTTCTCAAGTACTGTCTTTCCACTTGCTTCCCCTTATCCTATAAAGACTTATGTGACTTGACTCATTGTATTTAATGAGGATTATCTCAGCTGCAGCTAACAGAACTTATATTTAAAATTGGCTTAAACACAGACACAGAAAGACAAGTATTACATGTTCTGTCTTATATGTGGAAGCTTAAGAAAGCCTGTCTCAAAGTAGAATCCTGATTACTAGAAACTGAGAAAGATATGGGAGGTGTGGGAAAAGAGCAATTGGATTTGAGTGGTACACACTGTGTGCATACATACAAGTATCACACTGAACACAATGAATACATATAATTTATTCATGTTAATTAAAATTTAAATTGATAAATAAGAACACTTTATCATATAGAAGGAGGTTCAGAAGATTGGACTGCTTCAACAGAATCTGATTCAGCCCTCAATGATATCAGCAAGGATCTAGTATTATTCGATTTTCTATTTGTTATATTTCAGCTTTGACTTTAATTTTAGAAGGATAGGAAGATGTTGGATAAAAACCAAACATTAGATTCAGATATAACAATTTTTGGAGGAATAAATGTGATTATTTTTTTTGATATTCACTTAGGAAGTGCTGAAATTTTTGAGAAACTCCTCATTAAGCTTTTATATCTCATTGATCAGAATTGGGTAACATTTCCATTTCATTATCCTTAGATCAATCAGACCCACTTATGAAGATGAATGTGAGTTTAGAATCCCATAAGACAATGTGGAAATGGAGTGAGTACCTAGGAAAAAAAATTAGACTACTAAGAAACAAAAAAAAATGTAAGCTGGGCAAGAAAATAATATTTAATATGTGTATTAATAATATTTAATATGTGTTCTGAAATACTATATTTTACTTTAAATGACACCTTTTTGCTCATTTTTTTAAGATTTAGTTTAAATAACTTTTCCCTATTTGAGGCTTTTCCCTTTCTCTTGAATCAACCAGGATTTAGTGAATGCCTACAATAAATTACTTACACTTAAATGACATTATTGTTATGTCTTTTCATCCAGAAGCTCCTAGAAAATACCAAATATGTCAGTCATCTTTACTTATTTAGCATCAAGTACAGTGCCTAAATTTAGAGGAAAAGACTAAAATGTTGAACTGGATTTTTCATACTTTGGTAGTATGTATTGTAATATGCTAATTTTATGTATGCAAATCTCTTGATTCTGCATTTAATTTTTATGTTCTGTATGATTGGCTTTAACGAAGAAGAAAATTTACTCATCATATAATAACTTTGAACTTGAAAAAAGTCAGAGGGCCATATGGATGTAAAATATTTCAGTCATCTGGCATAGATAATAACTTGACAGAGGAAATGTCAGATAAAATTACCCTTAAATGATTCTGAGTCCCCTTTGGAAATCATCTAACTCTACTGCACCTCTTTTTAAAATTCTTTCTCTGTCTTTGGTAAAAATTTTTTTAATAAATAAACATCTCATGTAGAGTATTACTGATAGTCATTAAGTGTATCTTCCTAATTCAATCTAAATGTGGAAGATTTTTCCAGATGACAATCCTAATAGAAATCTTTAGATCTTTATTTATTCTGAATATAACTGACCCAAACATTCATTTTTAATTGTATATACTTTACATTTAACAGTTTTTGAAGACCTTTAAATTATCTGAGAGATATTTGATTTCAAAGTTCATGCTCTTGTATACATTATTAGAATGAATAGATACAGGTGGTAGCATCAGTGAAAGTGCAGGATAAGAACCTCTATAAGTTCACTCCTTCACATAATAACAACAGGCTTGCTAAATATACTCGAAACAACTTTTACAAAAAATCTTGAAATTGTAGTCTTTGAGCAACCTGGGCAGTATTTAGTCAAGGTGCTTGGCTGAATTTTGGTAAAAACAGAGAAGAGAGTTTTTTGTTGTTTTATCTAGCCTTAATATAATTCCCTGACCCCCAGTTCTATATCATTCTTGAAAAATGACATTCTCCCTAGTGCAGGAGGTAGTAGAACAGGTAAAGCTTTTTCAAAGAAGAGAGTCCTTACTTGGCTTGTGCTATATATCTCAAAGGTCCATATGGTAAGAGCTTAGTACTCAGGTTGGTGCTACTGGGAGATGGTGGAATATTTCAGAAATGGGGCCTAGTGGGAAGTTTTAAGTTATTGGAGATGTGTTCTCCAAGACGATAGTAGGACCTCAGCCCCTTCTTTTCTTTTTCTTTTACTTCCTGGCCGCAAGTTGAATATTTTTGCTATGTCATAATGCATTGCACCCCATTGTCCCAGAGTAAGGGGTCCAATTCATCATGGACTGGAATTTCTAAAACCATGAGATCAAATAAAGCTTATCTCTTTATGAGTTGATTATCTCAAGTGATAGTAATGAAAAGCTGATTGATTCAGTGGTGGTTCCCTAGAAAACTTCACATGGAATAACTGCTTTCAATTAAATTCATTCAAATTTACCCCACACTAAAAGCTTCTCTCCTTGGACTTTCATTGAATGCTTTGCCATTAAGATTGTCTAAGGCAGTGGATAATAATACGGACAAACAACAGATTGCAAGAAAATGTTAAAGTGAAGATGTGAGAATGAGAAGCTACAAAGGTTTTGGAAAACTTCCATTCTTGGAAATTCAGAAGACCATGTCCACATGTAGGACTGTACACCTGCTCAAGAAAAATTTCTGAAGGTGCTAAAGTCTTACTTCTGATTTACTTGGATGCTCTTTATGAAGAAGAAGTAGAAGGTAAGAAAGAGTTATATATTTCCTGATTGAATGTAGAAAACATTTTCAAACAATCTCACAATTTCCCCTTAATAAGACTTGGAGACTCATTGGTTTCAAGAATTTATGGAAATCTGTGTCAATAATTAACTGAATATTAATATAGCTGATTTTAGCAGTGATGTTTGACAAACAACAGACTGTACACGATTGGTTTAAGAAAGTTATTAAAAAATAGTCAACAGCAATTATGACAAAAGCAACACAGACAAATCTTGGGATGGGCAATTATCTGATTTCCAGAATTGCCACATTAATTTGAAATGTCCAATATTTAACAAAAATAATGAAACATGGACAGAAACAATACATTCAGATACTAAACAGATCCCAGTATAGCAAAAACAGTTTTTAAAAAGAATAGAGTTAGAATATTCATTATGATAGTTTTAAATCTCACTATAAAATGATAGTAACCAAAAGAGAGCATTCATAGAATAATGGGGTAAATATATAGGTCATTGTAATGTAATTAAGGGTCCAGAAATAAACCCATTTATGATCAATTGATCATTGATTTCTCAATACCAATCAATGAAGAAAGAATAGTATTTTCAGCAAATGTTACTAGAATATCTACATGCAAGAGTATAAATGTGAACTTCTATTTCCTTCCTCATGTAAAATTGATGAAAAATTGATTATTGTAGTTAATTTATGCTAATATAATGAGAAACCACAGATTCATAAAGAACAGAAATTAGTTTCTTATAGCTCCAGAGACTGGGAAGTCACAGGAAGTCTCAAGGCACCAGAGTCTAGTGGCTACAAAGAGCATGGTTTCTGTTTCCAAGATGGAACCTTAAATGTTGCATCCTCTGGAAGAGAAGAATTCTGTTCTTTTGGCACAACAGGAAGAGAACAAACTCTATAGCGGCTTTTTAATAGTAGCACTAATCCACTCATGAAGGCAGAGCTCTTATGGCCTATGTACCTGTCATTATTCCCCACCTTCTAATACTTGCGTTGGTGATTAAGATTTAACATGAGTTTTGAAGGGGACAGAAACATTCAAATCATAGTATAGATCAAAGTTCTAAGTGTAAGAGCTAAAAAAGTATCTTGTAAAAATCATAATGGTAGGGGCTAGGATTGCGGCTCAGTGGTAGAATGCTCGCCTAGCACATGTGAGGCACTGGGTTTGATCCTCAGCACCACATAAAAATAAGTAAAGATATTGTGTCCATCTACCACTAAAAAAATTTTTTTTTAAATTATATTGGTAAACCTATGAGGCCTTGGATTATATAGTTTTCATAGATTTGAAACATAAGCCACAAGTAGCCACAGAAAATATAGGTTAATTAGCCTTGAATAAAGTTTTAAAAATATGCAATAAAGTACACTGTCAAAAAAGTGGAAAGACAATTCCCAGAATGGGAGAAAATATTAGTTAATTCTTTATCTGATGAGTCCTGAAAGTCAGATTAAATAAAGACTTCCCACAATAATGATCAGACTGCCCAATAAAGAAGCGAGTAAATGGTTTGATAAGACATTTCTCAAAAGAAAATATACAAATGACCAATAAAACATGTTCAACATAAGTAATTAGGGAAAAGAAGATGAAAACAACAGAGAAATGTCAATTCACAGACACTAAAATGACTATAAATTTTTTTTTAAAGTTGAAAATTAGAAGTATTGACAAGCACATGGAGACATTGGGAAGCTGCAGTGAATCTGGTGGAATCGTGCATCCACTGTGGGCAACAGTGGGAAGGTCCTCAGAAAGCTATGTAGAGAATTACCAAACAACCTAGAAATTCTACTCCAAGAATACACTGAAATGAATGGAAAACCAGTGCTCAAAACTTTTGCACAAATATTCATAGCAGCATTATTCATAATAAGCAAAAAGTGGAAACATTCCAAAAGGCCATCAGTTGACTAATGGAAAAACAAATATGATATATCCATAAAATGGAATGTTTTTCATCATAAAAATGAAGTATTTATCTATACTACAAAATGGATGAACCTGAAGAAATATTGTGCTGATTTAAAGAAGTTGGCTACAGAAGGTCACATATTGTAGGATTCTACTTGCACAAAGTATATAGAAGAGAAAATTTATGGAGATAGAAAGTAGATTAGTGGTAGCTGGGGTTTAGTGAAAGGAAGAATTGAGAATATCTATTAATAGGTACAAAGTTCTCTCTATAATAGGAAACTGTTCAGAAATTAGATGATAGTGATGATTCATAAAAGCCTTGTGAAATTGAATTTTAAAATTTAAAATTGTGAATTTTATGGTATAGCACAATGTATTTTAAAATAATTTATAAAGACTGTTTTCAAAAATAGTAAATGATATACATGGCTGAAAGTTCTTCCTGTCCTTATCTAGCTCTTTGACAATGTAATCTATGTCCTTGGTAATATTACTCACCCCAAATCTTTTAGGTCAATTTACTGAAAATATATTTGTTCATCTAGTGCAATTTTTCTTATTGCATTTCCTTGTGATTGTTTTGTATGTGTCTAAAATATCTAGATAAATGTTAAAATTAAAAAAAAACACACGAAACCAAGAATATCTCATAATAATTAGAGGGATGTATATCAGCAGTGATAGGAAGCTTGTGGATAAACAATATAAAAGATGTGGACTGCGTTTTTCAAATGAAGAATTATTAAGTGGATTGATTAATATTTACATGGCTATGGGAGACCATTAATTGTCCTTTTCAACACAGCAGTCATCCCTTCATTTACAGACAGCAGCATTATGCTTTATTCTCCAACTCTGTTGTAGGAGCTTTTTGAGGCACTTCAGTGCTGTTTGTTACGCGACAGGAAGAAGTAGGTCAGCATGTATAAACTACCAAAGTCCACAACTCACATGGGAAGCAGCTGCTGGATGGATAAAAGTGTTTGCAGAGTCTTTTGTCTAGGAGCCAGGGGATGGAGGGATTATGTCTTTGGCATAAGGGTGGCAATATAACATAAGGATATAGTCCATGGCATAAAGTAAGTCAAGATATGTTGCTCTCTTGGTTTAAGTGATTCAATAACATTAGGCTAAATGTATCACTTCTTACCTCCTATAGGATGTAGAGCTATTGAAAGCCTTACAGTACTTAGAAATAAAATGTTTTATGCTGAACAAGTCTAGAATAAAATATTTTCTTCAGATTTTTAGGTAAAACAGTAGTGGTGTCATTATTTCTCCATACTTTTTTATTAAATTAGGAGGAATGAAAAACAGGAACTGAATTTTTAAAATTTCATTTAACTACATCACTTGAATAAGATGCTCACATATAAATGAAAGCTAATTGTTGAAATAATAGGATTCTGAGTTTTATAGGCTCTTCTGAAAAATGTTTCAGATTCATTAAGATATGTCTTTAAGATATGATCCCTATACCCAAAGCACAGCCTTTCTTATCTCAATAGTGTAGTGTGAGAAATAGAAAAAGGATAGAAATATCCAGGACCACAGCAGACCTCAGCTCAATTTTTGGACATCAGTGTGGCTCTGGGCTGAATTTCACATGTGAGGTCTCTATAAAATGTGAGTTGAGCATCACTTATATGACAGGGAGCTGTTTTAGTCATGAAGCATCTTCTCTTTGTAATTACATAATTGGTGTGAAAATTAACAAAGCTCCAGTAATAAATGAAGAGTAGGTACATTCTGCTTCAACTTTCTGTAGAAAATGGGTCTCCTGCTAGTGAATACCATTAGCATTTTTTCTACTGTTTGTTATTACTCTCATTAAATTACAAAGATGTGTTTATAAGGAAATCTGAGTCATATATGCTTTTTTCTTTTATCTATAGTGTCTTCCAAAATAGGGAAATAATGAATGAATTGAAGTCCTATACTTATCCTTTCAACATAATCCCTTACTTTGACTAATATCTCCCCTTCACATATATTTCTGAGGTTTATTTTACACTATTTTATTAAAAAAATGGGGCATGGATAATCTTACAAACATTCCATTGAACATGAGTATTTGAACTATCCAATGAAGAGTAAAAATTCCAAGTCATTCTTTTTCTGCCATCATCCACAGTTATTCAAACATTTTGTTATGTGTTGATAGAGATATTTAAGTACATAGGTAATTTTTCTAAGGCCCAAACATTCTGCCCATGTTTCCCCAGATAGAGTTCCCATGCATAGTAACACCTGGCAAATCATGGGTCTCTCCTGGACTAAACTCGAGTCATACTCGCCTAAGTCCCCTAGGCTTTTACCCTATTGTTTGTCTTTGTTGGTTCAATATCTTTCAGGGTAACAAGAATCTTGTTAAATCAGTTTGGTGGGGGGAGGGTGGAACCTACCATCAACATCTGATAATTTTTGATATCTGAAAAACTATACTCCACCTTTGGTATCTGATCATCATGGCCTGCCTTCAGCAAGCTCTTATCTAATTAGACAGAATCCCCCAATTAATTTATTTAATTTCCCAAGGAAATTTGTAATTCATTGAAATCCTCCTTGTTCCTTAGCTTTAAGTCCCGCTTGTTTCTGCCGTACTTGGAATGAAGCCTTGTTCTACACTTAATCTCATTTCTGCTTTTGTAACAATTCCTGAAACTGTTTGTACAGCTTCCACTACTATTGAGCTCTGGTTTTTCTTGATACCCCAAATTAGCCTCCCCAAATGCTTTCATGCTGGTGTCATCATTTACAAAAGTTTGTGTTTTTAAAATCTACTCTTATCAATAAAGTCATAATCCCTTTATTACACCATATAATTAGGACAAATAATTTAATCTTTGACATAACAGATCCATTAAAATAAAAGTGTCATTCTCAGTTCCTGCTTAGTCAAAACAACCTTCTCAATGAACTGCATATTCAAGGTGTCTAGGGTGGTGTCTTAGGCCATTGTTAGGAATTATGGATCCATCCTGTTGTGTGGACATTGAGGTACCAATTTTACAGCCATTAGCAACCAGATATCATTATGTCAGATTGTCCACCTGCATGTCACAGGAATCACATAGTGATTGTTTTTTGTTTGTTTGTTTTTGGTTTTTGAACCACATGGAAAATATGCCTACCTTTTTACAAGCTTTGTTTTTATTGTTCCTAGAGCATTAGAGAACAATATTAGGTTTTTATTCTCCAATGAAATCCTGCCATGATTTAGGCTGTCATCATTCCCTATATATGCACCACCTTGGCCCAATGTATGCTCTCTAAAGACCTCAGATTACATAGGGAATAAAATATGTAATAATCCTTTCAGAGAAGGGTGGATGTTCTCTTCCAGCAGTGAGGATGGTTCTGATTTGCCATTAGATCAATTATTTTATTGATCTTTTCGTTTATATATTCATCTTTCTCCTTGACCAATTTTTTTTTGAAATAGTGAAGGTGTTTATTGTTTGTGCCTGAGTGGTCACACCAACTACAAATTATGAAGCTGTTTTCCGCTCCTTTTTATTTTTTTTATTTGTTCTAATTAGTTATATATGACAGGAGAATGCATTTGACACATCATACATAAATTGAGTATAACTTCTCATTCTTCTGGTTGTACATGTTGTAGAATCACACTGGTCATGTAACCATATATGTGCATAGGGTAATAATGTCTGATTCATTCAAACTTTGCAACTGTTTATTAATTTTTGCCTACCCCTAACCACCCCATACACTTAGGTGAAACAGGAAGGATATAGGGAGTTGGAGTTAGGTAATTTGTCTTCTCCAATGTAGGATAAGTTTCCAGTAAAATATTTTCCCTTAATGACTAGGTACTTGTTATGGAGAATACTCTGGATATATTTTAAAATGGTCACTTACCCTCTAACCCTCCCAGAATTACAGGGGGATTTTATTGGCTTTATTGTAAGAATCTGGTGAGTTTTCTGGAAGAAAAGACTCCTGAAAGTTTGGGTGTTCTGTATGACTCACCCCTCTGTAATTTCATGTTCCTATTGTATCCACATTCAGCGTCTAGCTATTTACCAGTTACCACTTAAGCAAGCATTCCAACTGGTTGATAATACCAACAGTTTCTCCTTATAGTAAGCAAGTCTTAGCAGTGATTCTCTATATTTAATTATTTTTCAGATTTCAGGGATGCCATTTGCCCTGCAATCTCATATATTAGAAGGACACAATAACTGTCATTGATTTTTAGGTTATTCAGATAATTTTTTCTTTCAGTAAATATGGAAGAGATGACTTCCAAGTTCTATACATGTTGGAACGGAAACTGAAAGTTGTATGTTAGCTTATTATTTTCAGCTTGAGTCATTATCCCAGTGCCAAAATACCACCAGAATGTCAGAAAGCTAAAGTGAGTGCTAATAAAGCCCTATATGTTACTGCCATTGGGTATTTATAAGGTTTGTCAATTTGGAAAAATCCTGTGTACCCCAAAAGATTGATTATCTCATGAGAATGTTAACTCTATCCCCAAAACATCTCTTTCTTGGTTACTGTAAAAATCTTATAGGGCTCTGGCCTCTGGGGTTGACCTAAAACTTCCCACAACTGTTGTTTGCACCTCCAGAGAGGAATTATTTCTGCTATCACTATCTCTGAGGGTACCTTGGTAACATTTATACCTTCCCTACATGTATTATATCCTCATCCACATTTAGCATATAGAAGTGAAAATCAACCTCTGCTCAAAAAAGGTTGTTTCCATATTAAGTAGGCAGCAGGAATCTACTTCCTATTATTAGACAACTGTCTTAGCAACATGCTGTCATAATTTATGACTTGATTACTTATAGAAACTTTACTGGCCTATGCATGTGATTCACTAGTAATGATTCTCTAGGTCATCTGGAAAATTAACTATAGTAATAAATATAACATAAAATGTTAGTTTAATAATTGCTATTGTTGGGTAGCACTGATTTGAGTTACTGGAATCAGGGAATCATTAATTTTCTCCAGTATTCCACATGATTTTTTAAAAATTCCTGAACTAGTAGGAATTCAGGTTACCTTCTCTGAAATAAGAAGATCTGGTGTTTTTCTTTCATTGTGTCCATTTGTACCAGACCTAAGTGATAGCTAAAATTATATTTTTTTGTTCTGGAACATTCTCATAGAAATAGTGTGGTTTAGTTATTTTCTAGAGTTTTGTTTGGCTTATGAGTACCTTTTATGTTTGATATAATATTGTCAAGTTTTTGTTTGATCCACACTCACTCCAGAGTGGTCAAGTTGTCTGGTTAAATGTAGTACTTAACCATAGATTACTTGAAATTATTGAGAACTGTCACTTTATTATTGGCCCAATATTAAATTGGTTAGGTAAAGACTTACATGATTATTTCTCACTGCTTGGTGATGGACCAACCTTACAGTCTGCCCTTAATTGGTAAAGACAGTAAAGTTATGACACATCTAAGTTCTTTCATTAATATGTTTGCTATCAAATTTTGTGGTGTGAATATTATGTCTTGACCATTTATATCACTTTTTTTTGGTGTACACTAACAGAAAAAGCCAAGGAAAAATTTCATGAATTTGGAATATAAAGTTGTATAATTATATTCTCCCACTCTCTTCTTCCTACTGCCTAATTTTGGAAATCTCACTGAATGCCCTTCTTTATTTCCCATTGTATTCAATCTAAGAAGAGTTATCTGAACAATAAAAGCAACTCTTCAAATCTTACCACCTTTTTTCTTAACTAGTTTTATAGTTATTGATTCAAATTTTCTAGGAGCACACTGCTCTGCGGTTAAATGGAATGTGGTATTTGTGCAGCGTTTCCTTACACATTAATGTACATCCACAGCAGTAAAAATTATGCATGAGCATCAAAAGAAATATATAGAATTGAGCAAGATTAAGTGATATTGCCTCTGTATCAAGCCTAGAGTATGCCAAGCCTAGAGTAGTGTCATTCTTATCTAATATCAATTTGCAGTGCACTTGATTTTATCACTAGAAGCCCACAAAATCTGCTTGGCAGCTATACCAGTTTCTTTCTTTGATCATGTGAAATTTATCCCACAGCCATTTACAAGGGATTGCTTTCCTTTTGAGTGGCAGAAGTTCTCTAACATTGTGTCCTTTTACCATTGGTGCTTAGACTGATCACTAATATGCTTATTCCATGAAATCAGGTAGCTGGCTATAGGGCTCTACCATAGCATCTACCATACGTTCAAGGATGCTTAGTTAGGTGTGTCCATCCAGTTGTCATAAAGATGACATTGGGGCACCCACAGTCACAATATTTTTACTTCTTTGGAAGGAATACTTACTGCTACATTGATGGTGGGGTGGAAGTTAGACTTCTTAGGATTTGATTGCCAGACTTCTAATTTCACTCACTGTAACAAGTTCATTGTCATTTCGTTGGAAATATCTGCTCAAAAAAGGTTGTTTCCATTTGGGGTTTGCTTATCAGTCCAAATGATTCCTCATGTTTGTCTGACTTTAGGATGTGGCATTTCTTTTGTTGTGGGGGGATTGTTTAATTTTTTATTGGTTCTTTACATGGCAATAGGATTCATTTTGACATAATTGTAAAAACATGTAATATAATTTGTTCCAATTTAATCCTCAGTACTTCCCCTCTTCCCCTCTCCTCCTGCCTCTTCCTGTTCCCTTCCCTCTACTCTACTGATCTTTCTGCTATTTATTTATAGTTTTATTTTTTAATTAGTATCTTGTGGATGGTAAGACTCACTGTGGTACATTCCCATATGTACACGAGAAAGTAAGGACATATTAATTCCACTGTCTTTCCCTACCCTATCCTTCCTCCCTTCCCTTCATTCCCCTTTGTCTACACTATTGATCTTTCTTCTATTATTTGTTTGTTTGTTTGTTTTGGTATTGGGGATTGAACTCAGGGGTACACAGCCACATCCCCAGCCCTATTTTGTGTTTTATGAGGAGACAGGGTCTCATTGAGTTGCTTAGCACCTCACCATTGCTGAGGCTGGCTTTGAACTCGTTATCCTCCTGTCTCAGCTTCCCAAAGTGCTGGGATTATAGGCATGCGCCACCATGCCCGACTTCTTCTATTCTTTTTTAACACTCTCCCCTTTATTTTGGATCAGCTACTGCATATCAGAGAAAACATTCTACCTTTGACTTTGAGCAATTGACTCATTTCACTTGGCTTGATAGTCTCTAGTTCCATCCACTTACCTGAAAATGCCATAAAGTCATTCTTCTTTATTGCTGAATAGTACTTCATTGTGTATACATGCCACATTTTCTTTATACATTCAACTATGTTGGCTCCATACCTTGGCTATTGTGAATTGTGCTGCTATAAACAGTGATGTGGCTGTGTCACTGAAGTATGACATTTCATTCAGTCATTAATTTTAACAATGTGTGCCAATATTCATTAATCAAGTTTGTGTTGATTATTTTTGTGAAGTATCCTAACATTTATCATTATACTCTCAGGGTTCCATGGTCATTTTACTAGGGATACTGCATGGGTTTTTGATTGATCAGTGATCTTGAGTAACCTTGTGAGTAGAACTAACTTATTCCCAGCTAGCCACTGCAGCCTGAAGCAACTTTTGGAGTTAGGAAAAATTATCTTTACTCCTTTTCTACTACTTAATTTTCACATTTTTAAAGTCTGGTTTTCACCAAGGCTGCTAGCAAGAGACAAGCAATATAAATTTCAACTTCTTTCTTAAACTGTCATTTCACATATGAACAATTTATTCAACAAATATTTATTGAAAACATAGTTTCTGGTAATCACTATTGTAGGTTTTATCATTGAATAACAAAATGGGCTAAATGTTTGCTTTCAAGAATCTCATACTATGGTGGAATGAGTACACCATGAAACAGGTTGTGAAGAAAATAAAAGTGAGGTAAAAAAGAAAATTGTTGTAGAATATGCTTCATAAATTAAGAAGAGTCAGGGAAACTTACTGATAAGAGAATATTTATGCATTTTTCTTAAGTTTATATTTACACTATTAGATAATTGTGTATATCTAATGGTAATAGTATTACTAGAGAATTAAAATCATCAAGATATATGCTGAAATTCCTCATATTTTCTAATTACATCTTTGAAACTGGCAGTTTAAGAGAATCAGCTTGCATTTGGAATAATAGAAATACTTCTTGTGGAATAAATTTGAAATAGGAAAAAAAAGAGAGAGTATTTATGCATTTTAATCTCCTGGTTTTCCTATTGTCTTCTTTCATTGAGAACTATTTACCTGGTTTATTCTCTGGTTTTAAAGAAAATATGGTTTGATTTGATTTAAAATAAATAATTCATGGGAAAATAATTTACATTATTTCTGTGTTCAGTTTGGCAACATTTGCTGATTAGGCTTTTGTTTTCCTGTTACTGTCCTCATTTTTGTATACATTTTTTTCAGTAGAGAGCCATCTTTATGGAGATTACTCATGTTTCAATTGAATAATTGAAGGTTTATTGTGTGTGGAAGGCTCTCTAACCATATTCTAGTCTATCGTAAATTTCTGTGACATCTTAGTATTTTGTTTGGAATTTCATCTAGCACTTATCTCTTTGTGGTCATTTGGGGTAATGTTGGTAACAGTTTGAAACTCTATAGCTCAACATGTAAGATAGCTACTTCCTGCAAGCTATCTCAAGTCTGTGATTTCTCAGGCCTTTCACTTTGCTTCACAGAACCAAATAATTCCAGAGGATATTGTTCCCAACTCACATCTAGTCCTATTGTGATAAATATGAGATTAGGTTGTACTCTTAACTTTGGGGATGTATTACTTCCCTAGTGTTTCTGATATGTACAAGTACAAATCATTTCTCCATTTTTTCCATACCTGTGTACTATCTCCATTTCATCTTATTCCTTTTATGTATTATCTTGTGCTTCAGAGTTTTAATTTATGTTTATTGATGCCTGAGTTGGCTTTCCTATTTTTTTTTCCTTGCATTTGGTTGATTTCTGAGAAGTATGTGGATATGTGGACACTTTTGGCCCTCTTCAAATTCTGCATTAGTGGTTTTCAGTCTGTAGAATTAATTTGTATAACAAATTTAAAACAATTTTCAAAACTAGTAGTCCTTAATGTTGACTTCTATCAAGTCAATAGGAATTGAAGAGATTAATAACATAAATAGATTTTTAATGTAAAATTACTTATTTGTTGAAAAACTAAAGATTAGAACCACAGTAGTGTTTTTACTCATAAGATTTTCTTTGGCTGATATAAGAATAAGTTATACTGAATTTAATTTTAAATTCTGTCCAGAATTAATTGTTCCATTTTGTTCAATAATCTTAAAACACATTAATGCATATTTATTTAATCTATTTCGGGATTTTTCTTATAAAAGTGAGAAAAATACAGAGATATTAAACAATATAATAATTTAATAGAAATGATTCAGTAAGTTCACAAAAGAGCCAGTATTATAGATGTTGAATCCTGGTTCTAATTTTTAAAGGTAATAATCAGTGCTTAGCATCTCTAAGCTAAATGATAACAAAAATGTCTTAAGATCAAAGGTATACTCAGTATAAAGTAAAATGAAAGTTGAAAGCTCACAAGACATTTTTCACTAAATACCGTTGTCCTTCCATATCCTCTGAGGATTGGTTCCTGTATGACCTTCCTTCCTTGTAGATACCAAAAAATCTGTGAATGCTCATCTCCTTACATAAAATGGTTTACATAGCACAGTTTCTCTTCTCTATTCATGTGTATTGCATCTGAAAATTCAGCCATGCTTGGATCCACAATATTTGAAAAGATTTTCATCTGTACTGAACATTCACGCTTTTTTTCTAGTCCTCATTTAGGTCATTGTCATGTTGTGTTAGGGAAACACTACAACAACTATTTCCATAGCATTTACACTGTATGAATAATTATAAATCATCTAGAAATGATTTAAAGTGTATTGGAGGATGCCCAGAGATTATATGCAAATGTTATATCATTATATATAAAGAAATGGAGAATCCATGAATTTTGACGTCCTTGGGGCCTTCATGGTATCAAGGGATAACAACTGTATATGTATATAAACAATGTATACATTCTTATAAACTTTGAATCATCGCTCTATTAAAATACCTAATATAATGTAAATTTTATGTAAATAGTTTTTCTAATGTACAGTTTAGGAAACAATAACAAGAAAAAAGCCAGTACTGATGCATTTTTCTGAATATCTTTGATTAAAATTTGGTTAAATCAATGGATAAGGAAAATTCAGATTCAGAAGGTTAAGTGTATATTTGAGATTGTGGTAATAGAACATGTGTATGTATATGTGAGAGACAGAGAGAGAGAAAGAGAGAGCACACATACATGTGGGATCCTTGCTCAGAGTCTTTTCACTAAATAAACATTGTTTATTTCACTAAGTATACAAGAATTTTGAAATGATGCATAACTTTTCCTTTTATGTTCACTCAACACATGAGCAATATATATACTCCACATAAAACTTATTAATGCTTCAAAACCTATAATAAACCTCGGTAAGACTGGTAACTAGGGAAAACAGATATTTGGTATTAGGAGTGATGTCAAGAGTATAATTCCAATGTTTATTGTTTCATCTTAAAGGGAAAAGAACTGGCTACCTCAGAGCTGATAAATAACAATCCTTTAAATAGCAGACCATAAACATTAGGTCATTCTTTATGGTTCTCACAGGAGACTTGCCTGACTACCTGAGTCAGATACAAGACCATGCTTTGAAAGAGAATGCAATGGAGCTTGAATGCAATTTTTGTGTATGGAGGTTATAATACTTAGAATATTATTTAATGCTTTAATTTTGAAATTATTTGCTTTGATATATCTCATCTCTCAAATATATGTTGTATCTCAAGAAGCTTTAACTCTACTACTTGATAATGGATATATTGAATTTTTTATATATTTTGCTTGTAAATTTGGTAGGGAATATTTTATTATGGATCCAGGAATAACTTTCCTACAAATAGAAATGAGTTTGGGTTGCTAGTGCTGATACAACAAAGAGACATAGAGTGAAAGTCTAAAATATCACAACTTTATTTCATCATAATTGTGAAGGCTGGAACTCTGAGATCAAGGTGTAATCAGGTTGATGATTTTCTGAGGCCTCTCACTTTGGATTGTAAATGGCTATTGTATCCTTTTGTCTTTGCATAATCTTCCCTGTGTGTGTGTTATCACTGTAATCTTTTCTTAAAAAAATTTATCAGTTATCTTGGGTTAGATCCCCACAGATGACTTCATTTTAATTTACCTGCTACTTTAAAAACTCTGTATTCAAATACAGTACTTTCTAAGGTACAGGGAATTAGGGGTTCAACATATGAATTTGGTGGGGTACAAAATTGAACCATAAATGTCTGATTTTAATTAAATGGCATTCAATAATCTTTTATTTCACTTGAATTCTGGGTTTAAAATTAGGTACAATCACTAGATCAGTGTCTTTTAATGGGTATAATGATTTTTATCAGTGAATATTTTTTAGGTTGAGGTTCTTCATAGAAAGAACCAACAGGGTATGTATGTGGTTGGAGAAAGAGAGAGAGACATAATGCTATTAAGGAATTGGCATATGTGACTATGGAGGCTGACAATTTCAACATTTGCAGAATGATCTGGAAAATTAGAGATCATGAAAAACCAGCATTATAGTTCCAGCCTGAATGGAGTCTGCTGCAGCCTTTATTCTTAACCAGGAGAGGTTATTATTTTTATCCTTTTCATCCTTCAACTAATTGGATGAGTTTCACCTATAATATGGAGGTAATCTGCTTTACTCAAAGTCCATTAATTTAAATGTAAATCCTCCAAAAAGCCTCATAGAACATTTAGAATGATGTTTCACCAAATATCTGGACACCTTGCCTTAGCCAAGTTAATACATAAAGTTAGCCACACAAATACAGGTACAGAATAGTAGCTGGTAATCATTAATTTACTAAAATTTGGCAAGAATTATACTAAACAGGTAAGATCTTTAATTAAATTTCTAATAACAGGGATATTTACTTAGCTCCTTAAAATGACAAGTGTGCTAACCTTCCTGTCTTATCAGTTTCCCACCAAGACTTTGTGTTAGTTAGCTTTCCATCACTGTAACAAAATATCTTAGATAATTGACTTAGAAGGAAGAAAGATTTATTTGACTCATGGCTTCAGAGGTTTCACTTCATGGTTTCTTGTCCATCCTCTGAAGGGCCTTTGGTAATGATAAATGTCATGGTGATAAATTACACAGTGTTGTTTAAATATAGCTAATTAGTAAATGCCTTACTTCAGATAATTACTTTGTGTTGAGATCTCTCAACATCTACTCTGCATTTTTTAAAAATAAAATGTTTTCTAATTAAGTACATTAACCACACTGTATAATAGATTATTTGAATTAATTCCTCTTTCCTAACTTAAATTATATACTTTTTCCCAAGATTTCCTTAAATTCCCTACCTCCTAAACACTCTAGTTTCTGTTATAAAGCATTCTACTGTCTATTTCTGTGAGATTGACATTTTTAGATTCTGCATATAAGTGAGACCATGCAGTTATTTTCATGGAATATATTTTATCATTCCTACATTTTCAGTGTATACTTAATGGTGAATTCCTTATAGGTAACATACAGATGGAATTGTTATGTATTTATTTATTTTTTTGGTACTGAGGATTGAACTCAGGGATACTCACCCACTGACCCACATCCCCAGCCCTATTTTATGTTTTATTTAGAGACAGAGTCTCACTGAGTTGCTTAGTGCCTTGGTATTGCTGAGGCTGGCTTTGAACTCACGATTCTCTGGTCTCAGCCTCCCAAAGTGCTGGGATTACAGGTGTGCACCATCACGTCCAGCTCAGTTTTTTATTTTATTTTTTTTAAATTTAGCAACTCTATAACTTTTGATTAGAGAATTTAACACATTTACATTAAGGGTGATTCTTGATAGGTAAAAACTCACTATTACCATTGTGTTAATTGTTTTTGACTCATTTTGTGGTTTTTTCCTTTGTTCTTCCTCTCTCAGTGTCTTCTTTTGCCATAATTCTATTCTCTGTTAATGCTGAGTAATACTCTATTGTGTATATGTACTACAGTTTCTTTATCCATACATCTATTGAAGGGCTTCTAGGTTGGTTCTACAGTTTAGCTATTGTGAATCGAGCTGCTATAAACATTGAAGTGGGTGTGTCTATGTAGTATGCTGTTTTTAAGTTGGATTAGGCCCCGACTTCTTTAATAAGACCTCTAAGGCACAAAATAATATCACAATAAATTAGATGGATTCAAACTAAAAAGCTGCTTCTCAGCAAAAGAAACAGTCAATGAGGTGAAGAGAAAGCCTACATTTTGGTAGCAAATTTTTGCCACATGCACATCAAATAGAGCACTAATCTCCAGGATGTATGAAGAACTCAACATTACAAAAACTTAACATTACAAAAACAAATAATCCAATCAATAAATGGGCTAAGGAGTTAAACAGACACTTCTCAGAAGAAGATATATAGTTGATCAACAAATATATGAAAAAATATTCAACATCTCTAGCAATTAGAGAAATGCAAATAAAAACTGCTCAAAGATGGGCTGGGGTTGTGGCTCAGTGGTAGAGTGCTTACCTAGCATGTGTGAGGCACTGGGTTCGATCCTCAGCACCACATAAAAATAAATAAAATAAAGGTCTTGTATCCATCTACAACTAAAAAAGAGAAAAATTAAAAAAAAAAACTACTCAAAGATTTCATCTCACGCCAGTCAGAATGGCAGTTATCAAGAATACAAACAACAATAAGTGTTGGCAAGGTTGTGAGGAAAAAGGCACGCTCATACATTGCTGGTGGAACTGCAAATTGGTACAACCAATCTGGAAAGCAGTATGGAGATTCCTTAGAAAACTTGGAATGGAACCACCATTTGATCCAGCCATCCCTCTCCTTGGTCTATACCCAAAGGACTGAAAAGCTTATTATAGCTATAATATATTACTTTAAACTGATAATTTTATTATAAACCAGAATTTTTATTCAATTGATTTGGCCTTGAGTGATGTATTATGAATTTCAACCATGCAGTTAATTCAATAGCCTGTGATAATTAAAAAAAAAAATTCAGACAGTTCAATGCTTTGTGGCATGTTATTAGAGTTGTTAAGGTGACTATTTTAAATTGGAAGACAAGACATATGTTAGGTTCAGAAGTCTAAGGGTATTTAAGTTTGAGAAATGAAAATATTCATCCAATATTATAACGTGTATTAAGATTTGAGGTTCCTTATTCACAAATGTTTTTGTTACCACATAAATGTTAAGGAAAACCAGAATGACAGTACTAATGAATTTAAAAGACCATCTGTTTCAGAAATTTTCTATGAAACTAAGCAAAAATAAAGGCTGAAATTTTGAGAGATATTATTCTATCAAGACTTTGACACAATTATTATAAATATCTCAATTTTGTTAGTTTAACTGATAAGTAACTTATATGACATCTTACATTTTCCAAGGTTGAATTGTAACTCTTATTTTCCAATTAAAATATGTTTTTATGATATGAGAAAATGCTTGCCAAACTTCCTATCCATAACTCAAAGAGTTGACAAAGTAAAAATCTGGTCTGGGACATTTCCATGTTTCTTGATCCATTCATAAACTAATCTAGTTCTTTATGTAAGATCACATTCTGCAAACTTACCTGCTGAGTAATTATGGAAAGATGTGTCACCCTGATGGATGTCTTTGAGGGCTTTAAGATTCTACTGGAAAAAATAACTACAGATGTGGTGGAATTAGCATGGGAATTATAATTAAACATGGAGCCTGAAGATGTGATGGTATTGCTATAATTTCACGACAAAACTTTAAAGATGAGAGGTTGCTTCTTATGGATGAACAAGGAATGTGATTTCTTGAATTGTAATCTACTGCTGCTGAAGTTTCTGTGACCATTATTCAAAAGATAACAAAGGACTTAGAATATTACATAAACTTACTTAAAGCAATGGTAGAATTTGAGGACATTGACTTCAATTTTCAAAGTTCTGTAGTTACAGTGCTATCAAATTGCATCACATACTACAGAGAATTCTTTTTTTAAAGGAAGAATCAATCAATGCATCAAACATATTTGTTGTCTTATTTTGAGAAACTGCTAGTTACCCCAATTTTCAGCAATCCACACCTTGATACTTCAGCACTGAAGTATACCAAGACAAGATCCTTGAGCAGCAAAAGATTAAGACTTACTTAAAGTTCAGATGATCATTAGTGTATTTTAGCAATAAAGTATTTTAAGTCATGATATTTTTTTAGACAAAATGCTATCATAGTTAATCAACTACAGTGTAGTGTAAACATATTTCCAATGTACTTTGAAATAAAAACAATTGTTTGACTTGCTTTATTGCAATATTATCTTTATTATGAGTCTGAACCATTGGAGAAACAGTAGTAAACAGAATAGCATCTCTGCCAACATGCAGGTCTAATGGAAGAAACAGAAACCAAACAAATAAGTAAACCTATAAAACAATTCATGTAGTACTTTATAGATATGCCTGTAGTTTGTAGCTTGGCATGCATATACCTAAATAAAACCTCGGTGATTATTTCCTACATGAAAGAAAGTAATAATGGATTTGGGTTAGCTATGGCTGGTTTCTGTTATATGCCACATTGTCTGAAACCTTGAATTCAGCCAGTCCAGAACATCCAGAACTTCCCATTGTCCTGGCTAACCTATGAGTTCTCCAGTGCTTCAGAGCCTCTCCTCTAACATTCACCACTTTTATGTTATGGATGATCTGCCCTCCCCTACAACTACTGAGTGTACTTATTTGCCATCTGTTGTTTTGTGATTCTGCATTATAATCATTATCTACATGGATTTAATGCCTTTTTATCTTCTTCTGTTATCATCATTATCTGAAAAGAATTTTTAACCAAGTCACTGAGGGCATAGTTGAATTCTTGGTTTATTAGAAAAATCTTATCTGACTACCTAATTTAAAATAGCCTTCCTTCCCATGCAATCTCGATTATGTAATTCTGATTTAAATTTTCAACACTTTTCACTAATATGAATTGTTTTATAGGTTTAATTATTTGTTTGGTTTCTGTTTCTTCCATTAGACCTGCATGTTGGCAGAGATGCTATTCTGTTTACTACTGTTTCTCCAATGTATGAAATAATGCCTAGCAAGAAAAAAAATCTCTGCAAATATTTTTGAATTAATTAATTAACAACACTGGGAATGAAGTGATGAAAGTGATCCAATAAGTTTGATTCCATGTTGTTCTATGATGTATACATGAACAAATATCTATTAATAATCTAATCAAAGAATAATTTGCTTTATGTACTGTTAAAATTTGAAAATCAAAAATTGTATGAGTTTATTTTCAAATATCTTTAAATTACTCCTGCAAATCTCAATGAAAGGCATGTTATTATAAAATATGTTTTTCATTTTATAGACATAATAGATATCCAAATATTTACTTTCCTGAAGTTATTTAACCAAAAAGTCTATCCAAAATAAAGAATCAGATTATCAGAAAAGAATCATATGGTTTTTATGAGCTACGATATAGAGGGCAACACCTAGGAGGTGGGGGACAAAAAGCAATGAACCAATCAGCCACATGTATTCTAGGACTGGAAAGGCTTCACTTTCTCCAGCAATGGGACTGACTGCCTAGTCCCAATTTACTCACTATCGATCAGGCATTCTATGATGAAATTAATCTGCTGCTAGAGGAAAATGTAACCATGGGGAAACCATAGGTAGTTTCTACCACAGATCTACTCCTGCTGATTGATGCTCTGTGCTCAGATAACCTAAAAGGCATTGATTCAATAGTCAAATCTCTTTTAATAGTGAGTATTGAGATCTCAGGGCTCCTTATTCCTACTTATCTCCAGGATGTCTTTTGTTCTCTCTTCTGTAGCACAAATGTCAGCCCTGTAGCATACCTTACTAATTCATTAGAAGCTGACTCTACAGTACATTTCAGTTTCCTGTCACCAAACTTGTCACTGCTCTTTTTGCTGTCCCCTGAGATCCAGCCCATGCTTTTGAGGTTCTATGCCTTTGCCTGCATTTCTTCTTTCATCTGCTTTCTCCCAAATGCTGTCTTCTTCCCTGTACTCACCAGGTAAAATGGTTTGCTTGATTGTGCTCATTTAGCATTTCTAAATGGATACCTATTTTAATGTTTTTCAAACCTTTTGTAATTATTTGATTACTGTATTTAATTTTCTAGGTAGATCATGAATTCCTTAAGGTAGAAATGCTACCTTATGCATTTATTTTATTTTTTTGTAGAACAGATAATCAAAATCCTTCAAAGGCAGAGCTTTCTTTTAATTTCACAATGACAAATTAAAGAATTAAAAATAAAGTGTTTAAATCATACCTGTTTGAGATAGAACCTCAATTGCAACTAACTTATAGTGAAAAACGCTTACTCATTTATTATCATGCCCATGCAATCATTACAACAGCAGAGGTGTCTAGAGCAGAAGGGCATCAGTGACAAAGAGTGGTAGTCATGGAAACATGAATCTCAGCTACAATGATTTTGGATGATTTCAGAATCATGGTTATTCCAGCCAAAAGTATTATCATTTCTAGAAAATTCTATAATCAAGAAATTAACCTAGAGTACAGCTATAGTATATTTAAAATAAAATTTACTATTTTTAGTATTTTATGCCAATTTTTGAAAGTTTGTAAAGTACACAAAAGAAAAATAGATTGATAATTCCACTCTACTTCAGTCACCACATAGCTATTTTATTTATCTTTACTTTTTTACTGCCAGTGTTTTTCAGTTCAATTCAATGCTTATGAATGCCCAAAGGATTAACTTTGTATATTGTCAGACTTAAGTTTTACAGTTTGCTAAGCAAGTTGATATTGCATAGCTGTTTTAATTCATAATTTAAAACTTGAATTTCCCATAACATTTTGCCTTTCTTTAGATTACTCTCTATTCATTGTTTCAAATATTCTAGTTTTTTAAAAATCACGAATAAATTGCTACAAAATATTCCTGTAATAAAACGTAATTATAAGTCACGTAAATTTAGTGAATTATGCAAAAGGGCAATTGCTTAGAATCCACATATCAATCTACAGTTGAACTTCACAGAGACTAAAAGTAAATTCTAAGAAATACTTATAGCTATATTTATAAAGCACATGAATCAGAAACTTCACAGTACAAGTATATATTTCAGTAAAGAAAAAATGTTTTTAAAATGCCAAGGATGTTCTATCTCCCACCTTTTACACTATTTCAAAGGCCCAGTTATTCCTTCCCAAATCAGTATTGGTTATAGGGTTTTACACTATTTCAAAGGCCTAGTTATTCCCTCCCAAATCAGTATTGCCACTGAAGCTCAAGAGAACACTTATGATTAAAAAATTAAAAGATTCAGGACTCCTCATATGGCCAGAAACATGAGTGTAAAGCAACAATATCTTATAATTTTAAAACCATAGTCATAGTTTTTTATTATGTCAGAAATTAAAATGTCATAATATAACATAAATGCCCAACTGATTATATTGACAATGCAATGATAAATCCTATAATATCCTTGCTGATAATTTGTATATACTGTATTTTTTTCTTTACTTTCTTTTTTTTTTTTTTGGTATCGGAGATTGAACTCAAGGGTATTTGACCCCTGAGTCACATCCCCAGCCCTATTTTATGATTTTTATTTAGAGACAGGGTCCCACTGAGTTGCTTAGTGCCTCACCTTTGCTGAGGCTGGCTTTGAACTTGCGATTCTCCTGTCCCAGCCTCCTAAAGTGCTGGGATTACAGGTGTGCACCACCATGCCTGGTTCCATATTTCTTAAAGGAAAATTATCCATGACCAGAAGTTCTCTATCTTTGGTTTAAAAGGTCAAATGTGAAAATACCATTTGGTTATTTAAAATACAAAACAATCAATATGAGTAACCGGTATATACTTAACTCATTTAATCTCATCATGAAAATATGGACCTTCTTTGATGCTTATGTTACCAGCAGGATTCAAATTGTTTGACAGTATCCTGTTTTCTTGACACTGATCATTTTCTCAAGATATTATAGCTAAAAGAAATAAAGATCTGTTAGTCACTTAGAGGAAAGGGACACATATTGTGGTTGAATGGGTAAAAATCCAGGTACTGAGACAGTGTTGAGGAGAATTCAGAGCAACATGCCATAAATATTCTGATCTACCTAGAATCCAATAGTGTCTGGAAGGGGTTTGGGCATAAGGCACAGAGGCAATGGGAGTCCTTTCTATCTCGCTCTGCTTGTCACCCTGTGGCATGTTAAGTATCAGGCCAAGCAAAGGGATGTAATTGAAAAGCACCAGGCCAGCAAATGTGAATGTTCTGCACATTAAATGTTGAGAGACCATGCAAAATGGATTGAAGAGAATGTCAACAAGCAATATCACTGGAGGGAATTTGGCAGTTTTTCACTCTCCTAACAGCATTTCCTTGTCGCGCTCATTTTTCATGGAAGGATATATTACTTCTGTGATAATCCTATCTAAATATTTGTTTTTAACCTTCGTGTAATTTTAGAATGCAAAACTATAAAGTTAATTTGTGTTCTTCATTCACCTGTTGGGTATTTGTATTTAGATTAAGAGTGGTGTTTTCTGCCTGAATAACCTGGATTTCTTTATGTTTCCACTGAACACCCTCTGACACACAACAACGTCTGCATGCTCTTTTTTATATTCCTTTCTGTTGGTAATTTCCAGTTGAAATCATGTTTTTAATTTTCAGAGTCAAGAGAACAACAAACCACACAACTTTCCCACAAGGAAGCCATGAGGATCCCTGAAATATAAATAAGGAATCAAGCAAACATTAAAATAACATTAGATCAAACTAAACATCAAAGTGAAGCAAACAGTGCATAACTGATATTCATGTCTCTTCAAAAATTGTGTATATAAGAGAAATATCTATCTGCCAAAGATGCCTTGTTTTAGTTCATTTATGACATTAAGACTTACACTATTCATAGTTATAATTTTTTTTAAATATATCATAAAGAATTCCAGAACTGCTTCATTTGAAAAGTCCTGGGATTTTTATATCGATGGCCAGGAGGAGCATCAACTATTTTATCAGTGTTCCTTCCCTTTTTTCTCTCTCTGGTAAGAATCATCTTTGTATGTAATTAAGTAGTTTTGCCATATCATTTTTTGTATTCCAGTGGATCAAGGATGTACCATTTTTTAATTTCATAAGCAGGTTTATAAAACAATGAAAATCAAATTCTTAAAATGATGATATCCAAATCAATTTCATATTATTGACCATGGTATATTTGTATATGTGTATATGTCCATGATACACACACACATTCTTCTTTTGATCCAAATGTTTTTACCTGCCTTCAAAATAAAATGAGAAAGAAATATCTTTCAATATTTCAAAGTTGAAGTGATTTACTTTTTAAAATTCATCCTTGTTTCCCAGGAAGGATTTAAGTAGTTATTCTTTTTTTTTAATTCACTTTTTAAACATTTTTTCTAATTAGTTATACATGGCAGTAGAATGCATTGTGACTTGTCATACATAAATGGAGTGTAACTTCTCATTCTTCTGGTTGTACATGATGTAGAATCACACTGGTCGTGTAATTATATATGTACATAGGGTAATAATATCTGATTCATTCTACTATCCTTCCTACCCCCATACACCCTACACTCACTTCACTCCCTTCTCTATTTCATGCAAAGTACTTCTATTTTTCCCCATCCTCTCCCCCCCTTATTGTGAATTAGCATCTGCATATCAGAGAAAACATTCAGCCTTTGTTTTTTGGGGATTGGCATATTTTGCCTAGCTGGCTATTCTCTAGCTCCATCCATGTACCTGCAAATGCCATAATTTCATACTTCGTTAAGGCTGAGTAATATTCATTGTGTACCTATACCACATTTTCTTTATCCATTCATCTGTTGAAGGGCATCCAAGTTGGTTCCATAGTTTGACTATTGTGAATTGAGCTACTGTAAATATTGATGTGACTTCATCACATTCATCTGTTGAAGGGCATCCAAGTTGGTTCCATAGTTTGACTGTTGTGAATTGAGCTACTGTAAATATTGATGTGACTTCATCACTGCAGTATGATGATTTTAAGTCCTCTGGTATAAACCAAGGAGTGGGATAGCTAGGTTAAATGGTGGTTCCATTACAAGTGTTCTGAGGAATCTCCATACTGCTTTCCATAATGGTTGCACCAATTTGCAGTCTCACCAGCAATGTGTGAGTATCCTTTCTCCTCACATTCTCATCAACATTTATTGTTGCTTATATTCTTGATAATTGCCATTCTGACTAGAGTGAAATAAAATCTTAGTTTTGATTTGCGTTTCTCTAATCACTAAAGATGTTGAACATTTCTTCATATATTTGTTGATTGACTGTATTTCTTACTATCTGAAGTGTCTGTTTAGCTCCTTAGCCCGTTTACTGATTGTTTTTTTGCATGTGTGTTGAGTTTTTGAATTCTTTATATATCCTAGAAATTAATTCTTAGTCTGATGTGCATGTGGTAAAGATCTTCTCCCATTCTCTAGGTTCTCTGTTCACATTATTCTTTGCTGATAAAAACATTTGTGGTTTGAATCCATCCCACTTACTGATTCTTAATTCTACTTCTTGTGCTTTAGGAATCTTGTTAAGGAAGTTATTTCCTAAGCTGACATGGTGAAGATTTGGGCCAACTTTTTCTTCTGTTAGGGGCAGAGTCTCTTCTAGTGCGTAAGTCTTTGATCCACTTTGTGTTGAGTTTTGTTTAGGGTGAGAAAGGTTTAATTTCATTTTGTTATGTGTGGATTTCCAGTTTTCCCAGAACCATTTTTTGAAGCGACTATAGTTTCTCCAATGAATGTTTTTGGCATCACCTTTGTCTAGTATGTGATAACTATTTATGTGAGTTTGTCTCTGTATCTTCTATTCTGTACCATTGGTCTACTCTTCTCTTTTGGTGCCAGTGCCATTTTATTTTTGTTAATATGGTTCTGTAGTATGGTTTAAGGTCAGGTATTGTGACATCCCCTGCTTCACTTTTCTTGCTACAGATTGCTTTGGCTATTCTGGGTCTCTTATTTTTCCAAATGAATCTCATGATTGTTTTGTATAATTCTATTAAGAATGACATTGGGATTTCATTAGGAATTGCAATAAATCTGTATAACACTTTTTGTTAGTATGATCATTTTGACAATCTTAATTCTGCCTATCCAAGAGCATGGTAGAGTTTTCTATCTTCAAAAGTCTTCTTCAATTTCTTTGTTTAGTGTTCTGTAGTTTTCATTGCAGTCTTTCACCTCTTTTCTTAGATTGATTCCCAATCTTTTATTTTATATTTTTGAGGCTATTGTGAATGGGGTAGTTTTCCTAATTTCTCTTTCAGTGAATTCATCACTGATGTATAGAAATGAGTTTGATTTATGGTGTTGATTTTATGTCCTGCAACTTTACTGAATTCATTTATTACTTCTAGTACATTTCTGGTGGAATTTTTTGGATCTTCTAAAGATAGAATCATGTTGTTGACAAATAGTGATAGTTTGAATTCTTCTTTTCCTATTTGTATCCCTTTAATTTCTTTTTTCTAATTGCTTTGGCTGAGTTTCCAGGACTATGTTGAATAGAAGAGATGATAGAGGGCATCCCTGTCTTGTTCCAGCTTTTAGAGGGAATGCTTTAAATTTTTCTCCATTTAGAATGATATTGGCCTTGGGTTTATCACAGATTGCTTTTACAATGTTGAGACTTGTTCCTACTATCCCTAGTTTTTCTAGTGTTTTGAACATGAAAGTGTGCTGTCTATGTTGTCAAATGATTTTTCTACATTTATTGAGATGACCATGTGATTCTATCTGAAAGTCTATTGATGTGATGAATTATGCTTATTGATTTCTGTATATTGAAACAACCTTGCATTCCTGAGATGAACCCCACTTGATTGTGGTGTACTCTTTTTAGTATGTTTTTGAATGCAATATGCTAGAATTTCATTGAAAATTTTTGTATCTATGTTCATCAGGGATACTGGTCTGAAGTTTTCTTTCCCTGATGTGTCTTTGACTGATTTTAGTATCAGGATGATGATACCAGCCTCATAGAATGAGTTTGGAAAGCTTCCCTTCTTTTCAATTTCATTGAATAATTTGAGGAGTATTGATATTAATTCTTCTTTCAACAAATTTTGTCTTTTTTACAACTAGGCTGAGAATTTGTCTGGTCTTGGGCTTTTCTTTGTTGCTAAACTTTTGATGGCATCTTCTATTTCATTGCTTGAAATTGATCTCTTTAAATTGTGCATTTTCTCCTGACTCAGTCTGAGTAGGTCATATGTCTCTAAAAATCTATTGATGTCTTCACAATTTTCTATTTTTTTTGGATCATAACTTTTCAAAATAACTTCTAATTATCTTCTGTATTTCAGTAGTGTCCTTTGCAATATTTCCTTTTCATCACAAATTTTGGTAATTTGAGTTTCTCTCTCTTTCTCTTTCATTAGCATGCCTAAATGTTTAGTGATTTTATTTATTTTTTTAAAGAACTAACTTTTAATTTTGTCAATTTTTTGTTGAATTGTTTTTTTGTTTCAATTTTATTGATTTCAGCTCTGATTTTAATTATTTTCTCTCATCTACTGCTTTTGGTGTTGATTTGTTCTTCTTCTAGGGCTTTGGGATTTAATAGTAGGTTGACTTTCTATTATTTTAATGAATCAGATCAATGTTATAAACTTTCCTTTTATAATTGCCTTCATAGTGTTCCAGAGATTTTGATATGTTGTATCACTCTTCTCATTTACCTCTAAGTTATTTTTCTTTATTTTATCTTTGATTTTTTCTGCTATCCATTCATCATTCAACAGATTATTATTTAGTCTCCAAATGTTGGAGTAGCTTCTATTTTTTTATTTTATCATTGATTTCTAATTTCATTCATTATGATCTGATAGAATGCAGGGTAGTATCTCTATTTTTTAATATTTGTTAAGAGTTGCTTTGTGACATGAAATATTGTTTATTTTAGAGCAGGATCCATGTGCTGCTGAGAAGAAAATATATTCATTCATTGATGAATAAAATAGTCCATGTATGTCCTTTAAGTTCAAATTATTGATTTTATTATTTAGTTATATAGTTCCTTCGTTTAGTTTTTGTTTGGAAGATCTATTCAATAGTGAGAGAGGTGTGTTAAAGTAACCCAGTATGTGTTGTGGTTTATTTGCTTCTTGAAATTGAGAAGGGTTTGTTTGATGTATATAGATGCTCCATTGATTGGGGCATAAATATTTACAATTGTTATATCTTGTTGATATATATTTTCTTTAAGCAGTATGAAATGTCCTTCTTTGTCCCTTCTGACTAATGTTAGCTTGAAGTACAATTTATCTGATATGAGGATGGAAACTCCTGCTTGTTTACGTGATCCATGCGAGTGATGTTTTTTCCCATCATTTCACCTTCAGTCTCTGGATGTCTTTGCCTATGAGTTGAGTCTCCTGGAAGCAGCATATTGTTTGGTCTTGTTTTTTAATGCAATCTGCAGTCTATGTCTTTTGATTAATGAGTTTAGACCATTCATGTTCAGGGTTATCATTGAGATATGATTTGTATCCCCGGTCATTTTGGTTTATTTAATTTGGTTTTTAATTTGGGTTAGTTTCTACCTTGATTGACTATTCCTTTGTGTAGTTCCTCCCTTTGCTATTTTCCCACCTTTTTTTTTTCATTTCCTCCTCATGGAATATTTTGCTGAGAATGTTCTCTAGTGCAGGCTTTCTAGTTGTGAATTCTTTTAACTTTTGTTTATCATGGAACCTTTTTATTTCATCTTCAAATCTGAAGCTTAATTTTGCTGGATATAGCATGTTTGATTGGCTTCCATTTTTTTTTTGAGCTTGGTATGAGGGTCTGGGTTGAGAAATCAGCTGATATCCGAATTGCTTCCCCCCTATATGTAATCTGATACTTTTCTCTTTCAGCTTTTAAAATTCTATCCTTATTATGTATGCTAGGCATTTTTATAATAATGTGCCTTGGTGTAGGTATGCTGTAATTTTGTAGAGATGTGGCAGTGGTGGTGAGTGCCACAGTGGTGGCTGCAGGTAGCTGCACTGAGAGATGCAGGGGCAGGGGGTGGCATGGCAGCCTGATTGTTCATTATTTAATGAAATGATTTACTCTGAAATTATAAAATAAAATTATTTAATAATCTAAAATTTTCTTTAGGTAGGACAATGGAAAGAATATTTTTGATTAACAAATAGGATGTTTAGTTTGGTCTTGATTCTGCACTATCTCATTTCATGACTAAGATATTTCATTAATCTTCTTTCCATTTCCTCATTTATAAAGACAAAAGAAGATTGTATTAAATTGGTATGTCCCATGATTTTTAAAATCTAAGATTCTAGGCATTTTTAAAAAAATATAACAGATATATTTGCATTATAAAATTATGTCTTTGACTTTTGAATTACTCATAGAAGTTTAAAATGAACTCACATCTGTTTGTGCCCAGTGTAGTACATCATTTTCCTATATAGGTGCCTAAAAATTCTCTTGCATGAAAGGAACATTCAGTGGTCATGATAATTCAGTTTGTGTGAACACCATGTGTATTTTCATAAAATAAATTATACTCTCCCTTTTTAAGTTAACTTTGCATTATAAAAAATCAAAATGTAGTTTTAAGTATTTCACTTTCATCATTTACTTTGCCTAATTAAACTGTATATTTAGGTTTATAGTGATCATATAGATCTTGGTTGAGCCTATCAGACATTCACCAGATAGATTCTGTTGTCACTAAGAAGACAGATGACCTGTACAGAGTCATTGATCTATTTTCATCATGAAAAAGGAGGACTATTAACATGAAACCCTGACACAGGACAGTGAGTCTAAAATGAGGTAAATTCTAAATGGCATCCATGATTATTATCATTCTACCACTTGTAAGGAAACAAAGCTGCGGAAGATTTTACTGCAAATACAGCTACCATATAAAAGCCCTTTAATTTAAAATATAGATGTTGATGATTTTGATTTTAAATTTTTACCTGACATACAAAAATAAAAAAAATTCACATTAGGGAAGTATCTTCTGATATTTTGATATATACACACATTGTATAAGGTTTAAATTGGGTTAGAATTATGTATCTCCTCAATCATTTATAATTTCTGTACAGTAAAGACTATCAAAGTCCTTTATTTTAGCTTTTTGCAATGTTCAGTATATTGTTATCTACCAGTTTCTGACCATACACCAGAACTTCTTGCTCCTATCTAGCTATAAGTTAGTACTCATTGATCAATCTCTTACCATCCATTTCACCTCCTACTCTTTCAACTCTGGTAATAACAATTCCACTCTCAACTTCTGTGAAATTGACTTTTTCATCCCATATATAAGCGAGGTCATACATTCCTTGTCCTTCTGTACCGGGTTTATTTCACTTAACAGAATGAACTCTAGTTCCATTAATGTTGTCCAAAATGATAGGATTTCATTCTTTTTATGGTTGAATAGTATTCCATTGTATATGTATCACATTTTCTTTATTCATTCATCAATTGATCAATTTTTATTTACATTGCTTATCTTTTATGATAGTGCTTCAGTTAACATGGATATTCATAGTCTCTTCAACATGCCCATTTCATTTTCTTTGTGTATATACCTAGTAGTAAGATTTTTAGGTCATATAGTAGTTCTATTTTTATATTTTTTGACCTATTGAGGACTTATATATTTAAACTTCTAATCATGCATCATTCCACAGTAATTTACCTTTCAGTGTCACTTTTTGTTACCATTACTAAATGGAAATATATACATCTGGCTCTTATTCTTGTTTAATACTTTTGCTAAACAAAACAAACTGTGATCACTGAAACCACAGTAAAACTGCCTAAATAGCAAAATATGCTCTCTTCCCATACAAGAACATTTAAATTTTTTTAATATTGTTAATGGATGTATTTATGGGATAAAGTGTAGTATTTTGATATATTATTATACAATGTAGAATGATTAAATAAATATAATTAAAATATCCACCATCTCACCCATCATTGTTTGTGATGAGACACTTGAAATTCATTTTCTTAACAATTTTGAAATATACACTATTATTAACTAAGTCATCTTGCCAGGTGATATTTCCCACTTACCCTCTGTCTCTGGTAACCACTCTTCTATTTGTATGTATTCAACACTTCTATATTTTACATATAAGTAAGATCATGTGCTTTCTATACTCTGTTACTGATACATGTTGAATGTACCAGAACCCGGGAGTCCAGCTTAATAGCATATTCTGTCTTTATTTTCAGGATGGATAAGTTAACCCTTTTATTTTAAAAATATATTAACATAATAAAAATAAGCAGTGTAGAATATCCTGTAACTAATCTGGACCTGACATAAATCTTTTTACTCTGTAATGCCAGCTATTGGTGAGGCATTTGCTTTTATAATCAGGCAATAATAATTGTGTAAATTTGAGCCAGGTGTGGTGGTGCAAGCCTGTAATCCCAGCACTTGGGGAGGCTGAGACAGGAGAATCATGAGTTCAAAGCCAGCCTCAGCAATGGCGAGGTGCTAAGCAACTCAGTGAGATCCTGTCTCTACATAATACACAAAATAGGGCTGGGGATGTGGCTCAGTGGTCAAGTGCCCCTGAGTTCAATCTCCAATACCAAAAAAAAATTGTTTAAATTGGAAATATCATAAATTCATAATATTCATTAAACATGGAAATGAAAACCTTTTGATTCTGTAGGAACCTATCAGAAAAACACTTATTTTAGTTTGCTGCATTCTGCAGGGACTTACTCTATTCAATTATTTGCTGTATCTCACAAAAACAGATTTTTCTAAAGTAATGGTCTCAAAAATGATGCATGGATCAATCAGGAAATGAATAAGATGACCCACAGAGGAAAGGAAGAAAATAATAGACCTTTTTTTCTAAGAGTTTATCACATTCATTTAAAATATCTACTTCTGGAAATTCTTGTGTAGTCCATAATATATGTGAGACACATTTTATGATTTAAATAAAGCAGAGTAGCCAAAACAAAACTTTTTCTAATGGAATGCACATTCAACCAATTTGAAGACTACTGGTATGGTGAATGAGAGATTAATGGCATCCCATTTATAAAGGCTAGCAAGTTGAGAAAGAGGCTGTCAATAAGAACTTCATTTATCTGTTTTCCCATGTCTGCAATAAAGCACATTTACCTAAAATGACATACTCTGGAAAGAGTGCCAATGCTAAACATACATAAATGCCTACCTTGTACTAAGTAGCTGTATTGATTTGAGAGGCTACATCAAAGCAATTGCTTATGTATAATTATTGTCTTTCCTCCAAAATATCTAACCTAGCACAATGCAAAGTTTAAATACTTGGCGTGTGTGCTTTTTATTATATATATTCAATATTGTTGAGCCTTTCTTTCTGTGTTTGATCTATAAACAAATGAATAGAAAATGAGCTTAATAAATCATTGGTGGCAGGTTCAAGAGAGCCTGCTGTTTCTTTTGGCTGAATGCTAAATGAATATGGTTTAAAATATAAAAGAAGTAGAAGCTGGTGAAGAAATTCAGTAATGAAGGAATATTATAGCCATGAACTGTTTGTAACCTCTGTAGTTCTTTTATAAATTTTAATGGAAAGCTATCACTATGTCTGTCACAGTGAGATCTGTATAATCAATTAAATTGCACCCAGTTTATACTTCTCCTTTAGGTATTTGTTTGTATGGTGCCTAATTCTTTTTCCAAACACATCTCTCTTGATTTTGGAGCCCTTTAATGGGTGGCTTACTAGATTTTGCTTCTTTCTGTTACTATCTCTAGTATAATTTTATTAAACCTGCTAATTTTATGCATTTCTAATTTGTTATTAAAGTGCTATTTAATCACTATCAAAGTAGTCCATGCTTAAGTAATAGGCAAAAAGAACTGTATGCAAATTTCATCTCAGTTCTTTGTTATTTTTGTTATACCTTTTCTTTCAAATACACACACACATATACACACAAATATATTTTCTCCCTAAATTCATGCCTTGAGATTCTTAAAGTTTCATAACTAAAACTTCATTAGGTCCTTTTTGTGTTATTATTCATTTTTTATTTCTCTAAAGTAAAGATTATATTTGCATTATGTATTGAATTTAAAATTTGGACATTACCATGTTGAAGTGATAGTTTATTCCAAATTTTTTTGATGATAAAACAAGAAAATTCACAATTTCTCAAGTCAGACTTTTATTTATGGATTCACACTGAATTGAGGATGAGTTATTACTTTCATTAATGTGCAAAATATATGGAATAAAAGCTTTTTGGCACTGTGATGTGATTGTGGGAGTGATCAGTGAGCACTTTTCAAAGTCCATGCATCATTTGGGCCTAGTGGAAGTGGTAGATTTTTGCCAAGTGTAACTGAAGCAGGATGGAATTAACAGTATTCCAGACTAGGGGAAGAGGGTAGAGTGAAATGTGAATATAAGGCTGACATTTAGAAAACTTCACTTAATAGTCATTTTGATTACTTTCAAATGAAGGCCAAGTGGAACATTTCAAGTACATACTATCTTAGCATACATATGCTATAAAATTAAAATGATGAGTATTTCAAGGAACTGCATTTCATTCCATATGTATATAATCTGGGTTAAATCTCGAGAGGTGAGCTAAAAATTATTTCTAACTTTGAAATTTTAACCCGTTAAGATTAGTTCAAATAACTAATAAAAAATGAAATACAATTTAAATCACAACACAAATAAAATCAAACACAATCACTTTAAAATAAAGGGACATTATTGAAAATGTGGTCTCTAATAGACAACAATTTGGCTAAAAATTGTACAAATAAATGTAGATGTGCATTAAATGTATGCATGTTTGAATTATTGTAATATTTCTAGGAACAAGTTACAAACTATTATATGACTTTAAACATGAATCTATATGACTTACAACTGTAAACATAGGAAACACCCTGTAGATATAGCTAATGAACTACCTGTCAAATTTGTCAGTGAGCCTAGATAAAGGAACCAAAAGAAAGTGTCCCTTTAAAATTCTTAACTAGACCACACTTGTGTTCTTTTGAAGAGACTCCTATGAGCTGTGCTGCCTGAAAGCCTGAAGGCAGAATTATAAAGAGATGCTGTATCAGTTTTCCTTCCAGGAACCAGAAAAAGAGGCAAATTAACACAAGCCTAGTCCTGTATAAAAGAATATTCCACAAATAAAATTTAAGGAACATAATGTCACTATTAAAGAACACTGAATATGTCAGAGAAAAACTGTCATGACTAGGTTCAATAGTACCAAAAAGCTTCGGAATCAATCTCACAGAAATTGTACTAGAGAGCAAATTAAATTCAAAATACAAAAAATCATAAGAATAAATAATAAGGATAAAATAATAGAAATACAATATAAAAATAACAATGGGTCCAATCCAATTTCAACAGAAATTAAGCATTATTTTAAGCAATTAAAGATGTAAAAAGTGAATTCAGATTTAATGATAGATTAAAAAGTGATTAGACATAGAAAGAAAAGTATTTAGAGAGAAGATTGAATCAATAATTCCAGGTCCTGGAATTATTTTTTGATAAGTATCAATGTATTAACTAAATACAGATACATAAATATACATTTGAATTTTGGGGGGGAAACAATAAATACAAGTGTGTACTTCAAAATTAGAAGAAAATGGAATGAGAAGTTTAAGGAAATGTTAACTAAGATAAAAATGGAATAAATGAAAGCTGAAAGGACATTACATAAAGCAGGATACATTACAAACACAAAATAAGATTATGAAAGTGAAATTATTAATTAGGGTTGATATAAATGAAGTAAATACTCCAGATTAAAAAAACAATTAGTATGAATTTTTAAATATCCATGAAAGACACCTAACAGATAAAATCACAAATTTCACTAATATCATAAAATTAGTTTCAGGCAAAATGGACTTTAAAGCAGTGAGAGGATCATTGCTTATTCATAATAGGTTAATTGAACCTTGAACTTAGGCTAAAACAATAACATACAGTAAAAATACATGAAGCAATATTTTCAAATGCCATGAAGAAAAATTTACAAATCCACCATCTTAGTAATAAATTTAACAATTTCAGCTAAGTGAAAGGAAGCATAAGCCAAAGATTTTAGACTTAATCAGTGAATCTAAAATATGAGACTTCAGAAACCAGATTAATATACTTGGATAAAGGGACATATATTAAAGTATCCAACAACTGGATCATGGACATTGTAAGTTTACATAGAACATTTACAAAAAGGTACACAGAGCATAGTTTGTGACTATAGTTTCAAGATTGAAAATGTTCAGTCTTGCTGACTTATTTGTCTTATTTGACTAATCACAGTCAATTTAGAACTCAATAATAGAAAGCTAACATAAAATCTCCTATGTTTTAGTCAGCAATTTTCTCTGATGTGACCAAAATACCTGACAAGAACAATTTTAGAGAAGGAAAAGTTTATTTGGGGCTCACTGTTTCAGAGGTCCCAGTTCATTTGATGGCCAGGTCTACTCCGTCACTCTGGACCCAATATAAGTCAGAACATAAAGGCAGAAGGATGTGGCAGAGGAAAATAGCTCAGGACTTGACAATTAGAAAGCAGAGAGAGCTCTGTATCACCAAGAACAAAATATATACAACAAGGCATATTCCCAATGACCCACCTCCTCCAGCCACACCGTACCTGCGTATAGTTACCATCCAGATAATCCTTATCAGGGGATTAATCCACTGATTAGGTAAAGACTCTCATAACTCAATCATTTCACCTCTAAATTTTCTAGTATTTTATGACACATGAGTTTTGGGGGGGGTACAAAACATAATATCTCATATTTCTGGACCCTTCTAAAAGCACATTTTTAATTGATATTAGGTATTAATCCCAGTAGTGCTTAACCATATTTCCAGCTCTTTTTAATTTTTGAGACAGAATCTCTTTTAGTCACTTAGGACCTTGCTGAGTTGGTGAGGCTGGCGGCTGGCTTTGAACTTGTCATCATCCTCCTGCCTCAGGTTCCCAAGCTACTGGGATCACAGGCACTTGCCATCATACCCAGCAAAAAAGCAGTTTTATATAAATCATCATTACAAAATAAATCAGAAATTAGAAGATACCTTAAAAGATAATAGAACACATATTGACATATATGGGATAAAGAAATATAAGTTTTTAAGAGAAATTTAAATGTTTACTTCTATTACACCAGAAAACGATTAGCTTAGCTTTCAACTTAAGAAATATGGAAAAGTATAACATAATAAACTTGATATAAGTGGAGGAAAAAATAAAAAGAGGGAAATAATAAAATGAGAAATATTTTTTTCATAAAGAATACCATAGAGAATCTAAAAATAGCCCTATGTTGGATCCTAGGAAGAAAACATAAAATTGACAAAACTGTTAAATTTGAGCATGGAAATCTAGTGTATAAATTACAAGTATAAATGTGAAATATCAAGTATAAATAATAATGATATTGAAAGAGAGGACCTATATACAGATAATTTAGACATTACAAATAATATGTGAATTGTGAACAACATATAAAAACAGGTGGAATGGATTAGATTTATATAAAGATAAAACTTACTTGTTTTAGTCAGCTTTTTCAGTGCTGTGACCAAAACAACAATCAGAGGAAATAAAATTTATTTCAGAGCTCACGGTTTCAAAGTCTCAGCCTATACATGGCTGACTCTGATGTTCTGGGCCCAAGGTGAGGCAGAACATCATGGTGGAAGTGTGTGACAAAGGAAAGCAGCTAGAAATGTGGGGTCAGACAGCAGAGACCCCACTCCTCCAGCCACATCCTGCCCTGCCTATAGTTACCACCCAGTTAATCCCTATCAAGAGATTAATATACTGATAATGTTAAGACTCTCATATACCAATTATTTCACCTATAAATTTTTCTTTCATTGTCTCATACATGAGCTTTGGGGGATACTTCATTTCTAAACCATTAAATTATTCATTAAATAAAAATAGAATGTGAATATTCATCTTCCCTAAAATTTTTTTTTCGCCAAGAAATTATTAATCAGAGAGAATTATACCAAGAAACAAGGAAAACACAATTCCAAAGTCACATAGAATTATTCATATAATAGAAAAGGGGCAATTTTCTGTAAGTCATTTTATAAGGTAATTTTAATCTTGATATCAAAACTGGAACAGAATAGTAACAGAGTGGAAAATTACAGATCAATCTGTGTAGCATCATAATTTAAAGTAAACAAAATATTGTATCAATAAACTAAATATAACAGTAAATAGAGTAGTAATACATATCTGTCAAATTTAGATTCTTTTAGGTATTAAAATTGATTTCACATTAGGAAAGACATTAATGCAATTAAATGTACTAATATAATGAAGGAGAAAATATAAAATCATTTCAGCATAGACAGGAAAATGTTTTCATAAAATTTAAACTAATTCATTAAACAAACTAAGAATATAGAAAGGTATATAAAATAACCAAAAATATCTAAAATAATTTAGAATAAATTATATAATCAAAGGTAAAATGTTAAAAGTATTTTATTTAATACCAGTAACAAGATAAAAATGCCCTCAATTACTATCTTTATTCAACATATACCACGGTGGGAATTGGAAGACAGAATACGAATAGAAGAGGAAGGTCTAAGGGTTTGGTATTAAGACTCAGAATTGCCCTCCAACAAGCACAATATGAAAACAACATATCCAAATGTATAGGATGAAGTGCAATTTATACTTACAGTGGAATGTAAATATTTAATTACCTGTATTAAGATAAATGAATGGGGCATTGAGGATGGTGGCCTAGAGGAAGGCTGCACTCATTGTCACTTTGTGACCTGGGATTCAAGCAATAGGAATACTGTTTCTCTACAAGTTATTAGTGGATCGCTGACAGCTGCTCCCATGCAGGACCCCTGGAGGCCCACCCATGCAATCCCCTCCATCCTGCTGCCCTAATCCCCTTTCCATGGTAGTTTGTACCTGTGGTCACCAGACAGGATCTGGAGACAGCCACCTGCCACAACACTGCATGTCACAGAGCTGCATCTCCAAACACCTCACCCAATGCCACCGCTCAGCCTGCCCCGACATCTCATGTCTGAAAGCAATTTTATCCATCTTGGGGTGCCTTTGTCACCATCTTGGATTATCCTTGCTACTGCCATTCCCATCTTTAGTTGAGGCAACTCCCAGCTTGAAACACTGGCTAGGGCCTAGAAGCATTATCAAGGTACTATTGACTCCCAATTCCCCTCTCTCCCCTGCAGCCACTAACCCAGCACAGCACTTACAGCTATGTGGTTGGTTAATAGTTTGCAAAGCCTGATCCTGATCTGCCTAACACAAAACAACTCTCCATGATGGGTGTGCAGGCCCCGGAGCGCAGCCCACAAGACCTGTAGAGAGAGAGAAAGGTTCCTCCTTGGGAAGTAGAAAGGGAAGGAGTGAGTGAAATACAATTTGGAGACTGAATCAGAGACCAGGAGTTCTGAGGTCTACAGGTGATATAAGGAGATAAGACCAGGCACTCACATCACACAAGTGGACTTCAAAGGAGATCCTTGGAGTGCAGTCTTCCAACAGGGACTGGCTAGTGCTATACCCCACCTCCAGGAGTTCTACCTACAAAATCAGCCCTCCTACCCTAATAAGCTTCACCATCCTGAGGGTAGAGTTACCAGAAAGCAACAGACAACCCCATCCACTGGATGAAAAGGGAAGCAGAAAAAATACTGAATTCCAACAGAAACAATTTTTTAATTTACCTTGAGATTTTTTTCTATTATCTTTTTTCTTTCTTCTTTCTCTCTCTTTTCCCACCCTCACATCCCCAACATTTGTGAAACCAAGTATTTTTCATGCATTAGGGTATGGGATGGAATGCATTAGGGTATGCAGAGGACTGGGATGTCTGAATAGCATATTACAGTTGTGTTGTATATTCTTTTATTTTCTATTTTTACATTTTTAAATTTTTTTTCTAATTTTTATGTTTGTTCTTTGTATTCTATTTTTTTCCAAATTACATGTCTCCTCCAAATCTTTCTTTTCTCCTGCTACTAGTCAACTTCTTTTGATTCCTCTTTCAAACTTTCTAAGATCTAATAACTCTATATCCTCACTTCCTAACTCCTTCACATCTTGTCCTTCACTCTACCCACAGTTCTTTCATTGTCTACCATCAGAAACTATAGACTCTTTTGTAAACCTACTGTTTATATTGTAGATAATAATTGAACTTACCATTTATGTATATTGTGACAAAACCATAAATGTTTTATTATGAGCTATTTGGCTTAAGGCTGTATATTTTTTGTATTGGGATCTTTTAATATTGATCTCCCCCTTAAAGGAGAGGTATTAGAACTCTGCAGGGAAGCTATAAGCCTATAGGATAAAAACTGTAACAACTTGGATCCACAGTGCTAGAAGGGAAGACATATGAACAACATGAAAAAAATAAGGGAAGAAAGTGCCTCAAGCAAACCAAGATACAACATTATTAGAATCCATGTCCAACACAGCAGAAGAAATGTCAGAGAAGTTCAGTTTGTACATAATTAAAATGTTCTGTGAATTAAAGGATAATATAAGAGAGCAAACATAGGGAGCAAAAGATCATTTTGATAAAGAGCTACATAGCCAAATAAAGGAAGCAAAAGATTACTTCAATAAAGAGAGAGATTCTGGAAAACAAAGAAACAAACAGAAATCTTTGAAATGAGAGAAACAATCAACCAAATAAAAAACTCAATAGAAAGCATCACCAACAGATTAGATCACTTGGAACACAGACTGAACCAGGAGGACATACACGACTTATACAGATCAATTTCAAGCAAGGAAACAGAAGATTCCATCAAAAGCCTACCAACCAAGAAAAGCCCGGGACTAGGCAGATTCTCAGCTGAGTTCTATAAGGCCTCCAAAAAAGAATCAATACCAATGCTTCTCAAATTATTCCATGAAACAAAAAAGGAGGGAAACTTTCAAAACTCATTCTATGAGGCTACTATCACCCTAATACCAAAACCAGGCAGAGACACATCAAAGAAAGAAAATTTCAGACAAATATTACTAATGAGCATACATGCAAACATTTTCAATTAAAATTTTGGCAAATTGCATACAAAAACATATTAAAAATTGTGCACTATGATTAAGAGGAGTTCATTCTAGGGATGCAAGGTTGCTTTAACATACGGAAATAAATAAACATAATCCATCACAACAGTAGACTTGAAGATAAGAATCATATGATTTCATCAATTGATACAAAGCATTTTATAAAATACAGCACCCATTCATTTACAAAACACTAGAAAAACTAGGGATAGTAGAAATATATCTTAACATTGTAAAAGCTATCTATTAAAAACCCAAGGCCGACATCATCCTAAATGGAGAAAAAGTAGAAGCACTCCCTCTAAAAATGAGAACAAGAGAGAAATGCCCTCTTTCACCACTGCTATTCAACATGGTTCTTGAAACTCTAGCCAGAGCAATTAGATAGATGAAAGAAATTAAAAGGATACGAATAGGAAAAGAAGAACTCAAACTATCATTATTTGCAGATGACATAATTCTATACTTAGAGGATCCAAAAAGTTCCACCAGAAAACTCTTAGAATTAATAAATTATTTCAGCAAAATAGCAGGATATAAAATCAACACCCATAAATCAAATGTATTTCTATACATCAATGATGAATCCTCTGAAGAAGAAATTAGTAAAACTACTCCATTCATGATAGCCTCAAAAAAATAAAATACTTGGGACTTAGCCTAACAATAGAGGTGAAAGACCTCTATAATGAAAACTATAAGACATAAAAAAGAAATTGATGAAGATCTTAGAAGATGGAAAAAATCTCCCATGCTCTTGGATAGGCAGAATCAATATTGCCAAAATGGCCATACTATCCAAAGTGATATATAGATTTAATACAATTCCAATTAAAATCCCAACATCTTTCCTTATGGCAATAAAAAAGGCAATCATCAAATTTATTTGGAAGAATAAATGACTCAGAATAGCCAAAGTAATCCTTAGCAAGAAGAGCGAAGAAGGAAGCATCACAATACCAGACCTTAAACTATACTACAAAGCTATAGTAACAAAAACAGCATGGTACTGGCACCAAAATAAACATGTAGACCAATGGTACACAATAGAAAACACAGAGAAAAACCCACTTAAATACAGTTACCTTATACTAGATAAAGAAGCCAAACACGTACACTGGAGAAAAGATAGCCTCTTCAACAACTGGAGCTGGGAAAACTGGAAATCCATATGCAGCAAAATGAAGCTAAACCCCCATCTTTACCATGCACAAAATTCAACTCAAAGTAGATCAAGGAGCTAGGAATTAGAGCAGAGATCTTATGCCTAATAGAAGAAAGAGTAGGCCCAAATCTGCATCATGTTGGCTTAGGACTTTACTTTCTTAACAAGACTCCTATAGAGCAAGAATTAAAATCAAGAATCAATAAATTGGATAGATTCAAACTAAAAAGCTTCTTCTCAGCAAAAGAAACAATTAATGAAGTGAAGAGCGAGCCTACATTCTGGGAGCAAATTTTTGCCACACACACATCAGCTAGAGAACTAATGTCCAGGATATATGAAGAATTAAAAAAACTTAACAACAAAAAACCAAACATTCCAATCAATAAATCAATAAATGGGCTAAGGAGCATCTGCATCAGCTAGGTGTGGTGGTGCATACCTGTAATCCCAGCACTTTGGCAGGCTGAGACAGGCGAATCATGAGTTCAAAGTCAGCCTCAGCAATGGTGAGGCACTGAGAAACTCAGTGACACCCTGCTTCTACATTAAAAAAAAAAACAACAAAAAAAAAAAACACAAAATAGGGCTGGGGATGTGGCTCAGTGGTAGAGTACCCTTGAGTTCAATCCTTGGTACCAAAAAAAAAAGAAGATATATAATTGATCAACAGACATGAAAAAATGTTCAACATCTCTAGTAATTAGAGAAATGCAAATCAAAACTACTCTAAGATTTCATCTCATGCCAGAATGGCAATTATCAAGAACACAAACAACTATAAATGTTGGCGAGGATGTAGGGGGAAAGGCACACTCACACATTGCTGGTGGGACTGCAAATTAGTACAACCAATTCACAATATCTAAATTGTGGAACCAACCTAGATGCCCTTTGATAGATGAATGGATAAAGAAACTGTGGTATATATACACAATGAAATATTACTCAGCAATAAAAGAGAATAAAATTATGGCATTTGCAGGTAAATGGATGGAGTTGGAGAATATCATGCTAAGCAAAGTAAGCCAATCCTAAAAAATAAAAGGCAGAATGTTCTCTGATAAGTAGTTGCTGATCTATAATGGGGGAGGGGGCATGGGAAGAATGGAGGAACTTTGGTCAAAGGGGAGGGAGGTAGGAGGGTGCATGGGGGCAGGAAAATGGTGGAATGAGATGGACATCTTTGCCCTAACTTCATGTATGATTGCATATAGGGTGAGATTCTACATCACATACAATCAGAGAAATGAAAAGTTGTGTTCCATCTGTGTACAATGAATCAAAATGCATTCTGTTATCATGTATATCTAAGTAGAATAAATAAATTTTTTAAAAAAGTAAAGTAAAAGACCCAGAATAGCCAAACCAATCCTTATAAAGAGTAAAGCAGGAGGCTTCACAATACCATACCTTAAACTATACTACAAAGCTATAGTGACAAAAATGGCATGATATTGGCACAAAATTAGACATGTAGACAAATGGTACAGAATAAAAGACACAGAGACAAAGACAAACCCACATAAATACAGTTATCTCATACTAGACAAAGGTGATGCCAAAAACATTTATTAGAGAAAAGATAGCCTCTTCAACAAGTGGTGCTTGGGAAAACTGAAAATACATGTGCAGCAAAATGAAACTAAATTCCTATCTCTCACCATGAACAAAACTCAGCTCAAGGACATAGGAATTAGACCAGAGACCCTACACTTAATAGAATAAAAGTAGGCTTATATCTCTAGCATATCTTATTAGGTCCTGACTTCTTTAACAAGACTCCTAAGGAGCAAGGAATAAAATCAAGAGAATCAATAAATGGGATGGATTCAAACTAAAAAGCCTCTTCTTAGTAAAAGAAACAATCAATGAGGTGAAGAGAAAACCTACATTTTGGGAGCAAATTTTTGCCACACACATGTCAGATAGAGCACTGATCTCCAGGGGGATATATAAAGAACTCAAAAACTTAACACCAAAAAAACAACAACAACAAAAAATAATCAATAAATGAGCTAAGGAGCTGATCAGACACTTCTCAGAAGAAGAAATACAATTGATCAACAAACACATGAAAATATGTTTAACATCTCTAGTAATTAGAGAATATGCAAATCACTACTACTCTAAGATTTCATCTCATGCCAGTAAAAATGGCAGTTATCAAGAATACAGACAACAATAAGTGTTGGCGAGGATGTGAAGGAAAAGGCACACTCATACATTGCTGGTAGGTCTGCAAATTGGTGCAACCATTATGGAAAGCAGTATGAAGTTTCCTTAGAAAACTTGGAATAGAACACCAGTTGACCCAGCTATTCCACTCCTCAGTCTATACACTAAAGACTTAGAAACAGCTTACTGCAATAACACAGCCACTTCAATGTTTATAGCAGCACAATTCACAATTGCTAAACTGTGGAAGCCACCTAGACACCCTTCAAAAGATGAATGGATAAAAAAACTGTGGTATATATACACAATGGAAAATTACTCAGCATTAAATGAGAATAAATCATGGCATTTGTGGATAAGTGGATGCAGCTGGAGAATATGATGCTACATGAAGGAAGCCAATCTCAAGAAACCAACGGCTGGATATTTTCTGTTTAGGGGGATATTGATCTATAATGGGGGTGGGGTGGGGAGTATGAGAGAAATGGAGGAACTTTAGATAGATCAAAGTGGAGGGAAGGGAAGGGAGGGGACATGGGTGGAGGAACAATGGTGGAATGAGATGGACATCATTACCCTAGGTACATTTATGAAGACACAAATGGTGTGACTCAATCTTTTGTATAACTAGAGAAATGAAAATTTTTGCTCTAATTGTGTACTGTGAATTGAAATGCATTCTGCTGTTTTTTATTAAAAAAATTAAAAAAGAAGTAGAAAAAGTAAAAGGACAATTTTCTGCCTTAAAAAATAGAAACAAGAAAAATGAATGTTATTCATTTGTATACATTGTGCATATGCAAATATACATATATATGTAGAAAGACAAGGAGAATGAGAGTTATGATTTGATTTTAAAAGGCTGTCTTGATATAAGATTTGTATATAGGTTTCATTATTATAAAGAAAATGAATAATTAGAAGACAGTTAAAATGTCATTTTAATGAAAATCATAAAAACTACAATATCTATTGTAATATGTAAAAGATATAAAATAAGAAAATCATATCAAAATACATCAATAAAACCTAGATAAATAAGCAAAACATTCATGGACACATTAACAAAGGATTAAACACTCACAAATTTCAAGTATATATTTAAAGTAATTAAAAATAGAAAGATACACAATATGAAATATAAATTAAAAATACAAAAACTACAACTGTAAAATTAAAACCATAAAACCCAGGAGATGTTTTCTAAAGCACAGAAAAGCCAAATAACAGTACATAATCCAACATATATCAAGAGTTACAAAGACAGTAATTTTCATTTCACCAAACAAGTCATACACGTAGTCAACAGGTGTTTAAAAAGATGTATAATATCAGTAGTCACCAGGGAAAAGCCAGTCAAAGCCATAATGAGATAGCTCCTCATACCTGTTTATTGCTATCAACAAAGGGTCCCATTTAAGTGTTGGTGAGGATGGGGAGAAAGTGGAATACTTGTATATTGTTGCTCAGAATGCATAATGATGCGGCCACTGTATAAAACAGTGTAATGATTCCTCAAAAGATTAAAAATTGAACTACCATGTGATCCAGTAATCTCATTTGGAATTCCATTTCCTGTGGGTGTATTTCTATAGGAAATGACGTCAGTATCTCAAAAAAATATCTGTGCTCCCAGGTTCACTGTAGATGTATTCACAATTAGCAAGGTCTGGAAATATCAAAATGTCTATGGACAGATTAATGGAAAAAAGAAATATGGTAGTGGCATACAATGGGATATTATTAAGTCTTCAAAAGAAGAAAATCCTGCAATATGTGATAGTAGTAATGAACCTGATGAATATTATGCTAAGTGAAATGAACCAGTCACAACAGGTCAAATATTGCATGATCCCACTTGTATGAAATATCTAAAAGACAAACTCTTAGAAGCTAAGTAGAGTGGTGGTGATAGCAAGTAAGTGGAAGGGAATGACTAGTTGTTCAATGGGTATGAACTTTCACTTATAAAAGAAGAATAAATTCTAGATATGTGCTGCACAGCATGGTGCCAATACTACATGGTATACTTAAACATCTGTTAAGCACTTAGACTTCAGGTTAAGTATTCTTAACACACACACATATACAGAATTAAACAAAAAGCAAAGACAAAGGGGGAACCTTTTGGAAGTGATAGATATGTTCATTGCCTTAATTATGTTTATGGCTTTACAGGTGTATGCATATGTTCAAACCCAACAAATAGTATCCACTAGAATATGCAGTAGTTCTTCATATAACAGTTATATTTCAGGAAAAGTGTTAAAAATTCATTATTAAAATTTCTAGTAGATAGTGGGTGAAAGATACAGAGATATTTCACTAAAGAAGTAATACAGATGGTAAACTAAAAACTGAAAAAATGCTCAATGTTGGGGAAATGCAAATTGATAATACCATAAGCAATCATGATCCCTTATCCAAATGGATAAAATTTAAAGAAATAGTGGTATTACAAAATGCTAGTGAAAGTGTAGAGAAAAGGTATTATTCATACCTCCATGGTGGGAATGGAAGATGACATAAATATTTTGGGAATTATTTTGCCATTTTCCTTAAAAGCTGACCACTCAACAATGATATAATATAGCAATTGTACCCATGGACATAGATATCAGAGAGGTGACCAATATTGTTCCTACAAAAACATGTGCCAAAATATTTTTAGCAATTTCATTCATAATAGCCCAAGTGGGAAAACAACATATATAACTTTCAATGTGTGAATAAACTTTGGTTATTCATATCATGAAATAATTTAAAAAGAAATCTATTGCTATTCACATTAGCCTGTATGAGTTTCTAGAGAAACAAGTTGAGTGAGAAAAAGTAATATCAAAAATGTACATATTTTTATTCTATTTAAATATTATTCTTGACATGGTATAATTATATTGCTGGAAGGCATATTTGTCATTGCCAGCAATTAAAGGTAGTAGAAAAGGAAGTACGTGTACATCAGCTAGGCATGGTGGCCCACGCCTCTAATCTCAGCTACTTGGGAGGCTGAGTCAGTAAGATCACAAGTTCAAGTCCAGCCTTAGCAATTTGGTCAGGCCCTAAGCAACTTAGCAAGACCTTGTCTCCAAATAAACAAAATAATAAGGTCTAGAGATGTAGCTCAGTGGTTAAGTGCCCCTGGGTTCAATATCCAGTACCAAAAAAAAAAAAAAAAAAGAAAAAGGAGAAGAAAAAAAATTAGACAAATCCAAAGAATGTATTGTTTAGGGGCACTTAATGGAATATGTTAAGGTAGAAAGAAGGGTAAGATAATAATTGACACAAAATTCAGAGAAATAGACATTTTGAGTTTTGACTACAGACTATCTCTTAAAACTTGACTTTTATGTGGTCTTTTAATACTTTTGCTGTTAGTTTTACTTAGATTTCTCAAAAAATTGTTTTTGTAGCCATGTGTGCATTTCTATTAATCAAAAGTTCATCTTCTTTTAGCAATCTGTCATTTCTTTTCTGACTAAAACAGATGAAATATCTTTTGACTAAATCACATTAGTGGAACTATCTCCATGTGAAAATCTAACATACTTTCTATGGAGCTATAATATATCATTTTAAAAACAATTTTGTGACATGTGCAGTGGAGATGTAGAATAAAACCAATTTTATATTGGAGGATTTGAAACATATATCAGTATGCTCCTTCAACTTTTAAATTTTTAATTTCTTTTAATTTATACCAAATAACATCATAAAATCAAAATTTCATAATGGACCAATACAGTAAATAAAATTTGGAAGACTTGTGGACAGGATATAAAATACCTAAATACAGAAAAAGGGGCATTTGGGGAGGGGATGTGTAGGTGTGTACATGTACATTTTTCTGTTCATTTTTTGTTTGATCATTTGTTTTTCTGTTCATTTGTGCATCAGCTTCTTGGTAAATATGTTGCTTGATTTATTTGGTTGGTTTATATCTTGGATTACTCCAGAATATGTCTTTTTGTGAATAATGTCAACAGTGAAGTAGGGGATTTGAAATGAATTTAGTTATTTGTTTTTAATCAGGAAATTGCATATTGTCACTCTGATCCTTCTAAATTCTTCCAAACCCCTCTCGATGTTAGCTGCAAATCAGCAAGAATATTAAATCTGGATCCCATGATTACCTTCTTTATCTTAGAGCAAACTAGCATGAGCTCCAACTTCACATAGTGTTTATAAATAGTAGTACTGGGGAGAAACAGAAACTTTGTTTAATATGCTTTATTTCCTTGAAAAATGGAAAGGATGCATGGATTTGAGATATGGATTTTAATTTTTCATTTGAAGTGTATAATTTATATTCTTGAGTTAAAATTTGTTAGATCTTGGTAAAAATCTTTGCAGATACTCAAGCTCACTCTATTTTTTAATAAAATATTGAATGCTTGGGAAACTTGCATTCCTCAGAAATTGTTTAACTATTACCTATATATCATGTCCATTAATTTTAACCTGTATATATCATCAAAAATAAAAGTTTTAAAAAATTTCTATCCTCCTGACAGCCTCTCAGTAGTAATGTTCCTAAATGCCTCTTAATTTCTCCTTAAATATCAAAACTCATTTTGTCCCATCATCTTACACCTATAAAAATTTAAATGGAGTTGTGCACACTTGTAATACCAGCAGCTTGGGGGGCTGAGGCAGGAGGGTTGCGAGTTTAATGACAGCCTCAGCAATAGGGCTGGGGATGTTGCTCAATGGCCAAATGCCCCTAAGTTCAATCCCTGGTAACAACAAACAAACAAATTGAACCACCTTTGAAATAGGTAAATATTTGAATATATACTGTTGGCAGAATGGAAAACTTAGACTTAATGGGTTATATTGATTTATATAACTTCAATTTTTTTTCTATCCATCCAATATTTGATTGTTCATTTTTTCCTAACCATGTATAAATGATCATTCCTCTTTTAGCCTCCACATAAACTTTGGCAGAATAAGGAGGTTTTCTATAATTTCTTATGGCAAGCTGTCCTTTCACTTCACCCCACCATTCACAGCTTCACCAGAGAAGTCATCAAAATGAACATGATTATGGTGTTTACTTAAGCCATCTCAAGAAGCCAAGGACTTCCAGGTCATCTTCATCTCCCATGATGCTGTCTCTGGATGGCTGTATGTACAAGAAGGTACTCCTGACCCATCACCCACTTCTCATCTTACTTCTTTACATTATTTTCTTCTATATATAATGCATCATTGTCTGGCATATGCCATATGCCTTCCTATGTAGCCCTCTACTGGAATAAAAACTCCAGGGGTCCAGAAATCTTAGTTTTCTTTGTACCCTGCTCTACCACCTAATATAGTCCAGATATATTGTAGGTACTAGTAATATTTATTAGATGAAGGTATAAATCAATGAACATATAAAATAGAGACAGTAAACACTATGATTCTTTAGGAAAGATTTGGAAAGAATATACCTTTTATTTTAGCCTATTATTTTAAAATGAGAAGGTAATTTTCACCTTGTTATCCTTGTTAGGATCTATAATGTTACTAGTTGCCTCCTGGTTTTTATAAGACTATTTCTAGGGGTAACTGTCAGAAACTGAAAGATTTGTCAGAAAACCAGGGAAGGGTTTTGATCTGTTCAAAGCTAGTTGAGGAACACAAGCTATGAATCTGTAACTAAGCAATTCCTACTTTTTAATTCTTTGTAATTTTATCTCTTACCAATTGTAATTTTCTTTAGGCAATTCTAACAAGTGTGAAAAGACCTCAGGTGTGACCTACATTGCACAAAACCATAGGCATATCCTTCATTGTGCCATAGGGGTTTGAATGGAAGTGAAAACTGATGAGGTATTTTTCAGAACTTCAAAAATGAATTACTACCCTTTTGCTTTCATAAAATAGGACTGATTTTGACTTACAGCATTTTGGAAAAATAAAAAATCTCCTAATTTTGGAAATATGGAAAGTAGCCCTAATCACCTCTTATATACTCTACCTCCCAACACTACCCCAATGGCCACAAAATTTCCATATGAGTTTCGGAGAGAACAGACCATATTCAAATCACAGAACTACATAGTTACTTCTCAATATGACACTGTAACTCCACTGTGGGATTTTCAGATATTTTTTTTAATCCCTCCAAAGACGTGATCAGGCAGATGGTAACAGTTATGACTAGGATCCACAGTTCCATGGACCTATTCATCATGGAGAAGAATCACAGTTTAAATACTCTCCCTCTTGAAGCCGGGTGTGGTGGCTCAAGCCTGTAATCCCAGCACTTAGGGAGGCTGAGACAGGAGAATCGCGAGTTCAAAGCCAGCCTCAGCAATGGCGAGGCGCTAAGCAACTCAATGAGACCCTGTCTCTACATAAAACACAAAATAGGGCTGGGGATGTGGCTCAGGAGTCGAGTGCCCCTGAGTTCAATCCCCAGTACCAAAAAAAAAAAAAAAAATACTCTCCCTCTTGAATTCTTCTTCACATTCTGCATACTTTTATGTATCTCAAAATAAATACTTAAGTGGACAAACATTATTTTAAGTAGGAATTGCTTAGTTACAGATTAATAGCTTGTGTTCCTCAACTAGCTTTGAACAGATCAAAACCCTTCCCTGGTTTTCTGACATACCTTTCAGTTTCTGACATTGTCCAAGTTCCTACTAGGTCCTTAAATCTGGCTTTCTCTCAGCCAAGTTTCTCCCTCAAGCCAACTTCTCTCCATGAGTCTAGGCCAAATTTACTCTGAACTGTTTTCAATACACAAACTTTATGGAGAAGCCTGCTCTATCATATTCCTTAACTTTCGCCTCACTTAACTCACTGATTTTCTAATAACCCTAGCTTTGAGCCACTTTTAATGTATATAGATGCCAAGAAAACTTGTATTGTATATTGGAAACCTCTTATTTTAGGCTTAGCATTATCAAAACCTCACATTTTGGTGCATTTTCTGTTACTCTAACAGAACACCTGAGACTTGGTGATTTATACAGGAAAAAGATTTATTTTGGTTCATGTTTCTGGAGCTTGTGAAGTCTAAAAGTACAGTTCTGGTATCTACCTGCTCTGTTTCTGATTAAGGACTTATGTTGCTTCAACTCATGGTGGAGGGCAAAAAGGCAAGCAGGTTAGGTCAGAAGAGAAAGCAAAGGAGGAAGCCACAGCTGAGGAAGCCAAACTCAGGACATAACTAATTCTGTCCCTCAAGGAAGCTACTATTCTTTCTTAATGACCACTTTACTTCCCAACATTGCTACAATGGTGACCAAATTTTAACATGAATTTGAGGGACAGCCATCCTCAAACCACAGCAGCTCTTATCTACACCTCATCATGCCATTGCAATTCCACTGTGAGGTCTGATCACTCAGATGTGACTTGGGATAGAGAGATGGAATTCTCCTTCAGGGAGTTCGTGGTGAGGCTTACTAGCATTTGAAATTGCACTATAGTGTCACCTCTGTTGCAGCACCTCTTCCAGAAGAGGGAAGCTTCTTATTAAAAAATTGGCTATTATTGATCTATTGTTACTTGTGAAACTTCTTGTTTGTTTTATTTTATGGCCATAATTTGAGGAATGAGGAGGAGAGCTATTGCATGATAACCAACACTACTATTGATGTTGAAACTGCAATACAACTTTTACTACAATGGTAAATGCCAAGGACAAGGGCCAGTCCATGAACAATATCCCAAATCCCAGGAATTTTCTATGTTCTCTCATTTGGAAGTAGAAGATCTGAACAAAGATGCAGTGGTAATGTTCATAAGCAGTCTAAAATAGATTGTCCTATTGGCCAGTGTGAACATAGCCACATCCTCATATCATGTTGCCATGGTCACCAGAGTGTGCCTGGAATTCCCATATGTTACATCACCTAGAGTTGAATGGCATAACTTAGAATAGCTTAGAGTTGTGTTTGAATAATATGGTATTTTCACTTTCTATGTAAAACCAGTAATTATGCTGAAATGTTTTATCTAAGTCTTAGAGTTTTAGAAAACTTTTCTTAAAGATAAATGATTATCATGATGATAAATCATGTACATATAAGTAATTATATAATTCTTTCATATTGGTAGAGAAGAAGACTACCATTTCTACTGAATTAACTTTTTCCATTGCTCATCCCCTGATGCATATTTTATATATACTTTCTCAGCATTCAGCACCTATGTAGTTACTCTCACAATTGAAGTTGTACCTAAGTTCCTCAGTGGTTCCAGTGTGGATATCCACCCTTGTTAAACATTACATGTGTATTGCTTCATCTTTACTTCACTACTGAAAGAACTGGAGTTTGGAATGTATATTTTAGACATACTCATCTAGAAATAGTGATAAGGGATGAGAAATATTCCATTGTATGCATATACCACATTTTCTTTATCCATTCATCTGTTGAAGAGCATCTAGGTTTGTTCCATAATTTGACTATTGTGAATTGAGTGCTGCAAACATTGATGTAGCTGCATCACTATAATATGCTGATTTTAAGTCCTTTGGGTATATATCTAGGAGCGGAATAGCTTGGTCAAATGATGGTTCCATTCCAAGTTTTCTAAGGACTCTCCATACTGCTTTCCAGATTGGTTGAACCAATTTTCAGTCTCACCAGCCATGTATGAGTGTACCTTTTCCCCTACATCCTCTCCAACACTTTTTGTTGCTTGTATTCTTGATAATTACCATTCTGACTGGAGTGAGACAAAGTATCATAGTAGTAGAGTAGTTTTGAAATTATGGCATTTACAGGTAAATGAATGGAGCTGGAGAATGTCACGCTAGACAAAATAAGCCAATCCCAAGAACCAAAGGCCAAGTATTTTCTCTGATATTATTAATTCATAATAAGTGGGGCACAAGGGGAAAATAGAGGTATTTTAGATTAGCAGAGGGAAGTGAAAGGAGAGGATGGTGTATGAGGGTGAGGAAGGATAGTAGAATGAATTGGACATTATTACCTCATGTACATATATGATTACATGATCAATGTAAGTCTACAACATGTACAACCTAACGAATGAGAAGTCATACTCCACTTATGTATAGTGTGTCAAAATGCTTTCTACTGTGATGTATGACTAATTAAAACAAATTTAAAAAAAGAAACAGTGAGAAGGGGTATCTGTATGCATAGGAAATGACAGAATTAAGATTCACATTTAATCAGTAGCATTATAAAAGGTAAAGTCCTTGAAAGAAACGAATTTTGCTTATATAAAACAGAAACAACAACAACAAACAATAGCCAATCCAATGATTTGTATATTAGGAGTGCTTTTTAAGTAAACAATAAGATGATTATTAAATGATAGAATTAAGACTTGGAATTCTATAACTCAAATGTGCATGTATGTAGGTAATATGTATAATACATGTAACTATGCATTTTATCTATCTATATAATCTATTTAGTTATACTAGATCAGAAGACTGCCTTTGAAGCTTGTTCAGAAGGACTTAGGACAGAAGCTTATTGTAACAGAGACAATGTGGATGGTTTAATGCTTGTATGATATGTGACAATTAGACTGAAATCAAGGTTTCTTTCTCCAAAATTCCAATGTACATGGATCATGTTTTCAAGTATTTTTTTCTTTCTATTCAATGCATGAAGCAAAAGTATTATGATTGATATGATGATAAACAGAGTAGTCCAGACATTTATTATTAATCACCTCACGGGTTCACTGTAACTTACTTATTAAAGTAAAAATTACAAGAAATTTTGAGTGTAATATTTATCCAGTGTGGAAATTTTAGGCTATCATATCTGGATTGATACTTAAAAAGCAAAGAATATTGGTTTTCTATTATTCAATGGAAAGAAGCCAAAACTTGATTCAAACTTTGTCATTCCTTATTGGGTGTATGTTAAGATAATTAAGGGTAATTTTTCCTAAGACTCAGGCATCCTTTTTTTTTTTAATATTAACCCACTGCTTAATACTTACTTAAGAGAAGACCTAGTTTTCTTGTTATAACCACATTACTGAGAAATAGTTAAGGAAGCCGTCCCTCAATATCCCCATGCTGTTGTCATCCCAGTATATTTTCTTCATTGGAAGAATTATCTGGATAAAGAATTCCACAATAAAACTCCGAAAATGCATGTGCTACACATACACCTAAGGAACTTTTCCTCAAGTTCTAGTTCTGAACAAATGAAGAGTGGAAAAGTCAGGCAGTTGAGAGAGAGGTCAATCTAGAGTTCAGTCTTGGTCATTGCACTAGGGTCATTTATTTTCTCCTATCTTTAGTTTCTTTGTCCAGTACATGAGGCTCAATATTACCATTACTAAGTGTCTTTCAAGGATAAGGATCATATGCTATGTATAATTCTCAAAAAACAAGTCCATTGTTATTGTAGGTATGTATAATGACTAAATTCAGTTTGATTTACTTTGCTTATCCATCTTGTTTATGTTTTTAAATGGCCTACAGATTTTTCTCTATTGGGTCTCATTCTTTCCACACATTCCAATGACAATAAATGATAGGTATTAGAGGATAAATTAACAAACCAGTTTTATTTGGCAATTGATGAATTGCAAATCAACAATCATCTTCAAGTAAATGAATTTAAAGATGTAGAGAAGACTAAAGTGTTTTGTTTAAATGAGTCTTAACCATGCTATTGGTTTCATTTTTAGCTTCTGTATATGGGATATTTTTATAATAAACTTAATTTCCAATAATAGCTACCCAAGTATAACTCAGTAACTCTAACCCTACTTTGTGCTAAACAATTGTTATGATATATGTTTTATGTAATTTATTTAATTCTCACGAAAAATCTTGTAGAATCGAAACACCAAGGTTAGATCTTGACATATTTCTCTTCATGTTTTTCTCATTTCAAGAAAATCTAGCGCCTTCTAACATCATCTTAAGAGGGATTTTTACCTCAGGAATGTAGTTAAAAAGAAACTACTGATGGCAATTTTTTTCAGAAAAATCCAAATTAGGTTCCTGAGAGTCAACAAAGGATAGTCAACAAAATAAGTTGGTAGAGAAGACTAAAAATGAAATCCCAGAGAGAATATAATGGCAGTTCTCCTTTCACTGTCCCATCCCTCAACCCATGGAAAATGAGGGTTGAGGAATTAGAATAGTGAGAAGAAACACATATAGATAGCCCTGGAGGTTCCTTTCCCGTCCTTTCAGAATCCTGGTGAAAACTTGTCTCAGCAATCTGATATAGGGGAAGTAGTTAGTGAAAGTAGTTAATGGCAAGTTCTAGCTATTTATCTCAGAGGTTTCCAAAGAAGGCCTATTCCTCAAATAGTATAATCTACTAATTCATAGTCTTTGAGGCATTCTCTGTTACCTGTCCCTATAAATATGTAAGGCATTTGTTTTATTCAGCTTTTTCATTGCTGTAACTAAAAGATCTGACAAGAACAATTTTGAAGGAAGAAAAGTTTATTTGGGGGCTTATGGTTTCAGAGGAAAATAACAGCATTAAAACAATCCAATCCAGGATCCCTTTTTATGTTATGTCTATTACAGATATATCTCATTTGGGCATACTTCTATATTTGAAAATAAGAACTATAAATGATGATGAGTACTTGTCTACATGTTTGCTTGGACATTTTTCCCCCAATAAACTCTACATTGATTCCAAGCACTGTTAAGGTTTTTATCTGTACCTCCTTGGTCAATAGAGAAAGATCTTGACTTTGGGAAAGACATCGTATTTGGAATAGTATCTTAAGACTTAGTGGCATTTTTAAATGGGAAAGAGTTAGCTATAAGAGGCACCCAGTGAGTGTGTGGAAGCCAGTCAGCTGCTACACACCAAGGCTTGTTCTTTGAGCCTGATGAGCTGTCTTCCTCATTTTCAGGCTAGGTCCTTTGAGAACAACAGTAAATCATATCTGCCTATGCCTCAGGCTTTTGTTGTTCTCAACTTTGATATGCTTAGTGTTCATATCCATTCCATGCCCAAATTGAGCTCCTTGATCTTCAGAGAAAGAGTGATGTTGTATGCAATGGAAAGGTTCTAATATATTTGCTTTGGTGTGACACACAATACAGAATTCTACCCCCTTTTTAAAATTTAACTGTTATAGCTATTGCTTTTTTAACTATAAATAAATAAATAAATAATTGAAGATAATGAATAACTGGCCTGTGAGCTTGTGCATAAGATTCATAAGAGCTAAGATTTAAGTTAACCTCTGAGGATTCTGCAAAAAAATACTTAGAAGAAAACTATATTCCAAAAATACAAATAGCATTACATATAGCTTATTTCATTAATGAGTGGTTAAGGTAAAGAAATTATAAAAGTAAAACGTCAGAAGTTTAGTTACATAACCCACAATTCACATAGATCTTTTTATCACATGATCATGGATCACAATGGACAGTGATAGAAATTTGTCTTACAGATTTAACAGTTAATTTATTTGAGAGCTTCCTAGATAGTCTGATGAACCATTATACTAATACAATACATCATTAAACTTAATGCATAATAATGCAGCCATTGTGGACTTCCTATCCCATTGAATCAATAGGAAGGAACAAGTTCTCTACTTGATGATGTGATTAATTTAAACTACTGAAGAAAAATGGGGTCATTGCTCTAGAATGGAGACATATAAGATTATATCTGTGACAGAAATAGTCCTCTGGAATTTTCTGTGGTATATCTATATTCAAAAGTAAAGATTACTGAAAACAAATGCAACCCTAGCAAAGTAAGGACCACTGACTTCTTTAGACACTTTGATGAGAACAACTTGAGTCATCCCACCAAACAATGACACCATGACACTTGCAGTGCTGACTGAAGTCAAAGGGAATGAGTAATAAGGGAAGATAAGAACTATCTTTTTATTTTTAAAAACCATACTATTGTAACCAGTTACAGAAACAGAGACTTGGAAAACCAATATATTTTCTTTATTGATCATTTAAAATTCATATAAATATGTAATATATGTAACATAAAATTAATCTATATTAATCAATTCAGTTAGGAGAAATGAGTTCAAGAAATCTGTTATACATCATGATGAGTACAGTTAATAATAATATATTGTATATTTGAAAATTGCTGAGAGTAATGTTTTAAATGCTATTACTACAGCTGGGCGTGGTGGCGAAAGCCTGTAATCCCAGCACTTAGGGAGGCTGAGACAGGAGAATTGTGAGTTCAAAGCCAGCCTCAGCAACAGCGAGGCCCTAAGCAACTCAGTGAGACCCTGTCTCTAAATAAAACACAAAATAGGGCTGGCGATGTGGCTCAGTGGTCAAGTACCCCTGAGTTCAATCTCCAGTACAAAAAAATATGCTATTACTACAAAAACGTGTGAGGTAATGTTTTAGTTTGATTTAGCATTTTTTATTTAATATACAAAAATTTATATATATATTTGAATATATTAGTATACTGTCCCTTCTCATTTCCTCTTTAACTTAATATAAAAATTGTTTTGGATGATTAATTTTATAATTTGGTTTTATATTACAGAATAATCAGATGGTACAGTGAATGAACATGAGAAATTAATGAAAATTAATATTTCCTATGGATGGTTATGATGAGACTTCGTGTCTTTTAGTTTTTGAGAATGAGAGTACTAAAGGTTGCTGTATCTTGTCAGAGAAGTTCTCAGAGTTCTAGGTCATGGTAAATTCTTCTCTTCCTCTTTGTTTCCGTAGCCTTAGAAGATAGCTGCTGCCTGACATTTAGGATATTTGTGTAGTGACAGAAAGGATTATTTGCCTTTTTAATCTTCTAATATTGATTTTTAAAATTCCCTCATTTCAAATACCTACTATTTAAAATGTGTAACTTTCTGATTGGTACAGACTGAATCCTCTCTCTCTCTTTCTCTCCCTTTCTCGTAAGAGTGTGTATGTGTGTGTGTGTGTGTGTGTGTGTGTGTGTATTTTGCTTAAGTGTATCATTGTAATCAAGTGAAAAAAATGTAGAGAACTTGTCCTAGACAAGGTTCTTTGTATCTTATGAAGTAATTGACATACTGAAGAGACAGTGAATATTTTATCGATCACATATTATTTGCCCAAAGTAAGTATTTTTGACATAAATTGTAACTACTATCCATACATTAACAGGGGCTATTGTTCCAATCAGCATATTTATCTGGGCATATATGTAAAAAAGAAGAAATGTTAAGATCTTTTTGTAAAGAAATTAATTATTGTAAATCCATAAAATAATGTCTGTGAAAAGTAGAATTAGATTTTATCACTATATATGTGTGTACATGTGTGCACACACACACTATATCTTATTCTAAAAGATATTTAATGCTTTTCAACACATGCCATGTAAATATCAGCTGACATATTTTGACTCTTCTCGTGGAATATCACGAGTCAATTTCTTTCAGGTATGTTTTTTCTTACATTTATATGCATAGCAAAAAAACATTAAGGTGATGGCAGAACTATCTATCATGGAATTCCAGGGAAGCTATTAATAGCTTAAGAATAATAGATGTGGTATTTATTAATACTATGTGATAGTATCAATTCCTGGGGAATAACTTTCCACATCCACTTTTAAAATATCAAAAATATTCAAAAAGAAGTTTTCAATAGCTAATATCAGATTCAAAGCTGATGTTTTCCTCCATAGTGGAAATAATATTATCTTAATTCCTCCATAGAAGAATAAGAGTATTCTTCAAACAATAAATTCTATCCATTTTTCTCTATTGCTAAAAGGTTAAACAATTTCTACAAGAAATATTTCTTCCAACTTAATGATTTAAAGTTTAAGCAGTAAGATCAATAAACATATGCATGCATGATGTTTGTGCCTAGAGATAGACCTATAGAAACTTGGAAAAAGTAAGGATCTTGGAATCAGTTGACTTGGTTGAGCAGGGAGCTTGCAAACATCTTACCCTTTTTGATCTCTATATTTTTCATCTAAATATTGGGAAAATTATATTCCAGAATTATTACTAATTAAATATTATAAAATAGTAAAATATAGCCCATATTTTACATCAATGTGAACATTGAATGAGATTTCTTTAAAAGTATTTTATCAATTGACATCCAAAATTTCTTATTAATTTTTCCTATTTTTATAATTTCTTTTCATTGTACATATTTCTTTTATCTTTTGGTAAGATAAAAGAGTTCTTCTGGGGATTGAACTCGACCACTGAGCCACACCCCCAGCCCTATTTTATGTTTTATGTAGAGACAGGGTCTCACTGAGTTGCTTAGCACCTCGCCATTGCTGAGGCTGGCTCTGAACTTGCGATTCTCCTGTCTCAGCCTCCCTAAGTGCTGGGATTATAGGCATGTGCCACTGCGCCCAGCTCATTGTATATATTTCTGTTACATATGTTTTAATATACAGAGAGAAGCAAAGACTATAGTCAAGTCAATCTATCTATCAATTTCCATGGTTATGTTTATTGGTATATGTGGTAAGAGCACTTCAATGTTCTATCTTAACAAGTTCTCAGTATAAAACACAGCATTGTTAACTAGAGTCCTAATGCCTTACATTAGATGTCTGTACTTATTCATCCTCATAAATGCAAGTTTGTACTCTTTGACCTACTTCTTCCCATTTTCTCTCTTTCTCTGCCCTAGTAACTACCTCTCTACTCTGTATTTATGTGTTTTCAGCTCTTTCTAGACTCTAAAGGTAAGTGGGATCATGTGGTGTTTTTCTCTGTGTGTCTGGTTTATTCACTTAGCATAATGTATTATGGGTTCATCTGTGTTGTCACCCATGCTGCCCATGTGATACACAGGTTCATTGTAATACCTATTGAAATTACAGTAACATTTTTCACTGAAATTGAGAAAATACTAAAATTGATATGAAACCATAAATATCCAAAATGATCTTGAGAAAGAAAAACAGAAATCACACTTCCCAATTTAAAACTATATTATAAAGCTATAGTAACCCATACAATATTTTACTGACATAAAACTAGGCATAGAATGGTGGAACAGAATAATGGACCCAGAAATTAATGCATATGTAGTTTACTGATCTTTGACCAAACATGATGGGGAAAAGATAATTTCTGCAATAAATGATGCTGGAAAAACTGATTATCCATATGCAAAATAATGAAGCTGGATCTCTGTCTTATACCATACAAGAAAATCAACTCAAAGTGGACAAAAGACTCAAATGTTAAGACCTTCACTGCAATATTTTCAATAGTACACCAATAGCTCAAGTAGCAAAATACAAACAATTTTGGACTACTTCCACCTGAAAAGTTTCTGTACAGCAAAGAAATAAACAATACATTTAAAAGACAACTTAAAGATCAGATATAATATGGGCAAACCATATATCTGATAAGGGGCTAAAGTCCAAAATGTATAACAATTCACTCCGCAAAAAGACTAATTTGAAAATGAGCAAAGAAACTTAATAGATGTTTTTCCAAAGAAGACATACAAATGGCCAACAGGGGTATGAAAAGGTGCTCAAGATCACTAATTATCAGGGAAATAGGAACCAAAACCTTGATGAGATTTCACCTCACAACTGTTAGGATGACTGTAATCAAAAAATCAAAAGGTAAGTGTTGCTGATGTGGAAAAATTGGAATCCTTATACCTGTTGATTGGAATATGTATTAGCATAGCCATGTAGAAAACACTATAAAGTTTTCTTGAAAAATTAAAAATCAGAACTATCATATGATCCAGCAATCCCTCTGATGTTGTGTACCCAAAGTAAATAAAATTATCTCACAGAGATATGTGTATGCTCATGTTCATTGTAGCATTATTTACAATAATAAGGAATCAACTTAAGTGTCTATCAATGGATGGATGGATAATTAGTGATATATACCTTTTAATAGAATATCATTCAGCTTTTTTTTTTTCTAAAAAAGGAGATTCTGCCATTTCTGGCAACATGAATGAAACTGGAGGATGTTATGCCAAATGAAAAAAGCCTGGCACAGAGATAAAAACATCAACATATAAACTTAATTTCTTCTTTTACTATCAAGCTGCAAATGATTTCTTGAACATTTTTTCACCTTTAGTATTTCCCTGATTTTTTCTTTCATATCTTCTCCCAGTCAGTCACTAACACCTGTGCATTCTACCTTGAGCTAGATATCTTCCTTTAGCCTCTCTATTTCTGCTCTCTGCCTACCTGATCTTGCTCTATGTCAGGGAGACTGATCTTATGAACTGAGTCTGTGTTCTTCTTGCTTGCTAGCCTCAAGTTAGGCTCTTCTGTAGGAGTCCCAGGCAGTATAAACAAGGAGAACCACATTTGCTTCTCTCTCTGTGAAATCACTGTGGGTTCACTGTGACCCTCCATCTAAGCACTGTTCTTGGGGCTTTCTTAGTCACCTTCTGGAGTTCTAGTATTGGTAGATTCCCTTTACCCTAGCTCAGGACACCATCCCTTGGTGATGTCCCTAAGCTAGAGCCACATCTTTATAGAGTCCCTTCATTAAACCTCCTTCAGTCACCTAGTTTGAATATGCCATATGCTTTTGGTCTTTTGTCAGAGCCCTTGTTGATGGATTCTTCTTTATTCTTCTATTTCTTTAGTCAGTTTTTTTTTCCTTTTTTCATCTTCAGTATAAACACATAGTAGCTATCATCCATACTACTGAAGCAGCTTCCTCAATGACTTTGTCTTTTCTTATACTCCTCAGATCCCTCTATCATATTGCTGCCATGGTGGCAATTGCATGTTGTTAATGTGTTATTTGATTTCCCTGGGGGACAGAAAAGATCAGTGATTCAAAGAACTTAATATTTTCTAAATGAAAAAAAAAATGTTAAGGCCTGGATCTACTATTAAATGGCTATGGCTTTAGGCTAGTATCTTTTTTTCTGGTTTCTGGTGTTCTGATACAATTTAATACTTACTTAGGGACTATTATTTGGGATATAAATGGGGAAAGCATGAATACAACTTAGTGTAGTACCTGCATTCTGTAAATGCTTAATAAATGTTATCTATTCTTAGTTTCATAAAATCCTTTTACAACTCCTCATCATTTACAGAATGAAAGACAAACTCCTTTTTTTGGATACAAATAAGGTATTCTATATTTTGACCCTAATCCTTTAGCTTCCCCTCTCACTGCAGTTGTGTACACAGCGTGAAGATCAGCCACATCATATTACCTTCACATTCCTAACATTCTCTTTCCTGGTACGTGCTTCCAACCTTAGTGAGTGCCATTTCCTTTCTATCAATGCCCTTGACATTCCTAAGCCACACACACATCTATTTAACTGACTTCATATGTACTTAATCTCAAATATCAATATCAAATGCTACTTCCTTTAGGAAATTTTTTTGGTTTCCCTAGCTGGGTGAAGGCTCTTATCTCTCCATCTTGTGGTCCTAAATTATTGTTTACCTACCTTGTCATAATCTCCTCATTCTCCATCATTAGAGTGTGAGTTCTTTTGAGAACAGACACTGAGATTTCATTTTAATTTATGAGCATCAGGGATGGTGCCTGGCATGTAGTAGATGTTCAATAAATATTGTTGAATGAATATATTCTGCCCAAATATAATTTTGTAAACTGTTCATAATTTAAGTAATTTTCAGATGATTTGGAGGTAGCATTTAGTTCACAATTCTAAGCTTCTTATCTTGCTTTGCATCTGTTATACGGTATCACAGCTTAGCTAATGTGTCACCACACTGGATCACAGTAATGCCACTGACATGCATATGTTTAGTGCCTTATTTTATCATAATCTCTAAAAATACATATTGATAAAATGCCTGCTGATTAAATATTAACATCAAGTATTCTCATTTAAAGTAAATTAAAGTGACAAACATGACAACATAAACATACATACAGCAAGAAGCTGAAAAATATTTTTGTGGGAGAGATTAGATAGTTGACTTTACCTCCCTTAAGCAGCTGTCATCATTAAGGGAATATAAGACTTGCAGTAGAGCATTTTTAATAGGTGCTAAATCTTATTCTCCTAGACTGTAATATATACACACTGAAGAATAATTTACTTTGTTTGGAAAGTGAAAACAGTTCTTTTGATTCATCATCTAGTGAAATAAAACAATACTTTAAGTGATAGCTTATTATCCAAGTTATCTGATATTTTATTAATAATTTTTTAAAAGAAAATTCAAATTTTCATTATATTTTCAGATAATATAAACACCATAAATACATGTTTAAATCTATAGATTTCTCAGAATTTTGAATTACATATTTGAGAATATTGGGGGGAAATATTTAAAATTAGCATATGTGTGGTTTTAAAATAGGGCTTATCGGTGAAATATTTTAATATTTTCCTAAATCTAAAGAAAGTGGGTGCTGTTTCAGCAGCTACTATAATTTCTATGCATTTTAATAAAAAACTGTAATTGTGCTTATGCTTTAAGAAAATATCATGATATTTGGAAAAAATAGGATATAAAATTATAGACACTTTTCCAGTACCATGTTATTCTTAAAGAAATTTCCCTTTAATGTGCTTTTAATAGGCACTCATTTTTTTAAAAAAATTGTATATTTGATCTAATACCATATGATTATTTGAGCAGAAAGGTATAAAATCCACATTACAATGATGAGGAGCAAAGGATAGTATAGAAGAGTGGGAAGAGGATCAAAGATGAAGATGCAAAGTTGCATAGGATCCACCTGTGTGAGCAGATAAAGATGCTACCCAGCCTAGAACAGGCAAATAGAGAGTCAACAGGATTATGAATGGAGGGGAAGGTGGATCACCTTGCAGTGTCCATCCTCTCACTTTGTTATTTATTTATTTTTGGTACTGGGGATTAAACTCAGGGGTAGTCAACCACTGAGCCACATCCCCAGCCCTATTTTGTGTTTCATGTAGAGACAGGGTCTCACTGAGTTGCTTAGCGCCTCACCTTTGCTGAGGCTGGCTTTGAAGTCATGATTCTCCTGTCTCAGGCTCCCAAAGTGCTGGAATTACAGGCATGCACCACTACGCCAGGCTTCACTTTGGTCCTTTTATAACTCTTTCACTTTCTATTTTTCTCTGTATCCTTGGTCACTATGGTAGATTTTCTGTGTGCACACATTAGTTCATTAATTAATTCAAACAATACTAAGTATGCATAGCTTGTCAAGCAGTTGGATGGATTCTGGAGTCAAGTATACAGGAAAGAAGTATTCTCTACCTTCAAGGAAATGACAGTTCAAAGGGGAACAAAGGATAAGTAGGTAATAATAGTGTGGTGTTAACATTGCCATAATGGAAAATGAATAATTCAAATAGAAGCTCACACTATCAGCATATACTATGTACTGGATACTATCCTGAATAAGCACATTACTTCTTGTTTAACTGTCACAGGAACCAGACGTTTTGCACTAGTATCATCTCTGCTGCAGAGTTGAAAACAAATACTTGGTATTGAAGAACAACAAACTGGCTGGGCATGGTGGTGCATCCCTTGTAATTCCAGTGGCTCAGGAGGCTGAGGCAGGAGGATTCTAAGTTCAAATCCAGCATCAGCAATTTAGTGGGACTGTAAGCCATTTAGCAAGACCCTCTCTTGAAATAAAAAATAAAAAAAGGGTTGAGGATGTGGCTTAGTGGTTAAGCATCCCTGGGTTTAATCCCTGGTACAAGAAAAAAGAAAGAAAACAACAAACTGGCTCATCAAGTAATTGAAACAGTGTGATAGTTATTGAACTGTAGTTAGATCAAATTTGCATTTTTAAGAACCACAGGTTTAAGAACAACAACTTTCCTAAAATGCAGATTCCTAGACACCAGTACCAGACCTACTTAATTTGAATTTCTGGACAAGGAAATGAGGAATTTACCTAATAAATGATTTTAAATCACAGAGCGATTTCAAACCTAGAAATTTTAAAAGAGGCATCAATCTTTTAGCTACACATGCATATATGCATATGAGAAAAACTATGATTAATATTGCTTCAAGTATTTATGATGAACTTGAGGCTGATTTATTTCAATTACGTAGTGTACACTTCTTTCCTTCTTGCAGTATTATTCATTATACTTTAATGGTTCTGTGCAATATTGTATTTGTACAAATACAAATTACTTTTCCCAATGAAATTATTCTCCAATGTTTTTTGGCTAAGTTTACAGAGAAGTGAATGGTTAGTGGTTATCCCAGCATGTTAGTCATAAAAGGTCCTTCCCAATGGATGTGTATCCATAAGGCATCAAGTTTCTTTCTACAGCTTGCCAGCAAAGTTTCAGCTACTCTATGCAGAAGTTTATAGCATTCATTATTAAAGACAGCAGTCACTGAATATAAACCATCATTGCATCCAGACGGCAAGCAGCTAAACATGCAGACTATGAAAAATATAGAAGATTGATTAGATTAGAAAAGAATAAGAAAAAATATATATAAGTTGTGTACATTGAAATACACTTACAGCAAGGTGCTATGGATTGCAAATAAAGGAGTTTAAAGAAATCCCTGGGATGCTCATAAAGGAAGAAAATGGAATTTGAAGATTAATACCAAACAAGATAGAATTTTTTTTTTGCTTGTTTTTGTTTTTTGGCACCAGGGATTGAACCAGGGGTACTAGACCACTGAGTCACATCCCCAGCCCTATTTTGTGTTTTATGTAGAGACAGGGTCTCACTGAGTTGCTTAGTGCCTTGTCGTTGCTGAGGCTGGCTTTGAATTTGCGATTCTCCTATCTCAGCCTCCCAAAGTGCTGGGATTACAGGCTTGCGCCACTGTGCCTAATTCAAACAAGGTAGTTTTTAAGGCTTCTAGAACTAAATAGGAAACAGAAAACATTAGATGGCAATAAAAGATATGAAGATATAAATAACCAAATTTTGTAAGCTGCAAACAATTTAGCAGAAAATATCAGGACAGATCTATTAGACATGTAAGAGCTTGATAAAAATAGTTGTAATGAGAGACTTCAAAATACTTGTTTCAAATTCAGACAGAATTGCAAAACATAAAGTTGAATGAAAGGAGAAAAGAATTGAATAACACAGTGAGTAAAGTTGATTTACTTCGTATATTTAGAACCTTCTATTACTACCAGAGAGTAGGTATACTTTCATTGTGTCTATAGAACTGTTAATAAAATATATGGTAACCTTAATATTTTTGAAGTAGGAGTGTTCTAGGATATATTTGCTTATCATTATGCAAGAAAATAGATACAAATTACAAATTATTAATAATATAAGTTGTCCTCAATTCCTCAATTATTAGAAATTAAACAACTTATTAACATCTAGATACATTTTGAATCAAAGAGGAGATTGAAAGGGAATCCTGATTCTCTGGAATGCAATAAGAAGGGGATCACATCACACCAAAAAGTGAGGCACAATGAAAGCTACTCTATGCAGAAGTTTATAGCATTCATTATTAAAGACAGAGAGGAAAACTAAATGAAATTAGTATTCTTTTAGTGAAAACTAAAGAACAGTGAAATAAAGTAAGATATATTAAAGAGATTAAGATAATAGCTAAAACAAATAACAAAACTGGTAGAAAAGTACAGTAAAACAATATAAATCTTCCATAGACAAAGAACAAAAAACAAAATTAGGTACTATTAGGAAGGAGAAATGGCCACTTACATATTTGAAGGAAAATAAATAATTTATTAAGTAGATTCTAGAATCATTCTATAGCAACACATTGGAATGTTGAGAATGGATGTTTTCCTTTTAGACGATATAGGAAAAGAAATTAATTTAGCAAAATAAATGAATTACCAAAGAAGTCCATTGATAACAGAATAAAATAAGTTCAAAGCTGAAATTTTCTTAAAATTTAGAATCAGTTAACTCAAATACTATTAAAATTATCCTAAATAGCTAAAAATATGGGAAAATGCAAAATTAAATTTATGTATCCAACATTATTAGTAACTAAATCTGAAAAAGAAGAAAAAAGATTAAGCCCACTGTCACTTAATGCTGCCAAAAATATTAACTAAGGAATAAAGATATTCTAGTAATGCATTACAAAATTATACACTATTACAAATAGGATTTACTACAAATAGGATTTATTCCAAAAATACAAGGGTATTTCAATATATGTAAATATATGTAATCCATTATATCAATAAAGAAACAAAGTAATGTGATCATATCAATGAAGAGTAAAAATGAATTTGATGAAATGTAGTAGTTATTTTCTAAATAGAAATACATATATTATGCTGCTTCACTTATATTGGAAATTATATTTGGTGATAGAGCTGGGCAAATAGATTATAATTTAGATGAAACAAAAACATTTCCAAACTTATAAGAAAGTTTGGAAATGAACAATAAATAAGGAATGTATAATTGAACAGATAAATATCACAAAAAGCATAAGGATATTATAATCAAATCCAGATGGATTAGAGGTACAGAAATGACAATTGAGAAATAGATCCCAGGATATATAAATATTTTAAATAATAATTGTAGCATTTCATTTCATTGGAAGTATGAGGTAACTTCATTGTGTTGGTACAACCATCCAGGTTTCTGGACAAAGAGCTTTCTAAAATATGAAAAAAAGCCAGTGAAAATTCTGCAAGCATACACAGGAAATGTAACATATAATTCAGAGAAAAAAGAAAAAAATTTGACCAAGACTTAAAATTTATAATGCCTATGGGAAAAGAGAAAAACATTTGATTAGATTTTTTAAGAAAGTCTCCATAATACTTAAAATGTATCATGCACTAGTTTTAAAAAATCACTTTTCTGATACCACTTAATTCTCATAGCTAAATGAAGTAGTTATTATTATCTTTGTTTTACAGACAAAGACATCAATGTATTGGGCACACAGCCAGTAAACTATACAGCAAAGGAAACCTTTAATGAAGTGAATAGGCTAGTGAAATTTAAGGAAATTGCATGTAGCACAAAGGACAAAGATAGGGTATTGCCAAATTGTTTAACAAAGAAGATGTGGAGGAGCCAGTATCCCAGTAAGACATAAAAGACATAAATGTGTGTTACACAGAATTAGAAATCCACATGGTCAACAAATAATACACAGAGACACTTGAATGTACTAGTCATAGGGAATGTGCCAGTTAAAGTAGCAAAGAGACATTTATTATACCTGTCCAATTGTTGGATGATAATAAGACCCAGAACACCTGTTGCTTTTGCTTGTTATTGTTTTGAAGATTTTTCCCCGAGTTGAATTTTTGAGAAGTCTGACATTGTATTGATTTATTAATAACAAATATATACATGAAAATATAAAAGTATACAAATCTTACAATTATGTATAATTATAAAACACCAATAAAATTATGAGGAAAAAAATGTATGGAATATTCAGTAGAAAACAGGTGTGTAAAAACTTCTAGGGTAAACATAGATTGGAAAACACCGCCTGACCAATCATGGTAGGTATTGAATGTACATCTCTTCATAGCATCTCCTGGTAAGCCTGTGACTCTGCTGTAAGCTACCTAGCCACTTTGGAGGAAGTTTCTCATTAAATCTTCCCCATAAACGTTTTAGGTAGGTACTGTTATATTTCCCATTTTACCTATGATAAAACTGAGGTTAAGAGATGTTAAGGAAGTTGCCCATGGTCAGGTAGCTCATCAGTGGCCACCTCAAGATTTTTACCCTGCTCCATCTGACTTCTAGATCCCATATTACTTTTTTTCTTTTTTAAAAAATATTTATTTTTTAGTTGTAGGTGGACAGAATATCTATTTTATTTTTGTGTAGTGCTGAGGATTGAATCCAGTGCCTCACGCGTGCTAGGCGAGCATGCTACCACTATGCCATAACCCCAGCCCATATTATACTTCTTGAAATACGAACTGCCTAAAAGTAAACATATTTTTTCCTGTGCCTTGTTATGTTCCTCTTTTATGCATACTGCCAAGTATGACCATTTTAAAAGTTTTACTTGCATAATATCTTTTTATGTTAGAACATTATAGTTACTCATAGTAGTTGAGTTCATTTTGACAAACTCATGCATGTTTGGAATTTTATTTAATTTGAATTCCTTCTCTTTCCTTCCCCTCATCCCTTCACTTATTCTTTTTGCTCTATTGTTCTTCTTTTCTATAATTTATGTATTTATTTTTGATTGGTACTTTCTACATATACATAAAGGTAAAATTTCCTGTGGTACATTTGTGTGTGCATATAACATGAATTTGTTAAATTAATTCCATATTTCCTCTCCTTTTCCACCCTTCCTTGTACCCTCTCATCCCTTCTTCTACTCCACTGATCTTCCCTATATATTTATAATATCTGACCCCTCCTACCTTCTTTCTCTTTGTTTTCTCTGGTTTCCACATGAGCAAAAACATTCAACCATTTATTTTCTGAATCTAGTTTATTTCACTTAGTTTAAAGGTCTCCACTTTCAACCAGTAACCAGCAAATGCCATAATTTTGTTCTTCTTTATGACTAAAACTCCATTGTGTACATATACCACATTTTCTGGATCTATTAATCTATTGACTGACATCTAAGCTGATTCCGTAATTTGGGTACTGTGATTATGCGGCTATAGACATTAAAGTGGCTGCATTGCTATAGCATACTGATTTTAGCTCTCTTTTGGATAAATACCAAAGTGTGAGATAGCTGGGTTATATGGTGGTTCCACTCCTTTTTTTTTGAGCAATCTCCATACTGCTTTTCAGAGTAGTTTTACTAATTTCAGTTCCAAAGTTTGAGTATACCTTTCCCTCCACATTTTTGCATGTATTATTATTTAAAAATACATTTCTTTTAATACTGCACATCTATACAAATCTAATTTGCCTATAATTGAAAAGTAGGTTTCGTGTCCTTAGAAAAAATTTCCGATTATATGAAGAAGATACACAAGATAAAATTACAGCAATGATTTCTGTATTTGGTAAAGCCAGAGTACAGTTTTTAAAGTCACTAGCATTGACAAAAGTTTGAGATTATCTAAAGATTAGTAAGAACTATTTTAACCATATACTATGTTTGATTAATCAAAATTAGGTATCTTAGTTGATTATGATCATTTTAGAAAGATTGAATTTCCAAACAACTCAAAAGGTAGCATTTCTTAATTTGAACCAAATGATGCATTTGAACAAAAAATTTCTGAAGTTAATGAAAAAAATATGGCAAGGAGAACGAAGTGTGATGGGGGCAAGGGCAAACCAAAATTTGTCTGTGCTGCAAACAGCCTGTTCAGTTAAAGAATACCAGAGGGGCAAAACAGTCACCAAGCAATTACTCAAGAGGGACATCTTTATTAGTTGTTTTTAAAATGCAGATCCAGTAATAATTTCAATCTGTCTCCAATGAATGTTAAACTCAACAAAGATACATTTTAATTTTCAAAATGCTATGTTTTAACTAAATGCAAAAGTCTCAAAGAAGCCCCAGGCTACATGTGAAAGTTACAGCTGTAGAAATTAATTTACATAAAAGAGCTATCATGCCTCCTTTAGAAAAGACTTGCTGCTAGAAAACACAAGGCAGGCCAAATATTCATAAAGGATCTCAAGACTTCAACAGGAGGCACTGACAGCTGCAATCATTTATTTTTCAAACTCCTGGTCATGTTATAGCATGCCTGCTAGATATGAGGTAGGGGAGTAAAAGGAAAAATAAAGTTGATGAAAGAAACAGCCAGAAGGCCTTCAACACCTTTCAAACCTACTGTTCATATGTCCTTGAATTTTAAATGAGAATCATATCAGTGGAAATTAATTTTACGTCATTAAATTTGCCAAATAGTTATTCCCTTTGGTGTAGCTATATCACTAATAAAACCCATATAAAGAGAATTTTAAAGTTTTAATTAATTATAGAAAAAAAGGGCTCTAATTTCCTCACACATTTGCAAAAACACTGTGTTATGAAAGTGTTACCAGTTAAGATCCAGTTCTTTTACTTCCATTTAAAAGTTATTGACTGGGGGGTTGGGGTGTACATATGCTTAGCATGCATAAGGACCTGGGTTCAGTCCCCATCAACTACAAAAGAAAGTTGCTAAGATCTTCCCATGCTTTAGGTATACTTGGATACCTGAATTGGGTTAGCTGTAGGCCTCTCCTTGTTCAGTTTTGACTTCATTCTTTTACCTAGACTAAACACAACCTTCTCTCCAAGGAATTGGCCCTTCCGTTGCATTGCTGACAACTACTCATAGGAGAGATTCCCTTAAGGTAAGGATGATAACCTGGAAAGCCCTGTCAGATGGACTGTTTAGATGCAGATTATATTTACATTCATATCTCAAGAATATTTCTCAGGAGCATCTTTTTTTTTTTTTTTCCATACTGGAGATTGAACTCAGGGGCACTTGACCACTGAGCCACATCCCCAGCCCTATTTTGTGTTTTATATAGAGACAGGGTCTCACTGAGTTGCTTAGTGCCTTGCCATTGCTGAGGCTGGCTTTGAACTTGGGATTCTCCTGTCTCAGCCTCCCTAAGTGCTGGGATTACAGGCGTGCGACACCGAGCCCGGCGGAGCTGCAACCTTGATAGTCACAAATGAGCTCTTACTAGCAAGCCTTATTCCTTTTGGTTCAGGCATCATTATCTATCTTCAGTTTTGTATCATCTCTTTCATAATTTATGTCCATTTGAATAATCCACTATGACCAAAATTTATGCTGTATAATGCAAATCTTCTTATATCTCAAAGGAAATAATCTTTTCTCTATTAATGATACAAGCACTTTCAATCACCAGGATTAAAATGTGCATTATTCTGCCTGCTTCCATCATACCAAAGTATTTTCCTAAATCTGCCAGTTCTTCTACAAACCATTTTTGGAAGCACTCTCCCCCATTTCCTTTCCATCTGCTAGTAACACACAGTTCACGCTCTTATACATCCGACATAGAGCTTGAAATACTCTCCTAGCTAGGTTTTTCTCTCTAGTATTCCTTTCCCTACTAGTTTTCCTATCACCAATCTTCATAAAAGTTTCTCTAAAATTATACTTTGGGGAAAAAGTTGCCACAGTGTTTTATTTTGTATAAAATAACACAAAGACTTCTTAATTGGGAACACAAGACTCCAGATTCTCAATGTATCTTACTTCTCCAAGAGGATCTTTCAATTCTTCCCTTCTTCCTAAAAAGTCCACTTTATCTTGTCACTTCAAAATTTCTTGGATACACTATATTTTAATTTATTTCTTGTGTTATTTTCCACATCTTCTGATGTTCTAGTAGCATTTGAAGTTTATTGACTTTTAAGGCACAATCTAATTCCTGCATTACTAAGTTTTTACTAACCATTTCTCTTCATGGTGAAAGAAATCTGCATCATTTGACATAATGTATTGTAATAGTGATTATGCACTTAATTGGTGCATAAAATGGAGCTTTTTATACTTTTAATGTCATACATGTATATGCACTAATGCATTAATAATATGTATGCACGTGCTATTGTATTACTTATATACAATTTAAACTTAATAAGTTTTAAAGCTCTTTCAAGAAAGTACTATATATCAAAAATTTCCATAGCTCTTATGTTATATGTAGAGGAAAGATATAAACTTTTAATTTCTTCACACAAATGAACATGAGAAATATTTTAAAAGACTGGTCTTTATTCTTATCTGGTTCATATTTCTCGTCTGATTCTCTATTCTGGAAGTCTTTTTCTGTTTCTCTTCTTCCTCTCTCTCTTCCCTTTGGTCCTACCATTCTTTCTCCCTCATTATTCCTCTTTCCATCTCTCCCTTTCTCACACATCAATTGCAGTTTATTTTTATTGTTGTTGTTTACACATTTGCTTTAGCATTCCTTCTGAGTTCAGTAGCTTCATCCATCTTTTGACACAGAGCCCTCCCATACTTCCAAATGATAGCAAAATACTGGCTCTCTAGGATGACTTCTCTTTGGGAGAAGCCAAAGTTCTTGCTTTCTCTCATTTTGAATCTGGTGTTATGGTCTATAAACTGCATTCTCTAATTTGTCTCACATATTGTGTGGGAAAGTTAATTTCCTAATTAAGATCTGACTTAAAAACTGATCTCCTTTTTTCTCATCTCACTGGGAGGAAGTTGGCTTTCATAGTTCAGTGTGTCGTTAAGCCTCCTATTTGGCTGTAGTTTTACACCATTAGATATAAGAGTCAAATGTTGGGTTTAAAATGTCATGGAGGCTACAGATGGTCAATTATTTGACTGTATTCCTCTAAATTCTCCAGACTCAAAGAAATTCATGACACATGATGATTTCATGGTGGGATTAGATACTTATGAGTTTGCAAACATGATTTTTATAGCCATCAGGCATGATTGTAGATTGTTTCAAATATTAGGATGAATAGATATATTTAAACCAAATTTAGCAGACATTCTGAGTTTAAAAATCCTCAGTGAACAGTTACACTGAAAGCAACAGAACAGGAGATGTACATGGTATGTTGAAAGGCAAAACCTCATCTGATAGACTGAGAGGCTTCCTTGAATATTTGTCAACTAATACTTGGCCTCTCTGAGTCACTGCTGTTTGGTAGGGTGAATTTCTCAAACCATAGGTTTAGGTAGGAGGCCTGATTGTTCCATACTCAGGTTGCATCCTGTAATGCTGGTAATAGTATCAAATGCTGGTAATTTGATCGACACATACTGATGAGACTAAGAAGCATACATATCACAGCCCACAGCCAACAGTTTGCAAAACTTAGCGTTCCAGGCATATTGGCAGGTATCAGAGACATAAAGAAGAACCGCAAGCTTCAATCCAGAGGATCTTGGAGGTTGTTGAGAAGAATGATGTGTAAAAATAAAATTAAAAGCATTACATACTGTCAAGTAGATATAAATACTGTTGATATACAACAGGTATAAACCACAGTTTTTACCTTATTATAGTGAAATTTTTTTTTTCTGAATTAGTAACCAGACATAGAACCCTAATCACTTACTACAAAATGAGCTGTTATAAATGTGGGCTGAAGAAAGGGCCTAAGGACTGTGAACAATGCTTTTGAGGGGACTTGAGAGTTATGAACATATGTCCTAGGTGGATGGCTCAGGTGAAGGAGATTGTAAGTGGGGTTCCTACAATGTAATCAGAATAATTTGTGCTAAATTTGTGTAATCACATGAATGGGATGAAAGTATGGAGTTTTTTTGCATTTTAAATGTTTTTATTAGTGTATTATAATTATATGTACTATCAGGGTTCATAGTAATACGTTTATACATGTATATAAGAAGGTACAGGTTTTGTAAAGTTTTTCATATGCAAAATAAAGGCTACAGTTTCTATATCTTTTATCTTCTATTAATTTTAATTTCCAATTATTTGCAGGTTAAAAATCCTGTAATCCTCTCTTTTTTCTGGAGAAAGGGGGCTAATTTTCCATATAAAACATGAGCTGCTTCTAGGAGCATTAGTCACAGGGGAAACAAGAGCACGAATATTAGAATTTTAGTGAAATTGAAAGATGAAAATGAGGAGGGAATCCTGGAGAAATAAAAAAAAATACTTAATTATTTGCATTATCAAGGTAAAAATGAAGTTATTTCATTAACATGTACTTAGATAATTTTCAATTCTTAGTGCATATTTAAATTTGGATTTACGAAGATGGCCTACATCATAAGATTTTGCATCATCTAAAAGAATATTTTAATTGGTCCATCTGGCATTTGAAATAATACTCCACTTATTATGAAGCAGGTGTTAGACACTTCTGAATATTCAATCCTTAATTAAAGATTAAAAAAGTAAGATTACATTTTCTGCTTTGAAACTTAAAAATCTAAAATTAGTAGGCATGAATAACAAAATGTATAGAATCATATGATTTTGCAGTTTATTTTTTTCTGCATTAAAAATATGTTGCTTTTAATGTACCCATTTTATTTCATTACCGAATTTTAACATGTAATGCACTATTTTGGATGGCTAAATTTTTTTCTCTGAATTTCAGGTTTATTTATTTTTTATTTATTCTACTTAGGTATACATGATAGAATGCATTTTGATTCATTGTACACAGATGGAGCACAACTTTTCATTTCTCTGTATGTGATTAGAATCACATCATATATGCAGTCATACATGAAGCTAGGGCTATGGTGTCCATCTCATTCCACCATCTTTACTGTCCCCATAACCCCTCCTCCCTCCCAACCCTTTGGACAAAGTTTCTCCATTCTTCCCATGTCCTGTCCTCCATTATGGATCAGCAACCACTTATCAGAGAGAACATTCAGCATATGGTTTTTGGGGATTGGCTTACTTCGCTTAGCATGATATTCTCCAACTCCATCCATTTACCTGCAAATGCCATAAATTTATTCTCTTTTATTGCTGAGTAATATTCCATTGTGTATATATACCATGGTTTCTTTATCCATTCATCTATCAAAGGGCATCTAGGTTGGTTCCACAGTTTAGCTATTGTGAATTGAGCTGCTATAAACATTGAAGTGGCTGCAGCACTGTAGTTTGCTGTTTTTAAGTCTTCTGGGTATAGACCGAGGAGTGGGATAGCAGGCTCAAATGGTGGTTCCATTCCAAGTTTTCTAAGGAATCTCCATACTGCTTTTCAGATTGGTTGCACCAATTTGCAGTCTCACTAGCAATGTATGAGCATGCCTTTTCCTCACAACCTCACCAACACTTATTGTTTTTTGTATCTGGATAATTACCATTCTGAGTGGGGTGAGATGAAATCTTAGAGAAGTTTTGATTTGCATTTCTCTAATTGCTAGAGATGTTGAACATTTTTTTCATGTCTGTTGATCAATTGTATATATTCTTCTGTGAAGTGTCTGTTCAGCTCCTTAGCCCATTTATTGATTGGGTTATTTGTTTTTTTGGTGTTAAGTTTTTGAGTTCTTCATATATCCTCCAGATGAGTGCTCTATCAGATGTGCATATGGCAAAAGTTGTTCCCAGAATATAGGATCACTCTTAACTTCATTGATTGTTTCTTTTGCTGAGAAGAAGCTTTTTAATTTTAATCCATTCCATTTATTGATTCTTGATTTTACTTCTTGCACTATAGAATTCTTGTTAAGAAAGTAAGGTTCTAATCTGACATGATGAAGATTTGGGCCTACTTTTCCTTCTATTAGGCATTGGGTCTCTGGTCTAATTCCCAGGTCCTTGATCCACATTGAGTTGAGTTTTGTGCATGGTGAGATATAGGGGTTTTGTTTTATTTTGCTGCATATGGATTTCCAGTTTTCCCAGCATCATTTTTTTGAAGATGTTATCTTTTCTCCAGTGTACATGTTTGGTACCTTGTTTTTCTAGAATAAGATAACTGTACTTATGTGGGTTTTTCTCTGTGTCTTCTATTGTGTACGATTGGTCTACATGTCTATTTTGGTGCCAGTGCCATGCTATTTTTGTTACTATAGCTTTGTAGTATAGTTTAAGATCTGGTATTGTGATGCCTCGTGCTTCACTCTTCTCGCTAAGGATTGCTTTGGCTATTCTGGGTCTCTTATTCTTCCAAATGAATTTCATGATTGCCTTTTCTATTTCTATAAGGAATGACATTAGGATTTTAAATGGAATAGCATTGAATATAGCGCTTTGGGTAGTATGGCCTGCTACTTCACTAAATTCATTTATTAATTCTAAAAGTTTTCTGGTGGAATTTTTTGGTTCCTCTAAGTATAGAATCATGTCATTGGCAAATAATGATAACTTAAGTTCTTTTTTTCCTATTCATATCCCTTTAATTTCTTTCATCTCTCTAATTACTCTGGCTAATGTTTCAAGGAGTCTGTTAAATAGCAGTCATGAAATAGAACATCCCTGTCTTGTTCCCATTTTTAGAGGGAATGCTTCCAATTTTTCTCTATTTAGGATGATGTTGGCCTTAGGTTTAGCATAGATAGCTTTTACAAAGTTGAGGTATGTTCCTACTATGCCTAGTTTTTGTAGTATTTTTAACCTAAAAGGGTGCTGCATTTTGTCAAATGCTTTCTCTGTATCAATTGATGAAATCATATGATTCTTATCTTTAACTATATTGATGTGATGGATTATGTTAATTGATTTCTGTGTGTTGAATCAACCTTGCATCCTTGGAATGATCAACTGCACTTGATCATGGTGCACTATTTTTTGATATGTTTTTGTATGTGATTTACCAACATTTTATTGAGAATCTTTGCATCTATTTTCATCAGGGATACTGGTCTGAAATTTTCTTTCTTTGATGTGTTTCTGTCTCGTTCTGCTATCAGGGTGATACTTGCCTCATAGAATGAGTTTGGAAGGATTCTCTCCTTTTATATTTCATGAAATAGTTTGAGGAGTATTGGTATTAATTCTTCTTTGAAGGTCTGGTATAACTTGCCTGAGAATCCATCTGGTCCTGGGCTTTTCTTGGTTGGGAGGCTTTTGATGGCATCTTCTAATTCTTTGCTTGAAATAGATCTGCTTAAGTTATGTGTGACCTTCTTCTTCAGTTTGGGCAAGTCGTATGCCTCTAGAAATTTGTTGGTGCCTTCAAAGTTTTCTATTTTACTGGAGTATAAATTTTCAAAATAGTTTCTAATTATCTTCTGTATTTCAGTAGTGTCTGTCGTGATATTTCCTTTTTCATCATGAATTTTAGTAATATGTGTTTTCTCTCTTCTTATTGTTAGGGTGGCTAAGAGTTTGTCAATTTTATTTATTTTTTCAAGGAACCATCTTTTTGTTCTGTCAATTTTTGAATTGTTTCTTTTGTTTCCATTTTATTGATTTCAACCTTGATTTTAATTGTTTCCTGTATTCTGCTTTTGTGTGTGTGTGTTAGTTTGTTCTTCTTTTTCTAGGGCTTTGAGATGTAGAGTCAAGTCATTTATTTGTTGACTTTTTTTCTTTTCTTGAATGAGCTTAATGCAATGAACTTCATGGTGTCCAAGATTTTGATATGTTGTATCAGAGTTTTTAATTACCTTTAAGAATTTTTTTTATTACTTCCCTGATGTCTTCTGTAATCCATGTGTCATTCAATAGCATATTATTTAGTTTCCAGATATTGGAGTAACTTCTATTCTTTAATTTGTCACTGATTTCAAATTTTATTACATTATGGTGTGATAGAATGCAGGGTAGTATCTCTATTTTTTTTTGTATTTGCTAACACTTGCCTTGTGACATGACATATGATCTGTTTTGTAAAAGGATCCATGTACTGCTGAGAAAAAAGTTTATTTGCTCATTGATGGATAGAATACTCTATATATGTCTGTTAAGTATAAGTAATTAATTTTTTATTGAGTTCTATGGTTTCTTTGTTTAGTTTTTATTTGGAAGATCTATCCAGTGGTGAGAGAGCTTTGTTAAAGTCACCAAGTATCATTATGTTGTGGTCTATTTGATTCTTGTAGTTGAGAAGGGTTTGTTTGATATACATAGGTGCCCCATTGTTTGGTGCATAGATATTTATGATTGTTATGTCTTGTTGATGTATGATTCCCTTAAGAAGTATGAAATGTCCTTCTTTATCCTTTTTCACTAACTTTGGCTTGAAGTCCACTTTATCTGATATGAGAATGGAAACTCCTGCTTGTTTACATGGTCCATGTGAGTGATTCCTTTTTTCCCACCCTTTCACTTTCATTCTATGGATGTCTTTTCCTGTGAGATAGTCTCTTGAAGGCAGCTTATTGTTGGGTCTTTTTTTTTTAAATCCAGTCCATCAGTCTATGTCTTTAATTTATGAGTTTAGGCCATTTACATTCAGGGTTATTATTGAAATATGATTTGTAATTTCCATCATTTTGGTTTATTTTTGGTTTTTACCTTGACTTGGTTTCTCTTTTGACTGGACTTTTGTTTGTAATGTAGTTCCACTCTTTGTATATTTTTATTGTTAGTTATCATTTCCTCCTCATGGACTATTTTGACAAGAATGCTGTGTAGTGCAGGCTTCCTGGTTGTAAATTCTTTTAACTTTTGTTTATCATGGAAGGTTTTTATTTTATCATCATATCTGAAGCTGAGTTTTGCTGTTTATAAGATATTTGGTTGGTGTCCATTTTCTTTCAGAGCTTGGTATATGTTGTTCCATGATCTCCTGGCTTGAAAAATCTCCTGAGATCTGAATTGGTCTCCCCCTATATGTAATCTGATTCCTCTCTCTTGAGGCCTTTAAAATTCTATCTTTATTCTGTATGCTGGTCATTTTCATTATAATGTGCCTTATTGTAGATCTGTTGTAATTTTGTACATTTGGTATCCTGTAAGCCTTTTGTATTTGATTTTCAATTCATTTTTCATGTTTGGGAAATTTTCTGATATTATTTAATTGAAGAGATTGTTCATGCCTTTGATTTGAAATTCTGTGCCTTCTTCTATCCTGATAAATCTTAGATTTGGTCTTTTGATGCTATTTCATAATTCTTGTATGTTCTATTCCTGATATCTTACCATCTTCACTGTATAGTCAACTCTATTTTCAAGATTGTATATTTTGTCTTCATTATCCAAGGTTCTCTCTTCCAAGTGATGTAGTCTGCTGGTGATGCTTTCTATCGAGTTTTGTATTTGGTTTATTGTTTCCTTCATTTCAAGAATTTCTCATTCCCACAATCTCTAGCTCTTTCTTAAAGCAATCTTTTGCTACCTGTATTTGGTCCTTTATCTCTTTGTTGGTGTCATCAATTTTTGCCTTTATTTGCTTTCTTATCCTTTTGTTGGAGTGATCAATTTTTGCCTGTATTTGCTCGCTAAAGTCATTCTTTAATTCACAGATCATTTTAATTATGTACATTCTGAATTCTTTCTCTGACATTTTATCAAATGTTCTGTCAATCAATTCTATTTTTGTAGTATCTTGGTTTATTTGAGGCACTTTCTTCTCTTTACTTTTTATGTTGATTATGAATCTTCCTTTCTTGGAATGCCGATCTGAGGTATTGCAGTTTCTATCCTATAATTTTGTAGTGTCACTACAGATTACCTGTATCTCACCTTGGAGATCACTTCCAGTCCCCAATAGGTTTCTCCAGATGGACACTACTGCCGCTGAAGATGGTAGTGGCTGTACTGGAGGAAACTCAAGATGGCAGTGCCCTTGGCTGGGCTCCCACTGCTGTCCCTGAAGCTGGTCCTGGGCCTTGACTTGTGTTCCTGCTGGTCAGCAGGAACTCTGGCACAGAACTAGGGGTGGTCCCAGGCCTCACTTAGGCTAAGTCTCTTGCAGGGGTCTCCAGAGGCAGACCTTCCCTTGGGTCTGTGTTCCCCTGTGACTGGTGGCTGGCAATCTCTGGTCTGCCCTTGGCTGGGCTTCCATCATGGTCCCTAAAGGTATTCCTGGGCCTTGGCCTGTGTTCCCATGGGTGGGCAGGAACTCTGGAATGATTTTGCAGTTTAGATAACTAATGATTAGATATTATTTATTGAACTTTAATTTCTGTTATACTTTTGGACTTAATACACGTAATACTAAATTGCTATCAATACTCAGAAACTGTATTAGAAGTTTGTTTACTCACCCCAATTGAGAAAATGAGATATATTCTTTAATATCATATAGTTCAACTAACAGTTACTTTTGAAGTGATAGCTTACCACAGATTTAACTGAGCTTTAGGTATATTTTGAGGAAAATGAATCTATAATTTTATATCTCAAAGCAAAAATGAATTAAAAATATGTAGCTTGAACTAATAAACAGATTTTTAAAGGTCATTTTTGGTTCTTTCAAAATTTGAAACTCAGAGTTTGTCATAGTTTGTCAAATTTTTGAAAAGAATTTAGTGATCATTTGGATGCCTATAACCATGAAAATCAACTTAGTAATTCTTCCTTATAAACTATATGTAGGAATTTATAAAATTTGAGAAAGATAATATGTTTATTATTTTAGTAAACAGCAAGATAAATAGCAATATATAAGAATGTGAATCAAACCTGAGAAGTTTGAAAACTGAAATCTCAAGTGGAAAGTTCTAGGGTTATTTTTGGCCAAATCTATACAAACATGTGTTTAGTTAAATAAGTGGAAGAGAAATTCAATGAGATCCTAGTTCCTGTGTTGAACAGCATAAACACCCCAGCTTCACTGTTATTCATGAATTTTACCTATTTGGTCCTGCATGTGACAAAAGGCACAAAAATAAAGCAGTTACTGAACAAAATTCTATGCAAGGCAATACGCCAATTTAGTTACTTAGTTATGATATCTATTCTCTAGAATCTTACATTCTAACAAGGAACTAGAAGCTTACAGAATGTATTTGGATGGCAGGAGAACAGTAATAGCATTGTTGTGAGAAAAAAATATAAACTGCATGTCAAATTCATATATAATATAAAATATATGTAGTTCATTGAGACTAGAAGATGCAATTAAGATTCACTTTTTTTTCAGGAAAATTTCTAATTTTATTAGATAAGATGGTAGATTATACAGTTACAGCAGAAATACAGAAATGGACACAAAATGATTCAAAGGAATCTTATTGAATAATATTTACAGGGTTTATATAAATTTGTCTGATTCACAAGAATTAGACTGATAGTTGTTCATAAGTAAAGCACTGCTAGATATTTAGGGAATATAAAAAATGAGAATACACTAATCCTGTCTTTAAGGATTTTACTTAAGTAAGAATGGGTTTATATACATAAATATTAATAAATAATTCATACATAATTCCCATTAATCACTGGTTGAGAGCTGCTTCCAGGAGATTAATTCCCTAAGAGTTAGAGTTTGCCATATGCTTCAGTAGAATAGCCTTCCATAGTTTCAGAAAGATCAGTCAATCAATCAATCAATCTTCAGGAGTAGAGAAGCAAAGAATAGGACTGGGAAGCCCTTAAGTTAACATTAATATGATATTATTCAAAGAATTTAATCTGGGCTCTAATAGTGCCTGCTATACATCTATAACATGTTATTTATGACATACATCTTACAAAATTACATTAAAATATCTCTAAACATACTAAAAGACTCACTTCTTTAATATGATAGATGGTAGAACAGATGGTAATAAAAAATTAAAGAACAATAAAAATACAATAATATTGGAAGCCAAATAGTTCTATTGAATCTTGTCACATTAATTAAGCTCAAAAACCATGGATGAGGTTATAGACCTCTCATATTTGAAGCAATCTATTTTGTTTTTTTGAGGCATTAGTCCTCAGATTTTCCATGGCTCTTTGATGTTGTTCCAAATTTTCACAGGTGTGCACCATTTTTGATAAATATATAAAGCTTCTTGTTGCTAAAATTAAGTACATGTTCTGTCATGACAATATCTGATGATATGAGAAGTAGGAGATGACATATAGTGTACTCTAAAGCCATATGCTCTAAAATGTGTTTATTAAAACATGTAAGAACTATGCCCCAGGAATATTAGGCAAGAATTTTATTTTGTCATTGAATAAAGAATTTTCTTAACTTTTTGACACAGTGAACCAAGTTTAATAATTACATAACCAAAGATGATTTTTATAGACACTAAAAGTTATTGTTATTCTGTAGTACTGACAGCATTTTAGTAATTACTGACATTTTTGTATGGTTTGAATTTCTTCATTACTTTGTTTGTCATTGGAATTATAATATCCTAAATTGCACTAGTTACAGAAAATATCCTGAGAAACATCAGCCAAGGTGGGGGATGTATGTTGTGCTAGTGCATCATTAACTTATTGAAATAATTTTATGAATAATTAAATATTTTATTTTTTTGAATGTATGATAAGTAGAAATTTTCATAACCTGGTTACTACATAATTACTATTATTATTAAATGATAATTAGATGTTTAATTACAAATCTTGGGGCATGGTTTATATGAGATTTCACATAGATTTAAAATCAAAACTATTGAAGCAATGGAAGAATGCAATTCTACCTTTAATCTCTTATTTCACTTATACCAAGCACTGAAAAATATCTTAAGGATGATTTAGAAAATGCTGAGACTGTGTAGATTCTGTGTGAGAATGATTGAAAATTGTTTCATTTTTCCATATGAATCCCTTTTCAAAATTGATTGAATATTAATGGATGTTTCTACCCTTGATACAGAATATTGAAAAATTATACTTCAAAAATATCATCTCAAACTTATTACATAGCAACAGCTTCCAAAAGCTCAGTTATAAGCCCTGTGTATGAGATAATATAATGAATAGTTTCTTTCCCCTTTTTTCTAAATGGCCCTCATTTGTTTACCACATTTATACTTCTACTATATTCAGCTACCACCTGTACTTAAACTCTCTCTTTAAAATCAGTTTTATTTATATAAATGTATTTTTAAAAGAAGCATGTCACCACTGAAAATGAACCATGAAATTCATTTACTAAATACCAAGTAGCTTATATAAAGTACGCACAATAAAGATAAAATACTATTACATTTAAAATAAAAAGAAATTTTATATAAATAAAAAGAAATCCATTCAAGCAATAAAACTAAGTACCCAAATATATGTACCTATGGTGTTGTGGTTGATATATGAGTTGTCCCCCCAAAAGCTCATGTGTGAAACAATGAAAAAAGTTTTAGAAATGTATTGATTGGTTTACAAAAGCCTTAACCTAATTACTGAACTAATTCCCTGATAGAGATAAACTGAGTGCTAACTGTACTTTTTAAAACTTGAAGTTGGGTGGTGTCTGACATCTTACACTGTTTTCCTTTAATATTTCATTAGGTCTTTTTTTTCCATATAAATACTTGAATCAATTTGCCAATATCCACAAAATAATTTTCTAGGATTTTTATTAGGACTATGTTGAATCTAAAGATTGAGTTAGGAAAACCTAACATCTTAACAAAATTTCCTATCCATGTAGATAGAACATTTCTTCATTTATTTAGATTTTTTGATGTCTTTCATCAAAATTTGTAGTTTCTCTCAGATATATTTTGTATATATTTTATTAGAGTTACTCTTCATCTTTACAATTTTGGAAGTTAATGTGAATTGCATTGTGTTTTAATTTCAATGCCTAATTGTTAATTGCCAATATAGAAATAGAACATATCTCGATATATCTAGATTTTTCTTTTATGTTTTTAATCAAAGTTTGTGGTTTTCCTCAGATTTTGTAGGTATTTTATTAGAGTTACTCCTCATCTTTAAATTTTTGAAAGCCAATCTAAATGATATTGTGTTTTAAATTTCAAATACCATTGTTCATCGCTGGAATGTAGAAAATAATTGACTTTTCTGTATTACCTTTGTATCCTGAAAACTGGCATAATCACTTGATTAAAGAAAACATCACTTGGTTAAAGAATGCTTTGATAATTCTTTGTGATTTTCTACTTCAATAAGCACTGTCATCTGCAACCCAAACATGAGTATTTCTTATTTCCCAGACTCTGTGCCTTTTCCCCCCTTTTCTTATATTGTTTCATTAGCCAGGACATTAAGTACAATGTTGAGTTAAAATCATTTGGTTGCTCTTCTATGGAACTTTGAATTGAGCACTAAGTTGATTTGTTTTCATTCTTTCTTTTTTCTGACAAATGCATTTGCAAGTATGAAGTTGACTCTATCCACTGAGTTGGACTCATGAATGTGATGTGTATTCATTTTATTGTAACTTAGTTTAAAACATTTTATATTTCCTTTGGTATTTTAGTATAAATTAGGTTAATTTATGAATTTTATCTTCTAGGGTAATTTTACTTTATATTTTATACGACATTCTGCATTCATTAAAATTATTCGAATTCCTTTAACCTCCTTTATATGTGCACTGACTTCCAATGTTTTATATATTTTCAAATATGAACTTTGTTCTCTGCTATATACACATGTAATGTGATATATATAATGTGATGTGTTTAATAGACTTAAATATGTGTGTATTGATAATGTACATAATCTGATATGTACATATATACGCATATATATAGCCTCCAAAAAGATGTTGTTTTATATTTCTTATGCATTATTTGCAACAAACATAATATATAATCTTGACATAAGATTTGAATGATTGCATATTGCTTATTTCTTAAAATGTTTGCTTTCTATTTCTTTGCTTATTCCTATTTTTTTGGCTTATGCTTTTGTCAACTACATATATTAGATGAATGTAAAATTTTCAGATAAAAATAAGATCTTCAATTAAATTTGTTGATATATCTGTTTATGTATTTCAGCTCATTTATCTAAATAGTTTATGACTACTGCTGTACACATATTCATAATATACCTTCTTGAATTGCTGTTCCTTTCTTCTAACAAATAGGCTATCTTTATCTTTTACGATATTTTCATTGTATATTATTGTTATTAAAGTTCTTTATGCTATCATATTCCATTGACATTGTCACAACACATCAGCCTTCTGTTGTCTTAGGTTATTTTTTTAGTCTTTATGTTAATTCAAGACTAATAAAATATCCTCTAGCTTTCTTTTTCTCTCATTCTTTTTGTTGTTGTTGTTTTATTGCTGTTTTCATTTTACTTGGTTTAAAAGCCTTGGATCTAGGGAAGTACAAGAGTGCTTCCAAAAAATTTCAACATTTTTGGATAGTACTTCCAAAAAATTACAATGAGAAGAAAATGATACAATAATTCTTTTTTCATTTCATTTGTCTTATAATTTTTTGTGCATTTCTCTTCAAAACTTTAGTAACAATAAACTGTGTGTGTGTGATTTCTAAAAGTTATGTTTGGTTCTTTCATGTCATTTATTTGTGATTCATACTGCATGTATTAGCATTAATTTTGTGAGCCATATTTTATTTTTTAAGGTTTTTAAATCATATTTTTAAATTTCTACTTATATGACTGTCATGCTAATTTTTCTCAAATGTGTATGCTTTCTCTTTCTTACAGTCATCCATTTTCTTTTGTGTTCCTTCACTTTTAGTTATAAATTCATTTGTATAACAAATTGTTTTTTTAAGTAATACTATATTTTTTTGTTGTGTAATGATTTCTACAAAGTAATTTACATTTGCCTATATTGATGCCATGCTAATTTAGCTATTTCAAATCCAAATCCTGAGTCTTTATTTGGGGTTGTTGCTTCCTTTTCAAAATCATACATGGGACCTTCTTCTGTTCTTTTATTTATACACTGCTATGAAGGTGATAGAATTTTTAAAAATCATGGCTTTATTTAAGCAAGTACTTATTTGTGTCTTATTTTCATGAAGAAAGCATTCCTTTGTTGTGCTTGGCCTTGTAAAATGGGTTTTGTGTTTGTTCTCTGACTAGTTTGAGCTTGGTGCCACCACTCTTAGAGGCCTTATAATCTCAGTCTTATACTTTTTGTTTAATATCTGGAACATCTTGGATAGGTCAACTTAGAAAATCCTTATGATGATCTGATGACTCTGGTTTGTAATTCTCTTCTAATGACACATAAATATATTCTTCTTTCAATTTCAACTATAAATTTACTTTTAATTTTATGTTTTATCCATTCATAAATCATATCTTTCTTATATTCCAATAATGAATCTACTGATAAAAAAGTCAAGAAAATGATCCCATTCACAATTACCTAAAAAAAAAAAAAAGAAAACTTGGTAATTAATCAAAGAGATGAAAGACCTCTACAGTGAAACTGTAGAATACTGAAGAAAGACATTGAAGAAGACATTAAAAAATAGAAAGACCTCCATCTTCTTTGATTGGCAGAATTAGCATTGTCAAAATGTCTATATTACCCAAAGCATTATACAGGTTCAGTGTAGTTCGCATCAATAAACCAATGATATTCTTCATAGAATTGGGAAAGAAAAAGGCCTAAAATTCATTTGGAAGCCAAGCATAGCCAAAATAATCCTGAATAAGAAATGTGATATTACAGTCATCACAGTACCTGATCTTAAATTATGCTACAGAGATATAGTATCAACAACAGCATACTATTGGCATTGGAATAGACACAGAAATTAATGGAACAGAATAGACAAAACAGAGGCAAACCCACATAATTACAGTCGTCTGAAACAAAGATGCCAAAAATATATTGTGGGAAAAGTCTTTTTAACAGATAATTCTGGTAAAACGAGGTATCCTTATGTATCCTTATGTGGAGGGATGAACCTAGGAATTAGAACAGAAACTATGCAACTAGTAGAAGAAAATACAGGTTCAATCTTCTAACACAGGCATCAACTTCTGTAACAAAACCCCTAATACTCAAGAAATAAAACCAGGAATCAATAAGTGGGATTCCATCAAATTAAATTGCATCTGCATAGCAAAGGAAATGATTAAGAGAATGAAGAGAGAGGCTGCAGAATGGGAGAAAATCCTTGCCAGGTACTCCTCTGAAAGGGGATTAGTATACTGAATATATAAAGAACTAAAAAACTTAATACCAAAAAAACTAATGCCTCTATCAATAAATGGGCCAAAGAACAAAATATACTCCTCTCAAAACAAGAAATACAGATGGTCAATGAATATATGAAAAATTGTTCAGTCTCTGACAAAGGGGAATGCAAATCAAATGCAAATTAAAACTACATTGAAATTTTATCTCACTCCAGTCAGAATGGGAATCATCAAAATACAAATAATAAGCCTAGAACGTAGCTCAGTGGCAAAGCATTTGCCTTGCATTTGCAAAGCCCTGGGTTCAATCCCCAATTCTCAAAAGAAAAGAATACAAATAATATTAAACGCTTTCAAGGATGTGAGGAATAATGTATCCTTGTAATTTGTCCATGGTATTGCACATGAGTACACCCACTCTGGAAAGGAGTATGGAGATTCTTCAAAAGAACAGGAATAGAATCACCATATGATCCAGCTATCGAACTCCACAGTATTTTATCCAATAGAACTAAATTCAGTATTCTACAGTGACACAGCCTCGCTATTGTCTATAGAAGCACAATTCACAATAGCCAAATTATGGAAATAGCCCTGGTGGCTATCAACAGATGAAAGTATTAAGAAAATGTATATATACACAATGGAGTTTTACTCAGACATAAAGAAGAATGAAATTAGGACATTTTCTAGTAAATGGATGGAAATAAAGACCATCATGTTGAGTGAAATAAGCCAGACTCAGGAAATCAAGAATTGAATGTTTTATCTCATATAGAAGCTATGGCATATTAAAGAGAAAAAAAAAAGATGTGTGGGGGGTCAGATGTCACAGAGGTTATATCAGTGGGGTAGAAGTATGAAATTGATGGAGAAGGAGCAAGGACAGAAAAGAGGAGGAAATGCACGATGAATTTGACAAAATTACACTATTTACTTCTATAAATGCACCACATTGAATTTCACCTTTGTATATATCTATAAATTACCAAATTAATAAATAAATGGAAGACTCATGTAGTAGAGGAAGGGGAATAGAGAAGGGGAATAGGGGAGGAAAAGAAAAGGCACTGAGGACTGAAATGGAGCAAATTGAATTCAATGATTATGTTAAATTTATTAATCATAAATTTTATGATTATATTAAAATGAACCCAACTCTTATGCATAACTATAATGCACTAATACAAGCATTTAAAAAATACAAGTGACTTTTTGAAAACAGTATACCCTAGATGATTTCTATAGAGTGCCAACCTAAGTAGACACACTATTCTTAGAATATTGAAATCAAATAATCTATTTAAAATGCTACTTAAAATATAACATTACTATTTATTTTTCAGTGTTCTGAAAAATTATCAAAAATATTAATGGAGGTTTTTCAATAGTACAACTCTAACAAAAATTAATATTTTAAGAAATATATATTTCGATACCTACTCAACACTCTGAAATAAAGCCATTATAATATTAATAATTTGTAGCTCACCAAGTGATGACATAAGGTTAATTTAGGCACATGATCTTATCGTGTAACTCTGGAGTCTACAATGATGATTTCTAAGAGAAATTTTTCCTGAGTGTAGCTTTCATCTAAACCTTAAAGAGACTAAAATTCTACCAAATTATCTAAAGTAAAAGTTTTTCTCAAACCTAATCATAAAATCACAGAGTATCTCTTTTTTAATACAGTTATTTAGGACCAGGAAGTAAGCTATAATGTTGTAATAACGTTAAACGCAAAGGCAGTGTCACAAAATATAGCTGTATAGGTGCCCTGCACAGTTCCAGGGAGAGGCATTCACATAGATGGTGATGCAAACTGTAACTATTGGAAATTAATCAGATGGCAGCTACAAAGTTGTTCAAGGTGGCCCTTGAGAAGTAAAATCTTGTTTAAGGCAATCTGTAAGAAGGAAAGCAAAGGAGAACAAATAAGAAGATGTAGCAGCACTGTTGATAGCTACAGTACTGCAGTTCAGGAGGAGCATCCCTATTTATTTATATTAGAAACTACTGGAAGAGTATTTCCAGTTGGTTTTCCAGACCAAACCCTTCCTTTCTATGCAGCTGGAGATCCACTTAATATTCTCTATTCTCAAAACTCTCTGGGACACACTTTAAGGCTGCTCTTTCATTAAGAATGCTAATACATTTAGGGCTTTGGAGGCTGGCTCAGATTGTTGAATCTGTTAGGTGGTTTGCACATATTTTCTCATGTAATTGTTGTGGTAAGCTTATGAAACGTGCACAATGAGTCTTTTGTATTTGCTGACAAAACTGAAACTTGAGAATATGAAAGAGCTTGCCCAGATTTTTGAATCCACGTTTACCAGGTTAGGTTTTCTTTCTGTGCTGTCTCCCCCTGTGCATGTGTGAGCACTTTAAGAACGAATGAAGGATTAGAGGACACTAAGAAGGAGGAGAAGGGGAAGGGGAAAGAGAAGCAAGCTTTTTATGTATCATATTGAACTTTCTCTTACAATAAAATTAGGTTGAGGTCAACCTCTGTCTACAAATGGTAACTAAAGAAATGAATATACTTTTGGATATATGGAAAAATGATAACTATGTAAAGTGATGCATAAGTTAATTAGCTAGATTTAGTAATTCTAGAATATGTATACAGACATGATGATATTATATATATACTTAAAACAACAAATACAATTTTATCTGTCAATTTTTTAAAAAATCACCATTAAAGACATTAAAAGAAGCTGTACAACTATTTTCTTTAAATGAACAAAGGAACCTGGTGCAGTGATACACACTAGTAATCCTAGTTGCTAGGGAAGTGAATATAGGAGAATGGCCAATTTGAGGACAGCCTGACATTGAGATGTATCAGACATTGTCTCAAGATAAAAAAATAAAAAGTGCTGAGTATATACCTCAGTGGTAGAGCATCCCTGGGTTCAATCTCCAGCACTACAAAAGAAAAAAATAAGCAAAAATAAAAAGAATTAAGAAAAGATTTCAATTTCACCTAACACAATAATGAAAACATTTACTGATTAATTTTAACATTTGTTGAAATATGATAATCTTCTGTACTAAAATCACTTGAATTTCTTATGCCATTGCTTCTTACAACTCACTATTTCATACATGGCCCATCCAAACTTCTAAATCGAGCACGCTATACTTGCCAAAATTATTTCCTCACCACTTCTTTCTTGTTTCTGAAATTTGATTTCCAACTCTAATTATTTCTTCATCATGATTTCTTCTTTAATCTTGATCTGCTTGACTTGTCTGTGACATTAGACTTACTGATCATTCACTTCTGTTTGTGGAGCTCCTTTATTTGCACGACCCTGAAGAGTTCCTATAATTGTCAATGCCTTTTGATCACTGATCCTCCAGCTGTTCCCTAGTCTCCATCTTGCTCTGCTTGGCTTCCCTGACTCCACTTTCTTCTATCATCTCCTCACTTTAAGTAGGACTCCCAAAGCTTAAATTTAAGTCATAAACTCTTTTCTCTTTTCTGTGTGCTTCAGTTTTACGATTACTTCAATGATCTGTATCGAATCCCTTTTGAGTCAGCAACCCTATTAGTTTCCTATTGCTGCCATAAAAAATTACTACAAATTTAGGGGCTTAGAACAACATGCACTTATCATCTCAGAGTTCTGTAGGTCAGAAGTCCTCTGTGTGGCTCAGCCTTTTTTTTGTGCTTAACTTCACAAAATCAAGGTATCACCATGGCTGTACTTCTTCCTGCAAGTTCTGGGATGAACCTCTTCCAAGCTCACTGCTTTGTCAGAATTCAGTTCTGTGCAGTTGAAGGACCAAGGTACCCATGTCCTTGCTTGCTTTTGGCCAGGGTATCACTTTCATCTTTTAAAGGCCTCCCTCCTTCCTTGGAGGGGGGCCTCCTTACTCAAGTCAGCAAATGTGGATGTGTCAGATGCATGCTCTGTGTCTGACAATCTTCTCTTACAGGTCTTCCCTACCACTGAATTCATTTGCATCTCTCTGACCAGCTCTTCTGCCTTCCTTTTTTACTTTTAGTGGCTCATGTAATTTCACTGTATTCACCTGAGTACCCAGAAAATTCTTCCTCTCTTAAGATCAATTGATTAATAAATTAATTATATCCTCAAAGTCTTTATCTTGAATACTGTCATATTGAATAATAAGGGAATAGGAATCTCGTGTGTGTGAGTGACAGGGGGTCATATCTATAGAATTCTGATTATTGACAGCTATGTCCTCTAGTCTGTTACTTAATGCCAAATATTTTCAGTAATTAATAGAATATTACTTCTTGAATAGTCCCCCAACACTCAATAAAGCTAAATCAAAGTCAGTATCTTCCACATAACATTGGCTTTTCTTGAATGGTTTTCCCTTCTACCAACAAAACCTCTCTAAGAAATAGTCTCCTGGGTTCTTGAACTAAAATTTATGTTTTTCTTTTTCTGCCTTTAAAATTTTTTCTCATTTCTTCATCTTATGTATCAGAAAAAGCTCATTTTTTCTTTGCAAACAGCTCTGCATTTAGCCCCATCTTCCTCATGAATGATATCCCTTTTCTCTTATTGTTTGCCTAAATGAATTTTTTGCAGATACTGTCATGAAAACTCAATCCATAATCATCTGCTAGGAAATGTCTTTAAAAGTCTCCTTAAATAGTGGCTTTCCCAAACATCATTCAGATGTTATCACAAAGTTGATTTTATAAACATAATTATAGTTATGCTTTTGAGCCTGAGCATATACATTTTTATAGTTCTTTTTGACAACATGACCTAGTGTCTTTTCAGTTACCCATAATTTATGTGCCTTATTAAACTAGTTGTTTCCACTTTCTTCTTAAGAAAAACAAATTAAGATGTTGTTACTTCTGATAGATGAATAGTCCCTAAAGATAATAGATTTAATCTTATCTTAAAGTGACCTAACCATTGATGATTAATTCAATGTAAGTAATCCATACTTAGTTCTTTCTATAAAATAAGTACTGATATAGAACCAGTGATGAGTCCATGAACAATTATGGAAAGCCCCAGTTCTTGTGAAAATTATAATCAATTAAGGGAGACAAATTATATAGCACCTCTTTAAAACTCTAACAAACAAAACAAGATACACATGGATTTTTTATTTCTATGATAGCAGAGGTTGGATTTTATTTGGTGTTTAATGAGAAGAGGATGGTTTCTACAAGGAAAGTGTCAATGAGGAGTAAAGCATGTCAGAAAGTGCCAACACATTAAATTGTTCCCAAAGACTAGCTACCTATTCCCAGAAAACTTGGTTCCCATTTGTAATAGCTGTTGAAATACTGATGTATAGAGATATCAGAGAAAGGGAAGCTGTTGGCTTTGACAATATATTAACAGGTTGAAGGCATTACCCTAGAGCCAGGGTTTTATTCTTGCTCAAAGTTAAGCCCAAATTGAAGGTTCAGTTGGAGGTAATGGTTTTGTTTTTTATTTTTTGTTTTTTTTTAATTTTTTTTAGTTGTTGATGGACACAATGTCTTTATTTTATTGCTTTGTATGTGGTGCTGAGGATTGAACTCGGGGCCTCACGCATGCGAGGCAAGCGCTCTACCGCTGAGCTGCAATCCCAGCCCGGGAGGTAATGGTTTTAACTTGAAACTCACTAAAATCAGAATTGTAGTGTGTTATTTCACCAGGATAATGTGTCTCACATAGGAATTAAGGAAAAACAAAAGGATATTTCCACAAGAAGGGAAAATCAAATTGAGATAAAAATGTACAAACATATTGAACAAAACAAATAAAAGTGAAATCAAAAATATGGGGCAGTTTGATATTTTAAATGACTAAAAATGTTATTTATTTTTCCATTGATAAAATTCAGTGAGCAAATTGCTACACTAGATTATGAGACAAAATAATGAATAAGATATACAGGTATTGGACTGATGGGAGGGAGGAAATAAGCATAGTCACAGTACTATGATGAACAAACATTGGAGTGAGTGATAAAGTAGAAAATAAGTACAGAGGGCTAGACAAAATTGTTGTTTCACAAATTATTTTCTTATAGAGACATAAAATGTATGTGGTTGGTAAAAATTTTTCAGGTTCGATTTCACTTTGTGTGTATGTGTGTGTGTGTGTGTGTGTGTGTGTGTGTATGTGTGTGTGTGTGTGTGTGTGTGTGTTGCTGGAAACTGAACACAGCCCTTCCTGCATGCAAGGCAAGCACTCTAGTCTACCTCTGATCCACATGCCCAGCCCTTTTGTGTATTTCAATAACATCTAAGTCTTTGTCCAGTCCTAGAAGGTAAACCTATATAAGACATACTTGGGATCAACACACTCAGAATCAGCTTTCTTTGAGTCAAATGCAGCAGGCCACAATGCAGGAAAAATTGTTGAGGTCCTGGTGAGAACTTCAAACAGTCTGTGGAGCACAAGAAATATGCACTATTTTACCCTTATGAACAATAGAAAAGAATAGCTCATGAAAACTGTGCACATGATTTATAGTATCACTTGAAAATATGCCTGAAAATTGTTTAGTCAGTCTGCAACTGATTGGTTCATAGATGATTCTCTTAGCAAGTGAATTGAGTAAGTATATAAGCCATGTGTTTTTCTCTAAGTGTCTAAATTGTCTGGATGATTTAGTTAAGGAAAATGGTGATATATTTCTTATCAGTATATGCATGGACAATATTACATTTTACAAAATAGATAAATCAACTCAAGCAAAATACTGAATATTAAATAGAGAAAAAGGAATGATTAGTAGAGAGATAGATGGACAGATAAATAGAAGCATAGATATATCCATAGATATATTAATTTGTAATACCAATTCTTAAAAATATTAGTTAAATAGAATAAACTGAAATATATCATAAGATATATTTCAATTAAAACAGACATTTTTAAAGTTAATTATCAAATTATCAGTTTTATATAACAGGATTAGTCATACATAGGCTAACCTTATTGTGACTGAAAAAGGACACTATGTATTATTACATCCAGAACAATAGGCATGTGACAGTTTTAAATCATGGTTAAACCATGGTTAATTTGGGGAAACTTGTGACTGTTTCAAAAAATAGAAAAGTGGAAATGACATTGTGTGACTTTTAAGACTGGTTTAAAAATCTAAAATAAGGTGATGTACTGGAATATTCACAGTTGGAACCCTGACCCAAGGGTTAGAAGTATTACGACTGTTAGGTCACTCAGTAGTAAGGAGATTATGACACAAGAAAATGTTCTAGCATGTATTCTGAACAACATTTCTGTTATTCCTGCTATCTCAGCCCAGGTGCCAGGCTTAAGTGAATGAACTCCAGGTTTTTCTATACCAGCCACAGAGTGATGCAGAATCTTGGAGTTTCTTTGGCTAAAACTCCATTTATCATGGAGCAGATGTAATATGCTCCCTCATTCCCTACCTCAGTTACTGACCTACAGTATCTACGAATTTAATATAATGGGTTCTTCCAAGCCACTACATTTGGGAATAATTTGATATACAAAAAAAAAAGTAAACATGGTGTAGTAAGGATTGCTTTCATTTTCTCATTCAAGAATCACTATGACTATGCTATGACCATTTGGGATGCATTTTCTTACTAATTTGTGTTTATGAAGACATTTGCCAAATAAAGAGAATATAAGGAAAATTCATGCATTTAGATAATATACTAGAAATTCCTTTATCATAAAAAATATGTCTTTGTAACTGCATTTGTCTTTTGAGCCTTGGTTATCTGACATAAATACCTCATTTTTTATTTATTTTCAGAATATCTAATACAGCAATAGTATTTTATAGAATCTCAATGAATTTCTAAGTATTTCTTTAAAATTTTTTAACAGCTTTTCTATTCACATGGTAGATGAATCAAAATACATTCAGAAATTGAAAGGTGAAGCTTCTAGAGAAAATAGTTTCTACACTTGAAATTATTGGGAAACCCCTTTAATGGAACAGAAAATACTTTTTACAGGTACTAACTAAAATATTATCTATATCTATCCATAATACAGAAGTGTGACCAACTGCAATTATAATGATTGCCCACCTTTGTTTAAAAATCAGGAGCAAAACCTTATACTATCTGAAAGGAAATAAACTATGAGTATATTAATCTACCAAAGAGAAAATGTTTCAGAGTGCTTAATATTAGAACAAAAGCAAATTATCAAGTTCAGTTGAATTCATATGCAGTGTTATTATGCAATAAAGAGAAAGGGGATTCATTCCTTTTAAATATTGTATGTGGTTTTTGGTTGACTGTATTCCTTATGTTAGGCTCATTGATTATTGTGCATTAGCTGTACTCAAAGTATAGTAGACAAACTCATTTCAAGGCAATAGTGAACTTAATTAAGAGTCTCTTGATCAGACTCCTAGTTATTATTTGAGTACTCTTGCAACTATTCTAGGTAGTTTCTTTTTGTCTTTCTCCATGAGTTCTGTGACTGTGTTACAGAAATGAGTGGATAAGCAAAAATGGGGAAGATGTTGTCTTTATTGTATTTATGGATAAGCTTATTGCAATATTTAATTCATTGTGCAAATACCACTGTTTCTAATCAGTCAACTACCAAGCTAAATGTCTGTAATTAGAGTTGACTTACCTGTGTGTAATAGGGTCAGTCAGGGTGATAAGTATGTTAAAGGTGGAATTGCAAGAAAATCTCTGTATTTCCTCTTATTTACTTTAAGGTGAATAGTAAAGGTGAATCAAGCAGCAATTGAACAATTGCCAACATACCCCCAAGAGAGTCAATGTTTGATTGTTGAAGTGACAACATGATGAATTTCGGTATATAATGTCAGTCACACCTCATTACTTTATCTCATTCGTTTGTCCAGCCTTTGGAAGGCGATCTTTCTCTGGATACATTTGCTGTTTTGACAGCTTACATTCATGCCAACCTTTGAAGACTCCTTGTCTTTCCTGTCCTCTCAGAAGTAGCACTTATGTCATAAAGTGTGTGACAGATTACCTTCTTGGAATTCCAAAACTTGGTGTCTTTATCAAACCCCAGTAGCAAAAATAGTGTTTTAGAAATATTAACACACTGTCCCTGCCCCTCCTCACACTTTAATATTTTACTTGACTATCGTGACAGAAAAGTAATTTATATTTCCTTGTTCTAAAATCTTAATGAACCAGCTTACATTATTTCTACAGTATTGGTAAAAAAGAAAAAGGAAAGAATAGAAAACAGGGCTTTAACAATATATTCCTTTTTTTGGGGTGGGTACCTGGGATTGAACTCAGGGTCACTTGGCCACTGAGCCATATCCCCAGCCCTATTTTGTATTTTACTTAGAGACAGGGTCTCACTGAGTTGCTTAGCACCACGCCATTGCTGAGGCTGGGAACTCTCTGATCCTCCCGTCTCATCCTCCCCAGCCACGAGGATTACAGGCATGCCCCACTGCTCCTGGCTTGAAGACTAATTTGCAATTAAGTATCTTAAAGGAAAACTGCTTACAAACCCTGCTATGCATCTTTATCAAAAGTGAGTCTCATTAACTGCCAGAGCATCCCAGATTTAAAGCCTTTCTTGTAGAATGAATGAAAGAATTTGCAATATAAAAAAATGTATATATGTACTCTATTACCAAATATCTTTCATTTGTTTTGGATTTTAAAAGGTAAGAAAATCAAAGGAGAATTTAATAAAAAGACTATAAAACTGCCTCACCTTGCTTCTAGTAACTATGTTTATTGCAATAGTAATATAAACTGTACTTGCTTAAAAATTAGTTATTCACTTGTGCATGTTACCTAAACTTTCTGTGCTATGCTTGAGTTCCTGGACTTATGGGAGTCATTGGAATGTATAGTATCTCATAAAACCATTGCAACCAGAAAAGTTCCCCAATTTGAAATTCTATTTTCTATTTGCAACTTGCATAGAACTTCTCTCTGTATTTTAGTAATCTATGAATCTATAATAAAAAATGAGAAATGCTTTTATTTGAAATATCAGCTTTTGGTATATTAAGAAAATAATCTTCAATAAGCAAAGTCCCTGTGTAATGATACACATGACTATTCATCTCCATTCTTCTCTAGGAAATGGCAAGAAAATCACAAAAGCAAAAACAAAAACTTAGATGTTAACATTAAAATTTTGCTTAGCAAAAAATAACAAAAATATGTTATGTCAATTCAAACATTAAGATTTTATCATTTTGGACAAATAGTAATATTGTAGATATACTCAAACTAAATAATATGAATGCTTTAAGGAGAAAAGACAACATTATATCCACACATATCACCACAATATAAACCTCAATTTTATCATTATGGAGGAATAAATATAAGAAAGATCACCCCCTCTTTGGATTCTGACTTTGCAAACTGTGTGGTATAAATCAGTTTAAATATAAGATATATTTCTCAATCATGTTGCATTTTTTCTACATTTTTATTGGTGTATTAGGGTTGTGCATAATGGTGGGATTGTTGTTTCATATTCACACATGCATATAACATGATATAATTTGGCCAATATCAATTCCCGTTATTTCCCCTTTCCCTCTCCTCCTCCTTCCCTTGGTCCCTTTTCATGAAAATGATATAATTTTATTTTTCTTCATGGATGAATAAAACTCCATTGTGTGTGTATACTGCATTTTCTTTATCCATTTATCCAGTTTTGGATACCTAGGTTGGTCTCATTTTTTGGCTATTGTGACTTATACTGCTATAAATATTGGTAAGCATGTATCTCTATAATATTTTAATTCTTATTTTCTGGTGGCTATTATTCTATTTCATTTTCCCACATTGTATTGGTACATTTTACATTACAGTGAAATTTATTTTTAACATATTCACACCTGCACATAATATAACAATATAATTTGGTTAATATTTTCCCCAGTATTTTTCCTTTCTCTTCCATCCTCTCTCCCATTGATTGCTGTCCTCTACTCTATTGGTCTCCCTTTGATTTTCATGAGATCCTCCCACCTTTTTTCCCTTTTACCTCTCTCCTCTTTACATATGAAAGAAAACATACAACCTTGAGTTTCTGAATCTGGCTTGTTTCATGCAACATAATGCTCTTAAGTTCCATGTATTTTCCTCCAAATGACATAATTTCATTCTTTTTTTATTGTTGAATAAAAATCCGTTGTGTATGAATGCCACCTTTTCTTTATCCATTCATCTGTTGATGGACACCATGGCTGATTCCAAACAATAGTTTGACTGTTCTATAGTTTGTGAATTGTGTTGCTATAAACATGGGTATGCATATATCATTATAGTATAATGATGTTAATTCTTTAGGATAAATACTGAGGAGTGGCATAACTGGGTCATGTGGTGTTTTCATAACTAGTCTTTTGAGGAATCTCCATATTGATCTTCATAGTGGTTGTACTAATTTACAATCACACCAAAAGTGTAAAAGTGATTTTTTTCTCCACATCTGCTCCAGGATTTTTCTTTGTATTCTTCTTGGCTGCCATTTTGACTGGTGTAAGATGACATCTCAGTGTAGTTCTGATTTACATTTCCATAATTGGTGAGGATGTTGAAAATTTTTTCATATATCAATTGGTCATTTATATTTCTTCTTTTGAGAATTATCTGTGTTAACTCTTTTGCCCATTTATTAATTGGGTTGTTTGAGTTTTTGGTGTCAAATTTTTTGAGTTTTTGTATATTTTAGGTATTAGTTCCCTGGCAGAAGAGTAGATAGCAAAGATTTTGGTATATTAAGAAAACAATCTTCTTAATAAAAGTAGATAGCAAAGATTCTGTGGGCTCTCCCATTGTGCTCTTAATTATTTTCTTTGCTGTGCAGAAGCTTTTAAATTTGATGCCATCCCATTTTTTAATTCTTGGCATTATTTCCTGAACTTTAGGTATCCTATTGAGGAAGTCAGTGCCTATGCCTATATGCTAGAGTATAGAGCCTATGTTTTCTTCTAGGAGTGACATCGTTTCTGGTCAAATTCCTATGTTTTTGAACCATTACAAATTGATTATTTGTGTGCATGAACTGAAAGATAAGGGTCTAGTTTCATTCTTCTACATATGGATAACCAGTTGTGCCAGAACCATTTGTTAAAAAGGATGTCTTTTATCCAGTATATTTTTTTGGCACTTCTGTCAAGGATCAAATGACTGAATACCATGAAAGTTTTGTTATTATTGCTCTGAAGTATAATTTGAAGTCCAGGTATTTTGATGCCTCCAGCATTGTTTTGTTTTGTTTTTTACTTAGAATTGCTTTCCCTATTTCGGGACTTTAATTCTTCCAAATGAATTTTAGGACTGTTTTTTTTTCTTCTTTCTAGTTTTCTGAAGAATGTCATTGGTGCAGGGAGCTAACTCAAGCTACACCCTTAGATGGTGACTAGCCACTGTGAAAGTATGTGGGTGTGGAGGGCACAGAAGAAGGAGGAATGTGATTGGTTTACTATTGGTTCCATGAATGTGATCAGCTCATGGACAGAATTCAGTGTGCTTGTGTGCCTTGCCACATGGACAGCTGCTGGCTACATGCATTGTCTCTGATTGGCCGAATGGCCCTATAAGTTGAATGCTTGTTCCGCAAATAAACGAGTGCCTGCTTTGACCGGTCTCCCTGGTGCATCTGATTGTCCTGCATGGAGGACTGGGAACGGGCGGCCAGTTGGCTCCAACTCTTCCTGACTTCCACTGCTAGGTGAATGTGGGGGTGCCTCTTCGGCCCACCAGCTTGGGACGGACCGTAACCCCCGCATTGTGGTGCCCCATGTGAGGACTGGGAGAAACCGAAACCATAAGTGGCAAGTTGGGCCAATCGGGTGAGTAGATCTGCGGGTCTTCGGGTTGGAGTTTACCTAAAAATGGGTCGAGCTAATGGAAAAGAGGACCCTGCTCTGAAAGTTTTCAGATATCTGCTTAAGAGTAGGGGCTTAGAGGTTTCAGATACCCAAGCTGAAAAGGTCTGGGAGACCTTCACGCAGGCAGCTTCCTGGCTCCCCGCTAATAATCTTTTCGATCGCTCCACGTGGGAGCAAGTGGGACAACTGGTCTGTAGAGGAAAGTCAATTTAGGGGAAGACCCTCCCCGCCCCTCATGTCTATCCTACTTTGTCGACCCTTAAGGCATGCTTCTTTCCTGAGGCATCCAAAGAGACCTCTGGGGAACAAATAGAGAAATCAAAAGGACCTTCTGAGGACTCGGAGGAGAAGACGGAGTGGGAATGTTTTGATTGGGAAAGACTTGATTTTCGGAGGTCCTCAGTCACTCCTCCGATTGACAGGAAGGATCCTACTAAGCCCAAAGGGGGTCTCTCTGCCCCTTGGGATGATGCCTCCCTACTCTCAGCTCCTGAATTAGGCTCACGAGCTTCCCTGCGGGAAGACAGCCGACCTCCGCCATATTGTTGTCCTCCCTCTGAGGAGGGTCAGCCGCCATTTTCCCCTGCTGAGAGGAGGTCCCTGCCCCTGCCTGCAGGGTCGACACCGGAGCACCCACTGGCAGCCACGGCTGCAGCCCTGTGGCCCCACATGCTAACATGCCCATTGCAGCTCCGCCCTGCCCAGCATGCGTGCATGCCTCCGGCTGCAGCCCCGGCACAGCAAGCCTAATTGCCACCGGCGAGGAGGGCCCAGTACCACAGCTCCTCGCCAACCTTGGCAGATCCACCCACACAGGCCACAGTCAGTAGCACCAGAGGCGGCTCCGCCCCTGCCCACCCCAACTTGGGAGTAACTTCGTTCCTGAACTGACGCTGACAACTCGCAAGCGCACACCGGCTAGCAAAAACTGTTCCAAATCCTTAAAGAGACCCTGTGCCTTCAAGGGTGCTGCTTGGCCCCGCCTGCTAGAGGCCTTCCCTGCCAGCTACACCCTGCATGGTCCCTCAGACGCACCTAGGCAGCCCATGTACCTCCCAGCCTGCTCAGCTCTATCCACTTAAACTCTCTATCTCTTGGCAGAGAACTCCTTGCTACTGCAAGCATTCCCAGGGAAAACTAAACAAAACCACTGCAATAGAACTGTCCCATGCAAAAAAAAAATTTTTCTGTTTGTGGAGATAAAATTCCCAAGTGCATTGTGCCAGCACCTCCTACAGCTGAGGCCACACCCCCTGCCTCCTGCAGGCGGGCCAGAGTTCCCTGCTGCCAGCCGATCTGCAGCACTCGCTTCTCAAACGTAAAGAGTGCAACCAATCAGGCTTTCACAGACAATGCTTATTTTAAATTCGCCTCACATTCTCCTCCTCCTTCTCACAATCAGCAGACTCTTCCCGCCTTCTCCTCCTTCTGACCCCTCTGCCCACTCCTCTCCTCTGGGCCACTGCCTTCTCTTCCCTTTGGAGGGGAAGCACGTCGGCGAGTGCAGAAGGCACGCAGACAGGGTCTATGGAGAATTGCTCCCAGGCCCATGGCCAGCCCCTGCCAAACGCATTTCCACCGTGGCCTGCTGCAACTAGCTCCGGGACAGCTGGAAAAGCCTACCAGTAAAGGTAGCTCAGAGGCACCTATCTCCTCTCCCTCCTCCTTGTCTCCTACTCCCTAGGGGAAAAAGATATTACAGGTGGAGACACAGATCCAACTCCTGCCCAATGTTGCAGCCCCCTGGCTGCAGTGCCGCTCCATAGGGGACAAACTCCCAAGATGGATCTCATCCTTAGGCTCAGAAAGCCAAAGGCCAACTACAATTCTAAGCCAATAAATATGCCTCAGTAAGATATAAAAACTTCAATAAGTGAATTTCTGCCACTAAGGACGTTTCTGATCATTATGGTACAATCATTATTAATTCATGTACTTTGTAATCAGTTTTATACTGGGGAAGATATACCAATTATCTATTTACAGTTCATCACCTAATGCTTATGCAAAAAAGCAAAATATCTCAGCATGTATAGTTAACACATCAAATATTCCTTCCAGCTTCTACACAGCCACACACGCAAACACAGAGGTATACCTAAAATTTTAAAAATATAAATCTGCAGCCATATATATAAGATTTCTATGGTTATTTGGGGAAAACAAATTTTATACCTCCCAGTCAATAGGAAATAAAGATATAAATAATTGCACGTTAATGTTTATGTCTGTAACTATAATTGGAATGATAAATAATTTCTCTCACTTAAATTAGCTGTCTGTTTAGCCTGAAAACCTTACTGGCTCAAAATCAGATACCTGCTTAACTTAACCCCTCTCCTAGAGATACCTTGAGTTAGATTGCCAACCTAAATCACTTCCTAAAGGATAAATATAAATCTGACAAAAATGGATAATACTTTTAAAAGAATGTAGGCCTTAGAGATTTTTCTTGAGTCAAAACAACAGCTTTTAAAACAAAAGCAAAATGGAAATACAAATAAATGGCACTGACTTAATGCTGTTAATGTTTTTAAAGTTTCTACCTTTAGATTATATATCTGATTCATATTAAAATACCTCTAATAAGCACTGTTTTATTAAAAAATTCTAACTGCAGTAAATATTTTTGTATTCTACATGGGCCAATTTATATACTGCAATTCACACTAAGGTTTCCTATAGCCACACATTCTCTGTATACTTTTTATAGTGTGTTGTTGTTTTCTCTTACTGGGTGTGCACCTTGATGGTAAAACTCTATTTGATTTTGGGTGTTTCTCATGTTATAATATTTATATAAAGGAACTGATCCATGTAAATACTTCCCATGTTTTCTTCTCAATATTTAAACCACTAGTTATCATATGGTATCTCTCTCTCACCCCTAATGATTTTGGCTTTCATGGGAGCTCTGGACACCTCACCCTCCTAAATGGAACAATAGCTATGCTGCTCATTATACGCTACTGTTCTTACAGGGGAAAAAGCAACCCATATAATTAAGGCTCTAAAGCAAGCAATGCTATTCATGGGTGTCCCATGGGCAATCAAAACAGACAATGGGCCTTGTTTTGTGAGCCAAGCCCTACAGGGATTTTTTGCCCAATGGCATATTAAACATTCCACTGAAATTCCATACAACCCAAGAGGACAAGCAATCATAGAGTGACAAAATAAAACTATAAAGGATCAATTACAAAAACAAAAAGGGGGAACCAACCCTCATGATCAGCTACGGATGGCTATGCTCACATTAAATATTTTAAATTTTTCAAAAGAACAGCCTCTAACAGCTTTCAAAAGACATCGGTCCAATCAGACACCTTATATCAAGATTGAGGTCCAATGGAAGGACCCCCTAACAGGATGTTGGCATGGACCCGATCCCCATATAAGCGCAGGCTGAGGCTTTGGATGTGTTTTTCCAATAGGCAAATAGAGCCCTATTTGGGTACCCACTAGGAACCTTAAGTATTGTCATTCCAATAATGACCCAGGAGAACCCCACTCTTGAGGGGTGATCTCTCTCCTTAATTTACAGGAATGAGCCCATGTAAACGACCGTGGTGGACTGCTTGCCTGGTGCTAACTGGAATTCTGATAATTGCTGTGCTGATATTCATCCTTGGGACAATTGTTCAGATGGCCATAGGGACTTTAGAATCACTGCCTCTGTGATCACTGCTGTGGCTGCATCCGCCGCTGCTGCAACTGCTGTTGCCGACTGCTGCTGCCATCGCAATCACACAAACTACTCAGACTGCCCAAAAACTCCAAGAGGTCATTCATGATGTTTCACATATACAAGAACAACATTTGACTCTCAGCAATCATCTCACTGGGGGTATTATGATCCTCCAGCAAGAAATGGACATTCTATCAGAACAATTAACTGTATTATCTATACAACAGAGACACCTTTGTAATTCCCTCTATGTTCACCTCTGTCAATCCTTTTATTGCTACTCAGATGATAAAAAATTACCCCACCTACATTCAGGGGCCCTGGAATGATAAGATGTTAAATTTGTCCTCCCAATTGTTGTCCTCGATTATTAATCTCAACCATACAAAGGTGGAAATTTTGCCTTCTGCTCAATTTTTTACTGCCATGTGGCAAAAAACTCACAAGCTTCTTTTCCCTTCCAAATTTAGCCCTATTGGACATTCGTGGTCTCATCCTTCTTCTGTTGCTCTTCATTGCCAGGTGCTGGAGATGCTATAGGGATAGTCAAGCCCAGCTCCAGAACAAGATCACGATGCTAGCACAAGTGCTTGAAGAACACCCAAAACCCCTCGAGACCCTTGGATCTATGTGGCCTTGCAGGAAATCCAAAGGCCTTAAGGTATGGGCCCACCATGAGGCTGGAATTGTAGTCAATGATGGGTAAGACCCCCTGAAAGATGGGGGCGACCTAAGACAGGCACATTCCCGAGGTGGACCATACAAAACAATAAAGCGGGACTTGTGGGGAGCTAACTCAAGCTACACCCTTAAGATGGTGACTAGCCACTGTGAAAGTATGTGGGCGTGGAGGCCATAGAAGAAGGAGGGATGTGATTGGTTTACTGTTGGTTACGTGAACGTGATCGGCTCATGGACAGAATTCATGGGGCTTGTGTGCCTTGCCACATGGACAGCTGCTGGCTATGTGCATTGTCTCTGATTGGCCGAATGGCCCTATAAGTTGAATGCTTGTTCCACAAATAAACGAGTGCCTGCTTTGACCGGTCTCCCTGGTGCATCTGATTGTCCTGCGCGGACGACTGGGAATGGGCGGCCAGTTGGCTCCAACTCTTCCTGACTCCCACTGCTAGGTGAATGTGGGGGTGCCTCTTTGGCCCGCTGGTTTGGGATGATCTGTAACACCTGCAATTGGTATTTTGATGGGGATTGATTGCATTGAATCTGTATAGTGCTTTCAGTAGTATGTGCATTTTAATGATATTATTCTGCCTATCCATGCATATGGGAAGACTTTCCATTTTCTCATTTCTTTAATTTCTTTCTTCAGTATTCTATAGTTTTCATTATAGAGGTCTTTCACTTCCTTGGTTAGACTTATCCCTAGGTATCTTTTTTCAGGCTATTGTGAATAGGACTGTTTTCCCAATTTCTTTCTTAGAAGATTTATTATTGATATATAGGAAAGCTATTGATTTTTGAATGTCAATTTTGTAACCTGCTGCTTTCCTAAATTCATTAGCTCTAGAAGTCCTTTGTTTAAAACTTTTTGGGTCTTCTAGATAATAGATCATATTATCAGTAAGCAGTGATAATTTGACTTTGCCCCTTCCTATTTTTATCTCTTTTACTTCCTTCTCTTTTGTAATTGTTATGGCTTGAATTTCTAGCAGTATATGAAATAGGAGTGGTAAGACTGAACATTCTTGTCTTATTTCACATTTTGGTGAAAATTTTTCAGTTTTTCCCCATTTACTATGAGGTTGACTTTGGGTTTTTTTATATGTAGCCTTTATAATGTTGAGGTAGGTTTCTTCTTTCCCTATTTTCTTTGATGTTTTTATCATAAATGGGTGCTGAATTTTGTTGAGTGTTTTCTCTTCACCTATTGAGATTACTAAGTAATGCCCTTAATTCAATATATTTGATAAATTATATTTATTGATTTGCATACATTAAGCTATCCTTGAATCCCTGGGATAAAATCAATTTAGTCAGGATGTACAATCTTTTTAATATGTTATTGAATATGATTTGCTAATATTTTATTAAGGATTTTTGTGTTAAAGTTAATCAGGATATTGATCTATAGTTTTCATTCCTTGATGTATCTATCTTTTTTTGGTATAAATGTGATACTGGTTTCATAGACTGAATTTAGAAGTGACCCTCCACTTCTATATCATAAAATAATTTTGCAAGCATCAGAGTTAGTTGTTTAAAAGTCTGGTCAAATTCAGCTGAGAATCCATCAGGTCCTGGGCTTTTCTTTGTTAGAAGGCTTTTTATTATTGTGTCTATCTTATTTTTAATTATTGACCTATTTAGGTTTTATATGTTCTCTTGAGTTAATTTTGGAAAATCACATGTGTCTGGAAATGTATCTATTCTAGGTTTTCCAATTGATTGGACTACAAAATATTCAAAATATTTCCTAATGATCTTCTCAATTTCTGTGATGTTGGTGGTGATTTCTCATCTTTCATCTCTAACTTTATTAATTTGCATCTTTTCTATTTTTCCTTCAGTTATTTTTAAGTAAGGGCCTATACATCTTATCTTTTCAAAGAATCAACTCTTCATTTTACTAATCTTTTGCATTATTTTTATTCTCAAATTTATTGATTTCAGCTCTGATCTTAATTATTTCCTGCCTTCCACTTATTTGGAAATTGGTTTATTCTTTATTTTCAAGTGTCTTAAGATATATGATTATGATGTTTATTTGTGATCTTTCTGATTTTCTTATGTAGGCATTCATAAATATAAACTTTCCTATGAAAACCAACTTTGTAATCTCCCAGAGGTTCTGCTATGTTGTACACTGTACTCATTTGAGTCTAAGAATTTTTTAACTTCTCCTCTGATTTTTCCTATCACTCATTCATCATTCAAAAGTATATTCTTCAATCTCCATGTGTTAATTTAGTTTCTCTAGTGTTTTTTGGTGTTGGTTCCTAATTTAAATTCCATTATGATCTGTAAGTACAAGAAATCATATATTTTTGGTAATTGCTAAGTGTTGCTTTGTAGACTAAAATATGATCTACTTTGGAAGGTTTGAGAGGTACTGAAGAGAAAACATATGCAATTGTTGTATAAAATATTCTATAGCTGTCTATTAAGTCTAGAGTCTTTATTCAGTTTATGTTTGAATGATCTATCTATTGACAAGAGAGAAATGTTAAAATCATCCAGTCCTATTATACTGAGGTCTATTTGAGGCTTGAATTCAAGTAGAGTCTTTTATGTAATTAGTTGCATTCATATTTGGAGCATAAATATTTACTATTGTTTTAACTTTTTGTTGGATTGTTCCCTTTACTGTTATGAAGTGACTTTTGTCTCTTCTGATTAATTTTGGTTTGAAGCCTGCTTTGTCAAATACCTACTCCTGCTTGCTTTCAAGTTCCATTTGCATTGTAAATCAATTTCCATCCTTTCACTTTCAGCCTGTGGTTGTCTTTGCCAGTAAGGTGAAGCTCTTAAAAACAAGTTGGGTCTTGTTTTAATTCCCTCTGTCAGCTTGTGTCCTTTAATTGAAGAGTTGATACCATTCACATTCAGTGTTATTACAGAGAGATGTATATTAATTCCTTCCATTTTGATTTATTTCTAATATTTAATTTGATTCTGTTTTTCATTTGCTTAGCTACTCTTCAAATTAGATTTGTTTGTTTGTGAGCTCTGGGGTTTGTTTTTTACATTTTCCACAATTGAACATTCAAACAGTATAAAAGAAAATAATTATAATTACAAATTCATGGAGAATTTCTTTAAGTAAGCTCTGTAGTATCAGTTTACTAATCATGCATTCCTTTAGTTTGTACTGAGAAAGCATAAGTGATTCTGATTGGCTTACCTCTAAATGTGATTTGACATGTTTGTCTTGAGGGTTTTAAAATTCTTCCCTTGTTCTGTATGTTAGGCATTTTAATTATAATGTGTTGGGGAAAGGTTCCTTTGTTGACCCTGTGTCTATTTGGGTTTATGAATGCATCCTGTATCTGGATGTCCATCTCATTCTCAAAGTTTGGAAAGTTTTCTGTTATTATTTCCCTAAAGATGTTATTAATTCCTTTAGCATGCATTAACTTCCTCAATTCTAATCATTCTTAAATTTGGACTTTTAATGTAGTCCCAGATTTCTTGTATAAACTGATGAAGATTAATTATTTTCTTTTATACTGTTTGAATGTTCAATGCTGTCCACTTTGTTTTCCAACTCTTTAGATTCTGTCTTCAGCATGGTTTACTCTCTTAGAGAGATTTGCAATTAAGCATTTTATTTGAGTTATTGTGTTTTCATTTCCAAGATCTTTGTTAGGTTCTGTTTTTAATATCTCTATCTTCTTATTGAATTTCTCATTCATATTCTGTACTGACTTCCTCAATTCATTCAATTGTTTTTCTGCATTCTCCTACAATTCATTGATTTTTTTTTAAGTCATTCTTTTGAATATTTCTTTTGGTATTTTATCCACTTCAATATTTTGGGGGTCAATTGCTTATGAATTATAAACTTTAGGAGGTGTCATGTTACCTTGTTTTTCATAGTTTTTGTATTACTGTGTTGGATTTTATGCATCAGTTGGGATGTATTTCTCTTCCACTCTTATGTATGAAACTTTTTAGGGCCTGACCGTATCTTGCCAAGGTATCGTAGAGTGATTTGGGTTGATCAAAAATCCACAGCCCTTGTGTTATTTCTGTTTTTGCAGTGGCTGTCCATAAGTGGGATCCAAGGGCCCACCTTGTTTTTACTTGGGATCTGGTCATAAGTTTTGGATTTTTTCTTTCTATTCTTTATATTAAAGTATAACTGAAATTTGAGTGTCATTCATTTGTGTGTGGAATGAGGTATGCTGCATTTTGACTCAATTTAGTTAATCAGCAGAGTCTCTACCCTGTGTCTCTGTAAGTTCCCAGCACCTCATAGAACATGGCAAAAAAATAATAGCAACAACTGAGGTAAACAATATAGTACCTTAGAATAATTACCCAGTTCCTATAGTAACATCTACAATATTAATTACAGCAAAAACAAGAATGACTGGGTCAGCAATTGCCGAGAGCAAAAATTGTAAATTACCATGAACTATATCTGGCATTAAAGCAAACAACAGGTGTTAGCTATGTCATCCACTGCAGTAATAACTGCAACAATATGAATGGTGAGAGCAGGAGTTATTTCAATAAATTAGCCTGAAAAGATGTTTAAAATACAGTTCATTGAAAAGAAAATGTGAAAGGAAGGTTGAATAGAATTTACAGTGTTCAAATGTGAACAGAGAATGTAGAAGAGATATAGTAGGTGATGGTTATTAAGGAAGAGGAGAATTTAGGAAAAACAAGGTAAAGAGAGAAAGAACAAGAGTATTTGGCTGTTAGTGGGAGAAGAAAGGAGAGAGAAAGGGGACCAAGAAAAACATACAAAAACAAAATAAGCCAAACACACCAAGATGAGGAAAAATAACCACATTTTTACAATGCTAAAAATGAATTAAAAAAGAAACAAATTCATATAGGTATATATGTCCATAAACCAATCAACATAGCAAGAACACACACCCACATACACACACACACAGAAAAATATTGTTATTGAAAAATGAAAGAATCATTTTCACTGAGGGGGTCAAAATATTTATTGAGAATGGGTGATCATTGCCTTTGTCCAACTGTCCTTCTGTCCATTTTTTCTTAGGCTATCTACTGAGAAAGAGAGAGCACAAGGGATGAAGGGTCTGGAGGTTGTTAAAATTTCCCTCTTTTTGTGTTGCTCACACTGCCAGTTTTAGTAGCCTAAGACTGAAGCTATTTGAAATGGCTCTAGCTTCCATTCTTACCAGTATAAAGTAGAATGGAGTGGGAAGTAATATTAGCTAGAGTTTTGTCTGTACAGACCAGATTGATGCACTCTCATGGTGGGGCTGCTATACAGTTCTATGAGAGGAGTTCTGATGACTAGGGTTTATGTCTAATTGGGCCTTAGGGACTTTGTTTGGTGGTATATCCTCTGGAGAGATTAGATCAACACACCCCTAGGGCTGAGCAGAGGCTGATCTTTTTCAAGGGTCTGGATCTCAGAAGCCTCATGAGAATTCTACTTATGAGGCAGAGAAGCCAATCCTCTACCTGCTCTGCTTCCCACAATCACAACTTTCCAAGGCTTAGCCCCTGAGTATATTCACACTTGCCTCTTCAGAGTCCCAACCTTCTTCAGCTTGTAATAGACACTAAATTCAAAGAGAGTTGCACTTTCCTGTGTTCCTGACTTGAATTTCTCTAGATACAATCTTTTCTCTGTTTCACCCACAGTCTGCTAGGTACACCTTAAGCCACACATTAGGTGCTACTCAGGGCAATATGGCAGTGTTTGTTATGAGTTCCCAGCTTCTGCAGCAGCTGCAATTTGGCCTCTTCAACATGGCTTCTGTCTCAGCTCTCCACGTTCCACTTGAGAAAAATGTAACACTATTCAAACACCAGTTTGCAGTACAGTATCTGTGTCAGCTAAGCTCAGGCTGCTTTTCTTATCCACAGGTTTTTCCACACCATATCTGTCTATTGTGTTCATCTCTGTGTTCTCCTTCTTCTCTATCGTTGAACCATTATCACTGTCGCCGCTGCAACTTGCTTGGCTCCAATGTACTCTTTCTTCTTTGTTCAATTAATCTGCATTTCTGAGTCTCTAAGACACTTTCACTGTCCAATATTGAATTATAGAAAAATATTTTTCACCCTCCTTGCTGAGAAGCAGTACCTTGTGCTGCTTGAATCCTGACTCATAGATCAACTATAAATGCAGCCTTCTTCTGATCTATCATCTTGAATCATCTCATGTTGCATTTTCAAAAATAATTTCAAATAACAAATGACAAGCCTTATTTTTTTTCTATTTGTAGGAATATGATGGGTCTACAATAATTATTCTAATATAAAAAATCAGAAGCACAAAACACTTTTTTAAAAGAACTTATTATATGGTGTTAAACAGCATTACAATTACAATTTCACTCTCTTTTCTAAGCCATCCAAGAATTTTTCTGTGTTATAATTTTTAATTAGCCAAGATCATGGTGTAAACAATGACTCCAGTGCACAGACTCTACACTAACATGCTTTTAGGTCTTCATTCTATAAGGAAAGCTTTTAATGCCCGATGGTAGTGCAAATCCAGGTACAAACTTCTATTTGTCCAGCAGTAGCAGATTCTGCTCAGGAGACCAGGGAAGAAACATTCTGTAGGTGTAAGACCAGTCAAAGAGCCTTGGAACTACCTCTTCTCAGTGCACACCTGAATACATTTAGAGCTGCTTCACCCACTGCACTGCTTAAACAGTTTCATGATGACATTCATTTATCATTTAGGCATGGATGGATCCAATAGTGAAATGAATATCTTACTTTAGAAGGCATGGAAAAGTTGTATGTGGTAGCATAAATGATGGCAATCATACCTCCTTAGTTCACAGTGATGCTTTCCTTTCCTAAGGTACACAGGCACGTTTAAGTTAATATGCTGTCAAGCCACATCTTCAGTAAATTTGCAGAGATGCTATCTGACAATAGTCTGTTAGTTTTGGGGAACAGATATTGTAGTTGGAGAACTCAAAACATTGTGAAGTTAGGGTATATGTATTATGAGTTAATTACCCTAATATGAGTTTATTTGGAAAATTAATAAAATCTGATGTCTTACAATTCTGAATATAAAATAGCTCTTTAATAAAGTAAAATAGCTAGTAAAATGTCTGCATAAAAATTCTCATGCTAAAATTAAGTAAAATTGCTCAGAATCTCCATGATATACTTTCAATTTTACATCTGTAGAAGGCATTGTTGAGTAATGCAAAGCATGACTCTGCTCTAGTCAGTTTTGTTTGGGTTATCTTTACAGCTGATTCAAATTATCTCATAGTGGAATCAATCATTATGCACAAATTGACCATTAACAGGCTTAAATATCATTGTTGTGCTGCAATTAATTTGTTCATTTCTTAATAATAAGGCCTAAGTTTGCTGGTAGTCATTTAGAATGATGAGTTTGACTGTCATCTGTTCTACCATGGCACTGGTTCCCAAATGGGCATAGTTCACAGCCTGAGGACATTTGTTGATGTCTGAAACAGTGTTGACTGCCTTCATGGTGTGGAAGGAGCTACTGCCATCTAGTAGGTGATGCATAGGACAGCCTCCCACAACAAAAAATTGTCCAGACCAAAATATCAATAAAACAATCCTTAAGAAATCTTGGCCCATAGCAAACTGTGGTAAGTCACCAACTTACCAGGTGACTTTTCTGAATCTTCATTTCATTATCTGAAAGGAACTAGAAATTACCTCATAGGATGTTTGAAAAGACTTCAAACAATAGCAATCATCTATACCTGCCAGTTTTCAAACATTCCAAGTACAATTTTACATGAGGTTTTTTGCATTTACTCTTCCCTATACCCAGCATGATCTTCCAACAAATTGTGTTATGGCTCCCTTCCTCAACTGCTTCATGTTTTGGGGCAAACGTAAATGTGTTAGAGAGATATCCCTGATATGTCTGTCAGATTGAAAATTCTAATCTACCTCTTTTGCTTTCAGTACTCCCTATCCTCCTTTCCCAGTTAAAATTTCTCTACAGAACTTACTAATACCTTAAATATGATCTATAGATACTCAGACACATATATACATAAACACATACATGTATGTGTGTATATGATTGTATGTGTGTGTGTATATAATACATATAATGTATGTATATATTATTGCATTTTTAAATTCTGATTTAGTTTGTTTAAATCCCACAGCTAATCCCCTGTAAAACAGGACTTGGAATGTGGCTGTGTGAAAAACTCATTAAATGAAAGTATTGTTGAGTTCCTCCTTTGTCAGTCATTGTAACAGGCACGAGAAAGAGCAATGAAAGAAAGGAAACAATTCTTTTCTTTTGGAGCTTACATTTTAGTAGGGTGTCACAGGATATACAAATAAAATTTTATAAAATATTGTTTTAGTAAGCTTTTTTACTGCTGTGATTAAATAATCTGCCCAGAACAATTTTAGAGGGAGGAAAGTTTATTTGAGGGCTCATGGTTTCAGAGGTCTTAGTTCATAGAAGGCCAGCTCAATTCCTCAGGGCTCTAGGTAAGGTTGAACATCATGGTGGGAGAGTGTGGTGGAGGGAAGCAGCTCACATCACAGTGATCAGAAAGCAAAGAGAGAGAGAGAGAGACTCAAATATATACCCCATAGTCACACCCCAATTCCCACCTCCTCCAGGCACACACTACCACTTCAGTTAGTCCCATAAGGGATTAAATTACTGATTGGGTTAAGACTCCTGCAGCCCAATCATTTCTCCTCTGAACTTTCTTACATTCTCTTACACATGAGCTTTTGGAGAACACCTCACATCCAAACCATAACAAATATATTGCTGGATGGTACCATAAATGATTTAGGAATAGAGAGTGATGAAAGGGTCAGTTTTGTATTTGGTGAATGGAGAAAGCTTCCTTGCAAGGTGACATTTGAGCAGATACATGAATGAAAGAAAAGAGTATTATCAATAATTGAGCATTATCAATAACTAATAATGACGATAATAGTTAACCTTCACTTAGTATGTTCTGCATGACATAGTTTGAGCCATTTGTTTTCATTAGCAAAGTGTCCTTCCCAACAACCCTACCAGGTGGATATGATTGTTATTGCAGTTTTATTGATATACTAAAATGGAAAAAAGTTAAGAAGCACAAATAGAAATGTACCAGACACTCAGTAAACTGTAGTTATTTATATTTTGAAGAATGGTCTCAAATTTCCAGGTCAGTTGACATTTTGTGATGATAACAAGGTAGTGTCTAATTCAGTTCTATTCTTTGTAATTCTTTCTCATATCAGCAGAATGTTAACTTGTAATTACATAAAGCAAACATGGAAAAGAAGTTAAGAATTGGCAGTGGAGTCCATCCTACATAGGTACTGAGGGTATGTCCTCTAAAAACAAAAAAAATTATCCCATCAAACAATGTTTTAAAAAACAACAGTGAATCCTTTGCAAAAGAACAGTGAAGAGACTGCCACCTCATTCTTGTAGGAATGCCTTATTAAAAGAAGTAAACAATAAATATGAAAGGCTAAATATAGTCAGGCTCCTATCACACTGGGTACAAAAAGAGGTTAAAGCATAGCCACGATATCTAGCAAGCCCAAGTTGACTGTCTAAGCCTGTATTTGGCAGCCAAGATATTTGCCCAAGATTAGTAGTGATTGAATTCCTGAACTGGGGTTTAGTGATGTGCCTCTAGACTCCAGCAGCAAATAAGAGGAATGGTAGCATACAGAAGTTCTGTCATACAAAGGAAATGAGCTGTACAAGAAAAACACATACCAGAATCTTGATCATGGCCAATCCGTGGCACAATAAGGCAGAAAGTAACCACAGGGAGGTTAATTACTGTAAGGCCCTCTTTGTCATTGAAGACCTCAACATCCTTATAAACTTGGTGAACAAGTCAAAGCAAACATGGGAACTTGTTTATCAACTCTATTGTCAATTCTCCTGGGTTAGTCTGACAGGTTGTTTTTTATTTATTTTACTTCCCGTTTTTTTTCTTTTTAAGTAATTCCTATCTCAAATAAATATGTTTTCAGGAGCTATAGCTGGACCCAGCTGAGAGGAAAACTAAGTACCTTTAAAACAGGACAGTGGAGAAGATTAAACTTTCCATTAATGTTTTTCGGATCCAGTTACCATCCATTCATTTAAAAATCTTATTTTTAAAACAATCTATCTCAGTATATTTAACCTTCTCATCTCAATATTTCTCATCACCATTTCAAAGTACTTGTCTTTTCTATCTTAGTAGAAAATGCCATCACTTGATCTTCTATCTTCCTTGAGTACTTTATTTCATCTTCCATCTCATCATGGGCACATTTCTTCAGTTATTTATTCTTGCTTACCTCCATTTTTATCACTTTTCACTTATAGCTGAGAATACTTCAAAACAGCTTCCACCTCATGTGCCCCTAGACAGCCCTGGAGATTACCAAAGACTTTCACATTCTAAAATCCATTGGTATTGTTAAGAGTAGTTTTCTACAAAACTGACTAGTTCTTTTTGGAAATGCTCTTTTAGCTTCTGTAAAACTAAGCTTCTTTCTGGGCACTTTCTCTTACTTTTCTGGCCATTTCTTTGATATATAAATTTCTGAAAGCTTGTACTCATTGTAATTAAATCTTACAATAACATTTCATCTCATGATATCCAAGGTCATAATGATTCTGAAAATCTTTTGTATAGGTGTATCTTTCCTTGTGCTGAAAAAAATTGAAAACGATTACCTACCACATGTACTTTATTTTTAAAGTGAAAATGAAAACCCTAGAAAGTAAAGCCTAACAGAAAAATAAGTAAAAAAGACTATTTAGCCAGGCGCGGTGGTGCAAGCCTGTAATCCCAGCACTTAGGGAGACTGAGACAGGAGAATCGCGAGTTCAAAGCCAGCCTCAGCAATGGCGAGGTGCTAAGCAACTCAGTGAGACCTTGTCTCTGCATAAAACACAAAATAGGGCTGGGGATGTGGCTCAGTGGTCGAGTACCCCTGAGTTCAATCCCCAGTACCCAAAAAAAAAAAAAAAAAAAGACTATTTTACTTATCTATAATGTATATTTTTTGCACTAAAAGATTTTCTTTAGAGTTCAGAAAAGTATGAGCAGATGAACAACATTTGAAAGCCTGCACATTGCTCCCTGTCAGGTTGTAGAGAATCCTCAAAAGCGGTGAGTTTGAATATGGGATATAAGATATCTCTCTAGTAAGTACAATTTAAATGGGAAAATATATTCATACAAATTTATACAGTGTAACTAAGGGAAAAACCACATTTTATAGTTTGTAACATTGCCTTTTTTATGTATGATATACACACATATCAGCATTCTGATTTAGTGTCCTTTATTAGACAAAACATAGACTTATAATTTTGAGTCCAAGCTTATGCCATGCTAGCTGTATGACTTAGGACAAGTTATTTAGCTTCTCTGAGTGTCAGTTTTTCTCATTTGTAAAACAATGACAATTATTTCTTATACAGATTTATTGAAGTATGTTTGATATACAAAGAATCTCACATATTTGTTCAATTTGATGAGTTTGGGCATATGCAAATGGCCATGATTCTGTTATCACATTCAAGGTTATAGATATATCTAACCCATGCGAAGTTTTCTTGTGTACCTTTATCTTTGCTTTTGCTTTAGTGATAAGAACACTTAAAATGAGGCCAGACACGGTGGCACACATCTATAATCCCATCATTTTGGGAGGCTGAGACAGGAGAATCGCGAGTTCAAAGCCAGCCTCAGCAACTGCAAGGTGCTAAGCAACTCAGTGAGACCCTGTCTCTACATAAAACACAAAATAGGGCTGGGGATGTGGCTCAGTGGTCGAGTGCCCCTGAGTTTAATCCCTGGTACAAAAAACAAACAAACAAAAAAAAAGAAAATGAGTTTTACCCTCTTAACAAAGTCAAAGTGCATACTACTGTATTAACTATAGATACTATGTTGAACAGCTGATTTCTAGACCTTATTTGTCTTATGAAACTGAAACTTTGACTTCACTGAACAATTCCCCATTTTCTCCAGTCCCCAAGTCCTGGCAACCACTATTGTATTTTCTGCCCCTGAAAGTTTAACTATTCAAGATACCTCATGTAAAAAAAAAAGAAAGAAAAGAAAAAAAAAAAGAAAAGAAAAGAAAAAGAAAAAAGAAAAAAAAGGTAGTATTTTTCATTCTGTGACTGATTTATTTCATTTAGCATAATGTCCTTTACATTCACCCACAGTGTCAGAAGTGGCAGAATTTCCTTTTAAAGTATGTTTGACATATACAAGACTCAACCAATTTTTGTTGCTCTTTTTATTGTATAGCTTGACAATGACACTTTACCAGCTTGAATAGCATGGGAAGTATCAAATAGCTATAATTGCTTTATTTCAAAAATGTGCTTGCTTTCTAATTAGCTATCACCAATAGTTATTATCTCAAGATAATCTGTGTAAAAAAATTTAAAGCTCCCCTTTAATATGGCAATATGCATCTAACTTCCTTTTTTTAAAAAAAAACTGGGAATTCTTGTCCCTGAAACCATTTCTACTCTGACTTCAACTCCTACTTTTTGCTCTTAAAAAATCCCTTACCTTGGGAATTCCCTTAGGAATTGTGGGTTTGACACTCCTGTGCATTCTTGATCTTATGTCATCTACTTTCTTGATTTACCTCCTTATTTTGTTGGAACATATTCACTAGTAGTTTTCCAAAAAAGAGTTCAATGAAGATATACGTTTGGAAAAAATAGAGGTCTGAAAATGCTTGTAAAAAATCCTCACACTTTATTTAACAAATAAAGAGAATGTAGGATATTGGATTGAGTGACAAAGTATTTTAATTCAAAATTTTCAAGGCATTATTTAATGTTTTTCTGTTTCCTCTTTCTCTTAATATAACTAATGCCTATTGGTTCTTATTCTATTTTTAACTTTTTTTCCTCTGAGAGTTAATAGAATCCTATTTTTATCCATGCAGACCTAAATTACATGGTAATGGGTAATGGTAAATGGTTTTTATGAGGAATATTTTTGATAATTTTTATTCCCTTCATGTTTTTTGAAAATCTCATTAACAGAATATTCAATTTTCTGGATGTATCCTCTAATGTTTCTTACTCTTTTCTCTTATTTTCTACTTTTTCACTTTCATTTTATTACAATGAAACCTAGTGATAGGTGAAAACACCAGAATGGTTCAGATTTTGTATTATCCAAATATTTGTTGGTTTTTTAAAATTATGCAATCATAGATCTAGTTACTAAGACCACCTTATTTTTATGGTAGTTTTTTAATTCTCCCATTATTATCTCAAGGATGGAGTGTCTTTTCTCATCTCTTCAAAATTATTAGTTACAATTTTTTTTCCTTTTTGAAGCTCTTATTGTCTTGATATAGACATTTCTTTTTATTTCTTTTCTTTTTTTTACTTTCTTTTGGTTTTAGTCCTTCATAATAATGCCTTCATCAAAGGCCTGGTGAGTCCTTGCTCTATTCATATTTAAAATGAAGCATTAAGAATAACCTTAATGTTGGGAGGTTTTGTCAAATCTTTGTCTTCGCTATTCTCTGATTCAGTATTTCACTGTTCAACTACTATTGGGGCATATTTTCTTGGAGAAACCAAATGTCAACCTCTGGAGATCTTTTTTCTCTTGAGTCCATTTCATTCAAAAGGATCCTTTCATATCCTCTGGGGGTTAGGAGCGTTGATGCTCCCCTGCTGGGAACTTCTTGGGGAAGGTGACCTTCCCATTCAACTTGTAGACTCTCAATTCCTATTTTGCAGTGGAACTTAATCAGAAATGGATGATGTCTCGTAGAATGAAAACTAGAGTCAGTTTAATTTATTCAAAGAATAAGTCTACTGGTACAGGGTAGAGGTCAATACTATGCTGTTTGGGTTGGGAAAATAAGGACATTTCAATAATAATCTGGTGGTTTGTTTTTGCTCTCCTAAGCCACTGTATTAAAAAAAAAAAAAAAAAGAAGAAGATCTGAAAGCATACTGTTTGAAGAAGCATTAAATAAAGGAAGGGAAAAAAGGTGTTTAGGCAATGTTCTCAAGGTAATGGGGTATAAAAGAATCTGGCTGAAGCCCTAAGACTGAAGACTGAACTGACAGCTTCTCTAATTGTTACTGCTACATGGCTCTGGCAGCAGGATGCAATGATCTGTGGTCCATTGATTAGAATTTTCCCCTTCATTGGACTGAACTGAAAATAGAGACAATACGATAGCAACTCACTGATGTTATGAAACAAACAATGGTCCTATGCCAGCGAGGAAAAGAAACACAACCCCTAAGTGGAGACAAAATGGAAAAATGAGCTGTCGAAATAAGCAATTTCCATATATACATTAAAAAAATCTTTTCTGCCATCAAATCAATTTTATAACCAATCACTGAGCTAATGTTTTTTAAAAGATCTTAATTATAAGCCTTGATTTACTTTTTATTGTAAGTATAAGGAATACTGGAAAACCTCGAGAAATATGTTGTGCTTCTTGGCACAGGAGAGAAGACCCAAACTGAGTCTCAGATCCCAAAGAAAGAATGTTTCCTTGTGATGTTCACCCATTTAAAAATTTAACTGTCCTTTTCCAGTGGCCCAGTAAATCTAATGTATTGCTATGGGTTACTATAATTTATTTGGCTGACTTGTCAACATAGGTTTTTGATATTTTTATTAATTTTGTTTTTTTTAACTGAGGTTATGAAATTTTGATTAATTCATTTGTATTAATTAATGTGCATCCTTTTAAAAGTCTTTACAGAACATCTAGTACAGTTGTAATATTTATATTACAAAAGGGGAGTCTAGGAAAGTGTAAGTAACTTGTTCAAGGTAGAGCTAAAAAGTAAACAGACACACTGAGCATAGTTGTAAGATATTTTATGTAGCCTAATTTTAGAATAATATTAGCCATCAATGTGATAGAAATGTAAAGAAAATACACAGCAGTTTCCCTTTCATATTTCTTCTCATATAAGTCCAGGTATCCTACTAGGGAAGTTGACCTCCTTTGCATGCACAAGAAATAGCAAAATCTTATTAAATGAATATTGGAAGGATTGTCATAAAATGAAGGGTTTATCTAGTTGGAGGTGAAAACTCTGGATCATAAATGACCATCATATAAAATGTTTATGCAGGCTTTATTAAAGCAACTTTAGGTGATTAAAAATATTCCTAGATTAAGCTGGGTGCCGTGGCACATGCCTGTAATCCCAGGAGCTTGGGAGACTGAGGCAGGAGGATCACAAGTTCAAAGCCAGCCTTAGCAAAAGTGAGGTGCTAAGCAGCCCAGTGAGACCCTGTCTCTAAATAAAATACAAAATAGGGCTGGGGATGTGGCTCAATGGTTGAGTGCCCCTGAGTTCAATCCCTGGTACTCCCTGCCAGAAAAAAAAATTCCTAGATTATATTTATACTTTACACAATATATGCCTCATCTAATAATGCAATTGGAAGTCCCAGAGAAGAAATTACTCTAAGAGAACATTTAGAAGTAATGAAGATGATATGATTCTTAGCAGAGAGAAATTCCAGAGTTTAGTGACCACATAATTTGGAAATGTGAGTAAGATATAACCAGGGAAATGGTTTTTAGCTATTTTAACATGATCACTTGTATTGCCCCATCTTCCTAAAATATTTCCTCTGTACTTGATTTCAAATGCAAATGCAATTAATGCTCATCTATTTCTGTTTCCTTATGATTAGCTTGTTAAATAATGCCTACTTCTGATAATCTCTATAGTGTTTATGTGACCAGCAATCAAAAGATAATGTGGGATTTTTTTCTCCGCATCCTGTTTCAGCTCATTTAGTGCTCCTATCAGCTTTTTAATTTGACATCTCATAAAGAAATGAATGAAATTCTTTATTCAGTTTCATTTACATTGCATATAAATGGAGCTTTCCTCAGCTCCCATATTATTTATTTGATTAAATCAATGATGAGGAAAGAATTTTATTTGTGTGGTAATTTAGTTCAGCTAGAGTATAGTCTGGGGTTTTTGTACGTGATGAGCAACATTTTATATAAAAGTTGTAGCTCTCTGGTTGAGGAAAGTATAGACCTGCAGGATGTTTCTATCTTTATGACTGAGACAAAGATTTGCAGGAAGTTTATTGTATGGAATAGTAGATCTAGAGAGGCACAACTGGGCAGATAGGGATGTAGTTATAAAAAGGCCTCAGATGATAGCACAAGGCACTCCTTCACTGGTATGTCCCTTCAGAAAGGAAGGCAAAGTCCTGTGTCCTCGTTCATGAGACTTCGGCTACTCCTAGGAAGAGAACTTGAACCCTCATGAAGCTCTGCCTTCAGCTTGTTGATGATCTGCAAGGAACTCAGGTGAAAGCTGTCCACTACTAATACTCCCATTAGCTTGGGAAATGAGTATGTCAGACCTGGGGATATAAGAAGCCATCTGTATGGCTCACTAAATTATCTACTACCATCCATGTCTTATATTGTACAGTCCCTCATGTGTACTACATGTTCTTAGAGTCCCTTCAAGGTTTTAATGGCCACAATTTCTTGAGCATACCAAAGTAAAGATTGGTGGGGTAAACCATAGCTGTTCCACTGCCACCCCACTGCAGCTTGTACTGAAGCTGCATATATTCTTTATCTCTCTCTATTGTCCAGAATTTATTCTCCTCACCCTCTTTGTAAGCTCTGCTGACTTGGCTGCCTTAACTAGTAGGGTGACCCACAATTTTATATATATGAGATCCAAGCTTTTGGTTACCATATTCTGTTCAGGCCATGATTGCAACATTTGGCTATTTATTGACAAAAATTGGGAGAGCATTACTACAGAGGATTGCCTGCTTATAAGGGATCCCAAATTAGGAAGACATTGGTGTGAGCAAAGGGAAAGGTATTGGTTTGAGAAAGCTGGCTAGCATGGGGTCTGGAACAGTTGGTAATTCTACTTATGTGTGTCCACCTCTCTCATCATCCCCATTCATACCTGACCCATCATTTCATGACTTGAACTTATGCCTTGGTATGTGATAGGATATAGCTCTTAATAGGCAATTCTGTATAAATAGTGTATCATGGTTTGGAGCTCCAATTTTTCCAGACTCAGTAGTTCCCAGGAACCATTTTTCCCAAGGGTTGTCATTCTACATTATACTTATAGTATCCTGACCCCTATGAATTATGAATCTTCTCTGAGAACTTGCCATACACTAAAAACTATGTCCTTTACAGCTTTATGTTCCATAGGCTAAACCTACTGCAGAGCCCTTTTATGAAAAGTTCTGGATTGTGTTCAAAGTTGGAACCTTTTTATATTATTTGGAGTATAGGTTGGAGAAATATTGCAAAATGAGGAATATACTGTCTCAAGAGATTTAGCAGATGGTATACGTCCTTCATGTCCTGAGAGGTATCCTTTACTTAGGATTTATTATGGCATTTTTTTATTTGCTATTTAATGCCAAAAAGTTAAAAATGATTTTGTGTTATTAGTATATGTTTTATTTCTTATCTTTACATCATGCAAGGCCAGTTTTAAAGGCAAATAAAAGAACATTTAGCACACTGCATAATCATCAAAATGACCTAATTCTGATTTTGTAGCTCATATATGCATATGCATTTTATTCTTTACAGATTAGAGAAATTGCTCCATGAAACCAACTCAACTATTTTTATTTCACTACTTGATATATACATATTCTACCAACATTCTCTACCTTCAGGTCATTAATGAGTAAGGGATAGACAGAAGAAATGAACTTAGATTGCTCTATTTTTCTATTTTCTTTATGTCATCATTTTCAGAATAAGTGGTTGATTAAAACAGGCAAGTGCCAAAAGTAAAGAAAGATCTGACAGGGTTCCTTGGCTATTTGTGTCTTATAGAATGTGACTGTGAATTCTGAATTCAGAGCAAGTTTGAGTTCCATCAGAGAGTGTGCCCTTTGGAGCTTCTCTTTACCTAGTCATATGTGTAACATGCTTCTTATTCAGAGTCTCACTGAGTCCGCATGCTTCCTGGGTCTATCAGAATTGTATGCTTATGGGGCATTGCATTCCATTGTGTAAATGGAATGGCAAGAATGAGAGAGCACACAGATCACACATATCCAATCTCTACTAACATACTTTTTGTTAAATAATATTTCACTTAAAAAACACTATATCAAACAAAGAATTACTAAGGATTTCAAGATGCTAACAGCAGAACATTAGGAAAGGACTCTTCTGAGTGCAGCGCAGAATCACAGGCTCATGAAGCTGGTTGTGGTCATAGGTCACATTGAAGGAAAATGGCTGTTTATTACTATATGTAATACTGCAGATTCCTTCCTCCTCAGGGCCTACCTTATTGTTAACAGTTTCCAGATCTGAGATTTGGCTCAGATCCTGAAAGTTGATAAACTGTTGTAACATTTTATTGAGGTACTGTTCTTCTGCTCCATATTACCCAGTCTTGATCATTTTAATTATTGCTGTTGAGAAACAAGCTTTGTTTTCTGCTCACTTATCTTTCTCATAGGAACATTGTACCTTTCTATAAGTCAGGATACTCTGGCTGCCACTTTGACTTTGCTATTTATCACAGCCATTGTGCACACATTCTCTGTGATTATGTACTGTCACCAAGTCTCTCTTATTTTGGGAATTCTATAATTCTCTTTGTTATCTATGAACTCAGTTCTGCAAAAGCATCTTCCTCCATCTTGCCTGGCTTACGAAAGATGGCTGCCACTGAGCTTCTCACTAATTCTGGTGTCCTCTTGTCAGTGTACCACGTATCACTAAGGAGTTGAGTGTCCTCAGAGATCTTGTAACAGTCTCCTGATGCCTTATGTAGTATACCCTCAAGGATGAATCTTCAAACATTTTGAGGCTCTTTCACTATTTTTGACAAGAGTTCTGGCACTTTTCTTTCAGATAGTATGATCTTTTGCTTTCGAAAGAAAAAACAAAGCTCTTAAGTGCCATGCTAGTAACATGTCATCATCATTTCCTGGGCTCTTGCTAGCGTGTGAAATTTTGCACTATGGTAAAGTACCTCTATACTGATGAACTTTTTTTTTAAATTTAAACTTAGGTTTTATCCCTCCCACATTCAACACTCTCAGGATCTAGTCCCATACATACTGTGAGATTCTACTGATATATATTGGTTAACTTATGTAGCTCCATTGAGGAGCATATAACAGTCTATCTGTTCTGAAAGACTGAGCACCTTCTTTGCCAGGTTATATTGGGCCATATTGGTGGCAAGAAGAGTGGGTGGAAATACATTCTGATGGAAATAAGTATTTTTCTTGCAAGAGAAATCATCTCCATCATCTTTAATAAAGAAGAATGTCAGCCTTTAACAGAGAAAGACAAACTAGTTCTGAAGGTCAAAGCATTAAGGAAAATCTAGTAATTTTTCAAGTAAATAAAAGCACAGTTGTCCCAATTTTAAGTCCCAGGGTGTCACTTCTTTCTAACCGTAGCTCTCACCTTGGCATAGAAGATCTTCCGAGACTGAAGATTCAATCTTCTTTCAAAGTCTTCTGCCTATCAAGGTTAAGAAGTGAACTGCATCCTCAGCTTCATGAGCCCTCCAGTCATAAGAGATAAGAATCTCTTTATATGCTGCCAGGGTTTCCACACTTAAAGTTTAATTGGTGATTAATCAACCTCAGACTTTCATTGTTTTTCTCCAGCATATTGAATAACCCATCCAATTCTACAATCCTTGAAATTATTTTCTCAGTCTGAAACATTGCACCTGCCAGTGAATTTCCTTCCACTTGTAAAGTTTTAGCAATCATAGTACTACAGTATGCCAGGGGCTATCAATGCTCCACTCTACATACCACTAACTGACAGGTTCCTCATTGACAGCTAGTCAGAAGGTCATCCAGTATCTTCTTGCAGAATCTGTTTCCTTGTATCTGGCACCAACTCTGTAAGTCAGCTTCTTGGGGAAATAGACTGATAGGGAGATTTGCATGCAGGAGATGTTTTAGTGACTGCTCTTGAAACCAATGTTAGTGGACAGTAAAGCAAACAGAAAGGAAGTAAAGGGAAGATGTTCAACCCTAATGCAATTGCCACAGAAGCCTCAGCTGATACCATGCTGAGATCTAGAGTTCAAGAGTCTTTCACAATTGTTTTGATATGAGGCAAGGGGGCACACTTCATTATTGACTCTTCAGTGGATGTGGCCAGCCCTTGAGGAGATATCATAAACTTAGACAAAGTAAATCTTTTCCATCTAAACAATTCCTAGCTATGAAACTGCCCAAACTTCTTGAGGCTAGGAAATAGTGCTACAGTTAGGAGAGTTTGGGGACAGGGAGAATGTGAGCAGTGTGCTATAGTATCTATTATCCAGAGTTCTAAAACTTCTTTAGAGAATGTTACCAGGAAATGATCCTCACCACTTCTAGCGTTTGTTAGTTCATTTTTGATAATTTTTAAAAGTGAAATTTATAAAGTGAAATGAAAATCTGATACTATTTTCCAGAAAACTTTATCAAGAAAGAAAAAATTACTTAGGTATCAGTGCTTTTCACAATGATACTATCCATTTGCTCAGAAGTACTGAGGCAAAGCCAGTAAGGATTCAAAACCATGGTCCTCTCACTAGCTGAAGCAATACTATATGCCTTGGTTTTAGTTTGTCTTAATCATCTCCTTTTATTAACATGGCAGGCAAATCAATGCGGTTCCAAACGATATAGTTTGATATTTATACATAGCATTTAAATACTTCAGTTTATTTTTGTTTTCTTTTTCTTTCTTAATATAAAGTACTCATTTTAACCTATATTTAGGTAATATTTTATCTTTTAATTTGAATAAAGTAAAATTCACTCTTTTTGTCATATAGTTCTATAAGTTTTCTCAAGTCAACATTCATGTGCTTCATTCAACACTAACAACAATAGAACAGTTTCATTATCTCCAAAAACTTCTCTCCTGCTATACCTTTGTAGTCAAACCTTCCATTCCTTCATAATGGAATGGAATGTACAGACAGTAGTCTGATCTCCATCCCTACAGGTTAGTATCTACCAAATGTCACATGTATGCATTTCTACAGTATATAGAATTTTGAGTGTAGCTTCTATCATATAATAAACACTCAAGATTTATTCATCTATGTATAGTTTGTTTCTTTTAATTTCTGAATAAATTTTTCATTTTATAGGAGTATCACCATTTGTTTATTTATTCCTTAGTTGGGGAACGTTGGGTTTGTTCTTATTTATCTCTTATTTTGAATAAAGTTTCTGGTCAGGATACAGGTTGGATTTTGTATGGACCAACGCTTGCATTTTAACATGGGTAAAGACAGGAATGGGATTAGAAGGTTAGTTGTATGTTAAGACTATGCTTAAATTTATAATTAATTAGCAAACTATTTAAAAGTGTGTCCCCTTCAGTGATGCATGGAAGTTTTACTTCCTATTAACTTTCTTTAGTTCTTGGTATTGTTTGCTTTGCTGTTTTAGCAGGTAATAAACCTATTAAAGTTAGACTATAAGTTCTCTTTCACCTTATTTACATGCTATGGTTAGTTGGATGTCAAAATCTTCACTATGTTGTTTGGTTCTGCCCCTGGCATGCCATTTCCAGGTTCTATTCAATTATTTGGGTGGTGATTTATGCTGTAATTAATTCTCAAATATCAGAAATGTTTTTCAGATGCATTATATGCATAGAGTTTGGGGATGAACCTGAGGCTTGTACAGGGGATCACCTGCTTTATCTCTTTCCTCTCCAAAATTTTCTTTACACCTGGAGGCTACCAGAGGTTCCTTGGCCAGGTTCTCTGGCAAGTCAAGTTAGATTTATTTGTTTTTTTGTTTGTTTATTAGCATTTTAGACTCTCGTACTGTTGCTCCAATTCTACCTGACCAACCCATCTTTAGCTAAGCATGTAAAGAAAAGACAGAGAAAAAAATAAGATTCCTTCAGAAGTTTTTATACCATAGGGGCCCCTTTTCTATTTCCTCTTTGGAGAGAAATGGTTTCCTCTTGAGTTTTAAGAATCAAAGCCACTACCACTATAACTCTTCAGATCCATGGTCTTGGAGAAAGAAGCAGTGAGGGATGGTGGGAGAGAACACTAACTAGACAAAGTCCCTATTTCCCATGGATGATTCGATGTTCATGCCTGTGGTTAAGTTTCTCAGTTTAGCTTGTCCTCAAATCAAAGGTAGTACTGGTGGTGGGGTGACTTGACCTCTCTTCAGAATCGGCCTGTTACAATTTACTTTTAGAGTTGCTTTCCATATTTTGGTCCAAATGAGTTGTGAGTTCCCTCCATTTTGGTCACTAGTGGAAGATCTGTGTCCTCTGTCCACTGAAGTTCATTTTAAGGAACATCTTCCTGCTACAATGTGTGCAACTTCTAAGCATGCAATTTGGTTTCTAGAACCATTAGAGAAACATGGGTAGTAACTTAGGAAAAAGTCTGAGCCTTTCACTTACTGGTGTGGAAAGCTAGTTCTCTTTCTCATCTGCTCCACCTAAGCTCTGGGATTCAGTTTCTCTGCCGTCTTATATCCATGTTTAAGACATGTTTAAGTGTTTAATTTTTTCTTCAATTTCTAACTATCTTTCCAATAAAATAGTTTTATTTCTTTTGATTATACACATATAGACACATACACACAATAATGAAGAAACTAAATGAATGAAATAAGAAACTAAAATGAATGACCAATATGACTTTATAGTTATTTAACAATATGTCCCATAGTATTCGCCTAAAGAGTATGCAATTAAATCAGTTTGCAAATGTCACCATTTACTGGGAATGTGTCATGAGCTAAAGGTGAATGCATGATAAATGAGCTCTGATGAAGCATTAATTTCCTGCCAAACTTTCTGAGAAGCTCTGTGTCTTCCATCACATTAGTTTATCGTCTGAGGTCTAACACTGTTTTCTAAATAAAACTACCCCTTTCTCCTTTTAACCTAAAGTCCTTAGTTAAAAAATAAATAGACTTTACCCTTTGAAAGGATTGTTTTGAAATATCTGTCCCCATGTGCATAGAGGGAAAGGCTCCATTCACATTAAAAGGAAAATAACCTGTCTGTATTTCTTGTTTCAAATAACATCAGATAGCCAATCTACATAGACCAAATTAGAGGTATACACTGAAATTTTCACCATAATACTTTTTACAGCTGACATAACCAATAACATGCAGAAAAACATATTAATATTAGATATGATGGAATAATCTCAAAGAAAGGATGATATAAACAAAAAAAGTCCTACATGAATTGAGCCACTCAACACAAACTAAAGGCTGACTCTACTCAAAGTCCTAGGGTGGCTATTTATCTTTATGATTTGTTGTCAGTAACCCTAAAGTACCCATTACCCTCAGGCTTCTTGTTCATTGTGTGCTAAGGTTTACTGGGGTGTCCTCCATGAGGACTAGTACTCCAAGCTATTACATTGCTGGTACTTTGGTACTGCTTCAGTAATCTGTGTTTAGTGTTTATTTGGTAAAGTAGCTAAAGGAAGATGGGGGAGAGATAGAGGAAAAAATTGCTCTTGATGGAGTTTGGTTCTTTATTCTCATGGACCTAAGGAATGTGGATATGATCCCATTTTTTTCTTTGATTTTCAGTGGAGAACATGAAAGGCACTTTAGGTTATAGGTAATTTTCACTAGAGAACACACAAGTGCTGTTTGAAGTTTTAGAATCTCAAGGTTGGTCAAGGAAAAGATGGGACCATAGAGGCAGCAACACACAAGTTTAATTGGGTAGTGAGCTGACATACATGTGGAAGTTCCTCCTAGCAGGAGGGCTTCAAGAGAGAAAGTTCAGGCCACCATGCAGAAGGGGAATAGAGCAAGGAATTCTCAGGGGAGAAGGGAAAATCTGAGAGGTTGCTTCTATGGCCAGATGGTGTCACTTCAGCAGCAAGGCAGAGAGTCTTTGGTCAAAAAACTCCAAAGGGCAACAGTGATTTGAGGTCTTTTACAGCCATAGTATTTATCTTATCTCTAGTTGGTAAATGTTGGGTGAAGTTTCATGAGAAATGTAGATAGGCTCTAAATGGCTAACCCGTGTTTCTTTGGGGCTTTGTTTAAGAGATTGGATTGTAAGAATTTGAGTTTGGCATCAGCTGACTTTGGGTTGATGGTTCTCATCTGCTGTGAAGAAGCAAACAGCATGGGGGCTGCTTTCTGCCAACAGACAAGAACCACGTTTAGCCCAGTCATAAGACATTATCGTCCTAAGAATTCCATTAAGAGCAGACTCCCTGAAGGAGTGTCCCTACCCCCACCCTCCACAAGAAAACCCAGGCATATTTTACTTCCAAGCATGCACAGTATTATTTTATAAAGGAGTTCTGGTAAATACATTTTTGTCTCAGTGACATTTTGAGATCTTTTATAGGGATGCACTCAGGGTGGCTTCTGTAAGTCACCACTTACTCCAGCTCTAACCTGATTCTCTTATCCCCATTATCATCTCCCCAAGGACTTACTAGTTGACTGCTGTTATTGTTTGTTATGAATCATTTCTGTGATAAGAAAGATAAAGCTTATGAGGAGTCTGGCATCCGTGAACAGGATAGTTTTAGAAAGGAGTTTAAAAAAAATCAGACTTTATTGGCAGACCTATTTAGTGGATGAAAACAAAACCTTTGCAGATGGAGATAAAGCTGGCTTAACACATCAAGAAAGAAGATACATTTATATTTTCATTGGTAAGGAGTGGGGGTAGCCTTAGGCAAGAAAATCCTGTGTTTTGTGTTTTATGTGAAAACATCATGTAATATAGAAATACTTTGAAAGAACAATATTAACAATATTATACATTAGATAATTCAGAGCTTTAGAAAAGGTGTTTGTGAGTGTGAAGATTATAATGTATCCAGAGATTTACTAAGGATAATTTTTAACCAAATGGAAAACTTTACGATTGATTCTTAAGGAAGAAATACCATCTATGTTCATAGCTTTTTTCCTTTTTGCTTAAAGGAAAAAAATAGAAGGGTTCACAATAATATTCATCTATAGACAGATTTTTATTGCATAAAAGTAGACCATGTTTGAAGTGTAGAAGTTAAGGTAGAGAAGTTAATGACAGTACCATCATTCTGATGACCACTGACACCAGCAGGCTGATGTATAGAGAAACCATCTATCCTCCAGCTAAATAGTATCCTGGAGATAATCCCTGTGTAATCTTGGACAAGACACACAATGTCTCTGAGGCTCAACCTCTTCACTTTAAAAATAAGATAATATTGATAATTAGAGTACCTATTCTCAAAGGGTTTTTAGGATTAAATGAGATAAATGAAAACAGTTTTACTGAATTTCATGGCAGAGAACAAGCATAGATCATTAATTATTGTATTTGAATAAACAGAGTATAATGAACAAACTCCTAGTTCAAGTCACATAGTGTTCTAACAGAATGTTATAGGCAAAAGCCAAGTTGTGAATCTTGTCAAGACACAATTTTCTTATGGCTCATAATTACACTCGCGACACTCATGAAGGAATTATGTGTTTGTCTGTTTCTTTAATAATGGAGATTCACAATCGAAGTCACTTAGGAAAAAACAGAATATCCAAACCATATCTTTGTACTTGGTGAGAAGAAAAAAAAACAGTAAGTTTATTCGCAGTTTTATCTGGTTAATATCTGATCATATACTATGACCACATCAAGGAAAATAGATATTTTTTTGGTATTCAGAATTCAAGTCTTATTTCAGTGTCTAATTTATAGTTAAACTTTTGAAGCAAAACCAGCAGTAAATTCATTAGAAGAACTTGTCTAGCATTTTCTCAAGTAGACAAGTCTGTGGAATAAATTTTTCAATAAATGTACTAGTAAAGAAAAAGGAAATTTGTTGCTTTTCAATTAAAAATCTTATAAAATAATTAGTCTTAGAATTACATATATGCATATATGTATGAGTGTATAACTTGCTAATTATATATGTGTTGTGTATATGTATGTATGAGTGTACAGCTTGCTAATTATTTTAATGTGGCTTAGTATGATTTGTAACACTTGTGTCAGAACTAAATATAATTGAACAGTCAGCAGTCCTGCTTAATTCTTTATGAAATGCAATGTACTGTGGTTCACTGAACAACTATTAATTAAGACAATTGCTCAATTGGCATGTTTCAGCATCCAGTAAGATATGCAAATTTAGTAGAATGTGCTATCTCAATAATAATATAAAGAAGAAATGTTTTCTGGCATAATATATCAATATTTTCAGATATATTTTGGAGTTCTACTTATACATGCCTGCATATGTGTATTTTATAACATATAAGCTTTATGTAGTATTACAAAATGTTGAATTCAGAATTACATGGAAATATGACAAACATTTATGGAGAATGAGAGAAAAAGAAGCTGGGTTGGTGGGGTTTTCAAAAGAGAGGCAACAAAATATATCATTCCAGAAATACTAAAGAGAATCCCAGCTATTTTAGAGCTAAAAAAACCCACATAACAAACAAACACAAAGTACTGTGGTCCCTTGAAATGGTTAGTTTAGGTAAATTCAGAAGGTAAATTAAAGAGTGGGAGGAAATAAGTGTTATTGGGATGGATAAAATATTTATCTACTTATAGTTTGTCTGGAATTGGAAAGAAAGTAGGAAAAAGAGAAGTAGATTATATATACTCTGGTGGTTGTACAAGATACTGTGATTTGAGTGTAGGAAGAAAAGTCTAGATCTTATATATAAACATAACTATCTAAAAATAAGTAAAACATTATACTTTATTGATATTGAATATATATCAATGAGCTACTCAGAAGACATTACAATATTATAGTCATAAGCACCTGTTAAGTGAATTCACAGATTATATTCCTTCCTTTCAACCAAATAGGTTCTTAGGTAATATGTAAGTTTCTTAAACAATATATGCAAAGAAAACATGCCTTGAAGGAAATTTTGTCACAATGCAAGTACATGTAGGCCAGAAACAAAGTAACATGAAATAGGCAGAATGGGTGTGTGGGGACACAGGACACACCACCCCAAAATGTGATTAAAGGAAATTAGAGTATGTCATTTGAAAACGTACTTCTTTTGCATCATTTCTAGAAACTTCAGAATTGAGTAACTCTGAAAAGCAGTCCTTTTATAAAGAAAATTTACATCTAAAAAGTCACTAGTAAAGATATATATGTATATGAATGTTTTAGTCAGCTTTTTCATTGTTGTGACCGAAAGACCTGATAAGAATAATTTTAGAGAAGTAAAAACTTATTTTGGATCACAGTTTCAGAGATGTCAGTCCATAGATGGTCAACTGCATGCTCTGGGCCCAAGATGAGGCAGAACTTCGTGGTAGAAGGGTGTGGCAGAAGAAAGCAGCTCAGGACATGGCAATTAGGAATCAGAGAGACTGCCACTTATTAGGGACAAAAATGTAATCTTCAAAGACATGTCCCCAGTGACCCATCTCTTCCAGCCACTTTCCACCTCCCTACAGTTAACACTCAGTTAATCCTTATCAGTGAATTCGTGCATTGATTAGGTTAAGGCTCTCATAACCCAATCATTACATATATAAACCATAACATTCTTTCCTGGCCTCCAAACTCTCATGCCCATTATGTACAATACATTTTGTCCATCTTCCAGAGTCATCATAGTCTTAACAGTTACAGCATTACCCAAACGTCCAAATCCAAAGTCTCCTGTGACATTCATTGCAAACTCTCAGCATGAGCCCCTGTAAAAATCAAAAGCAAATTACATATATCCAACATATAATGGCACAGAGAAAACAATCTCATTCCACAAGGGATAAATAGGAGCATAGAAAGAAGGGATGGGGCCAAAACAAGAATAAAATTCATCTGGAAAAACAAATTCTGTAGCTCCCAGTCTAGTGTCTGGGGCACATGGCATTGTGATGTTTCCTCCAAAGGGCTTGTTTAGTTCCATCCCTATAATCCTGATGGTTGCAGCCCACATGGCTTTTTTCTTGGTTTGTTTCTGCTTGATTCGTGCAACTTTTCTCAACTGATGTTCCATGTTACTGTTATCTCTTAATCTTTGGGTGTCTTCACTATAACTTCAGTTTTCTTTTCACTTCTTCATGTATGACTCACTCAGGGAAAACCTACAGGGTCTCTGACCCTGCTACACTTAGCCTGGTATCCCAAGCCTTCCTTCAAAATCTTGGTGGAAGCCTCAATGACCCTCTAACTCCAGTATCATGTATTCCTACAGAACCAGCACCACATGGTTGATTCCAGGGTCTACCATCATCTCCACCACTAGGCAAACATATAGGGGATGTGGCTCCAGCAGCCTCTGATTGCTCGGGCAACTCAGCATGATGAAACAACTTCCTAGGTCCTCTGTGCAAGCAGGGTGCTCCCATGGTCTCTTAATGGAATTTTTGCTTTTACATTCTTGAGTTGAGGTGCCCTCAAGTCATATTTTCTATTGTTTTGGGGTCAAGTACTTAATGTTTCTTTAGTGGCTATAATACCTTTAACTACTACAACTTCCTTAGCCCAGTTGTATTCAGATTTGCTGACCAAACTACAAGTTTTTCAAATCTTTCTGTTCTGTTTTCTGCTCCTTATTATCACAGTAAACTTAGCTAAAAGCCAACAGCAATACACATGCCATTACATGAATGCTGTGCTGCCTTGAAATTTCCTCCACTAGATTAATTAGTACAGCACCTTTAAATTCACCCTCAAAAAAAGTCTTAGGACATGTGCAAAATGTAGACAATGTCTTTCCAGAACGTAGCACTAATGGCCTCTAGTACAATTTCCAATAGTTATCTCCCTCACCTCTGAAACCTCATGAACCTGATCTTTACTGTCTTCAGTCCTGTCTGCATTCTGGTCTTTTTCAACTCCCACCAGAATTGCCCATTTGTATCTAGCATAGCTCCCAATATTTAGGAATTTAACATCCCAATCCCTGCCCTCAGTAAAATATCTTGCCTCCTACTGTGTTGAATATGGAATCTCTTCTTTCTTTAGATAGCCTGTCTTTAGTGGGAATGAAATTTTGTTTTAAAGATAGAAAATGTGAGATTCAGTGAGATTAAATATCCCATCAAGTTCACACAGCCTGAAAGGGGAAGGACGTGATATTCAAACTCAGTTCTATTGCCTCACCCTGTGTTCTTTCCACCTTACCAGACTATCTCCAGTATTTACTTCCCTGAAAGGTTGAAACTGAAATATAATACTTAGAAATTCATCATTTTTTAATCTTTGCTTTTCATCAGCAAATACATTTCTGGTTGTGATAACTGTAATCTGAAAACTGCTACATATTAATAAAAACTGACACTGATTTGTTTTTAGGTGTTCATTTATGCAGTGTGAATGAAGTCAACTGTGTAAAAGTGACAGAAGAGAGAATTTCTTATGGCTCATTAGTAGAACATACAGCAGCAATCAATTGTTGCATTTAATAGTCACCACACACACAAGAAAAAGATCCATTTCAGTGAAAGAATTAAGCTTAGAAAAAGCAGACAAGAACAAAAGATTGGAGGTGGTCATAGAAAACAAATGTTTCAAAAAAGAATTGAGCTTTCATCAAGTTATTTTTCAGTTTTAAAATTGCATGTATGTCACAGTTGAAGCACAAATAGTTTCCACCACCTTCCTGAACATTGCCTTTACCTTCAAAACCCCTATATTTTTCTATTTTTAAAAATATAAGGTTATCCAAAATATTAATCAACAACTTGACTTTAGGTTCACTCAATTAGATAATAATTTAATAGCTAACATATTAAATGTTTTCTCTGTACCACACATCAGACTGATCAATTAATTCATTTACTTTTAACAATGTTTCAATGAGGTTAGTTATGATAACTTTATCATGAGAAAATGAGGCACAGGATAAATAAATTGCATGTGATTGTGCACATCTGTCAGGTAGTGGAGTTGGGATATGAACTCAGGTGGTCTGGTTACAGTGACCACTTTATATGCCACTGAAATGTACTGTTTTTCTGTCTAGACTTTATTTGTCTAAAATATGAGTGGGTTTTCCTTATAGATCTTATCACCATTCTAATGTGCACAAATATGGATATTTTACTTATAAAATTTTTGCTATCTAAAATAATTACTATACATTTAAAAAAATAAAATCTTAAGTAATAGTTGGGAAACAATGACTTGGTCCAAAGAGCAGACAGGATGAGAATAATGATATGTCATGGAAGACCAACATCTTCTGTAAGACTTGAAAAGCTCAAAATTATCATTTTTATTGTCTTTGAGTAAGAGTTCTGTCCACATACATTTATTGAATATAAAGGAAACGGTCTTAAATATGTGGTAACAATTTGACATGGTTTAGGCCCAGCATACCCTGACCAACAGATCGTTCCTTGTAGAAACTATAGTACCCACTACTCTTAAAAGAGACTTCAGGGAAAGAACATATGACTTCCAACATACAATTTCAAGAAAGTAAGCAAATACAGAAGTGTCTCAAGAACTATTTGTGGTTGGAAAAAGAGATGGATCTACGCAGTAAATAGTTATTTTGCTTTCATTGAAACTGCCAGCAAACTACATTTTCACAGACCCCTTTTGGGGTCTTGGGGCTAGACAGACACACAGGACCACTATCTTGTATGGGAGATACACTTCATGGAAGGCCACTATTACTGTATGGAAGACAACTATCACTGTGTGAATTAGAAGAACATTTTAAAAAAATCCTGAATCATTATATTTCAGAAAACGACAAAATATGAAAGCTAATAAACAAAGTTAAGGTAATCATGTATACTGAGGGAATCATAGGAATTTTAAACAGAGGGCTAGACATGGGTGTCCTTCAGTAAGTGATGCTGAGGACAGTGAGCTTGACCAGAGTGAGCAGGTAGGAGAATAGTAAAAAGAGAGGTTGGAGAGATAATGTCTGAATGGACCAAAATAAACATTGAGACCATTGCAGGATCCTCAGTTTGTTTATATTCTGAGTGAAAAGTGGAGCCACTGGAGTGTACGCACAGAAGAGCAACATTATCTTCCCTACATTTTATATGGATGCCTCTGTCCACTGTGTTAAGAATAAAGGGGACACAAAGGCAGAAATACCACTCTACAAAGGCTATATTAACAAGAGTGAGGTGACATTTCTTGTTTAGGTGGTAGGAGTCAGGGAGTTGAGGAGTTGTTGGATCTCTGTATATTCTAGAAGTAGAATCTTAGGATTTTCATAAATATTGAGGTAGAAGACAAAGTGGAGACTCCAGAATTATTCTGGGTTCTTTCTTGTTGTGTATAATGATAACTGGTATTGTTAAGACTGCCCATTCTTTAGAATAGATCTCTAACATCTTACTGTCATCTTAACAAGGATATCTAATAATCCTCTCAAATTTAACACAGCTAAAATAGAAATGCTACTTCACCTTTCAACAATGTCCAAGATATTCCCATTGCCCTTTCTGATACAATTTCCACAGTCCTTTTTCCTGATATCAGCCCCTTTCCTGCCACCCAAAAACCCTTTGTTCTATAATTCTACGCAGGGATGGGGCCTTTTCATTATCCAGGTCCCGGCTCAAACATAGCCACTTTCTTATTATTCTTTTTCATGTTTAATTTTTAAAAATACTTTTATTTTTCTATTGTTTTCTTTTCTCTAAATTGCTTGTTTTTAGGGAGAATTTGTTTAATTTTTTTTCTCTCCCATTAGAATGTAAGCCATTTAAAATTGTGTCTCATCTTTCTAGTATGTCTGTTTCCTCAGTACCTAGTACAGTGTTTAAAGCATAGGAGATCATGAATGTACGAATGAAAATGTTATTAAACAATTGAATACTTTTAAAATATGCATGTAATGTGTACTAACAACTTGCTTTATCCTATCTTTATAGAATTGGTGGTAGAAGGACTTTCAAAATAAAACTCTCATCATTGCTTTTATGCTTAATTCATACAGATACAGCCAGAACAAAGTCATCATCTTATTAAATTAAGCTAAATGTGCTTTTATACATATTCTCAGAAATGGATATATTTGAAAATATTATTATGGTATAGTAATAATAAAGTTTACTTGACATTAACTTGGAGCTACCAAAAATCATTGTAAGACTTTGCTTTAATTTCTAAATCACATTCAGATATGCAATTTAAATCAAATTTTCTGCTACAGAAAACTATTGGATAAAAGCTTGTATGACAGTATGAGTAATGAATATTTATTGAGTGTCTACAATGTGCCAGATACTCTAATAAACAATTTATAATTACTTCAGTTAATCATCCTAAGGATCCACTGAGGTAGCTACTATTAGTTTCTGGTTGCACATGAGGAAACAGGCTCGTAGGTACACTGATATGCTCAAAGACAAAGATCTATTAGGAGGTATTTGTAATTTTTTTCCATCTCCCATCACTAGATTTACACAATAATGCTTCTTAACAAGGCCATCAGTTATACATAAGCCTGCCTTCTATCCCCCCATGCCAATATTACGAAAACACTTTGGTTTCTTGTAATATGATTTTATATACTTTACTATCCAATCCCTCCTCCCTGCTGATGCTTTTCTCTGACACTTTGACAACAATATTTTTTAAATCAATTAGGACTTAAAATCTACATATCATACTCTTTTGCCTGTTCTTTACTAATTCCATGTACATTTTTTCCTTTACTATTTCACATGCATTTCATAATCACTAAAATCAATTTCTTGAACATATTGATTCTCTTGCCCCACCTTTCTCTCTGTCTGATAACTTTCCTAAAAACCTAAAGCTGTTCAAATACAACTCTTGGGCTAGTCCATCCACGCCTACAACCATGTAGTGGAACTGGCACTTGAAAATGATACACAGCCATGCTGACTGTGTCACATTTAATTCATGATCACTAACCCCAAGTTTTTTCCCTAGTAGGACTATGCAATCATGCTAGATTTTTCTAGTGCATTTATTCTTCCACGCTTCTAGTAAATCATCACATACTTTCTCCTCACTCATCAAATCTGCAATTTTTCTTCCACCATGTTCACTTTAAGATTTTAATTCTTACTTAGGAAATAAAGAAACAAGAGACATTTTTCACCATGCTTCCATGAACACATCTATCAAAGTCATCAGAGACTGTACAATCTGGCTGTTTTACTTGTAGTGTGAATAAACTTTGTCCCTCTCTTTGTTTTCCATAAATGCATAGAATTTCATTTCTTCTTACCACATTTCTCTGTAAGAAAAAAATGGACAAAACAAAACTATTTCTAAAATACTCCGGTGAATGGTTGTCCCTTTTACTTTATGAAAAATGCTCATGTCAAGGACACCAGTTACTTCAAAGTTGTTTAATTAAATTGGTCCTTATCTTACTAAAACATGACTAAAATGTGAGATATTTCTGAACACTTCTTCCTTTATTTACTTGGCTTCTGACTTATCTACTGTCTTACTTCTTCTTCAACTTCACTGTCCACCTCCACTTTTCAGTTTTATCCCTAAGATTTAAATGTGGGAGTGCCCCAGGGCTCAATGTTTGGATATCCTCTTTCTTTTTCATAGATGTTCTTTTGGTGCTCTTTAAGATTACCAATATCATCTCTATATAGATGCACCTATCTTCATTCTTCAGGCCATGATTTCTCCCCTGACATGCAGACTCATATATATGATGGTCTACTTAATATCTATACCTGAATATGATATATCTGCTTCAAATACAGCGAGCACAAGAGCAAGATTTTACTTTTCCTTACTCTAAAGAATGTTTCTCTCCATTTCCCCTCTCAGTACAAGAAAACCTCAAAATACTAATCAGTCCAAAACTTTTTGAGTTATCCATATGCTCTTACATTTTTATACCACATTAAATTACAATTTAACAGTAAATCTTACTGGTGCTTTCTTTTTAAAAGAGTAATCCCATCCATTTAACAAATCTCTCATTACTATTCACCAGCACCATCATCTTTGCTGGAGTACCACAGTAATATTCTACCTAATTTCCCTGCTTCTAGTCTCTCCTATTATTTCAAAACTCTGAGAGGAAACAAATGACACATTCAGATGTTTAATTTTAGGAGTTTGTAATAAAACGACTGTTGGTGAAGTTGCTGGGGTGGTTTAGGAAAAGAACAGACTAGGTTGTAAAAGTTGGAGGCTTCTAGTAGCAAGGAGTTGTTACCATACCCAGGTTTAAAGGTTCTAGGAGAGAAAATAGTTATCAGGACAGGGAGAGAGCTCTGGAAGTGTTGGGGAAATATAATTAAGAACACATTCTTCCACCAATCCTGAAAACCTCTCCTCAAAAATAAAAAGAAATTTTTTTGTTGTTGAATAAGCATTAAACTAGAATATGATGTGTATCACAGGCAAACTGCTAAGAGCTCACAAAGACAAATTTTATGTCATCCTTATATAGTAAAACATAAAATTCATTATGTACATACTCTCAAGACAAACAGTAACTAGTCTTCAAGTAAGAGGACTTGACAATAATATTTGTGACAAATAGTTCATCATAAATTCACCTAGTAATTGAGATAATATGTGTTAGTCGATTGGCTTTATACAAAGAAAAAATATAAACCTCTTATATATTTATGACATAAGATATTTGGCAAATTGAAGTGAGGTGTCCATTAATGTTAGTTAGGCTCTTACACTTTTGCAAAAAATCTGGAAAGAAGGGCACTATCTTCCTTGGATGGATTTCAAAGAGATGGCTTCCGGGTTCTGAAGAAAGATATTTCTTGGGTAAAAGCTGATAAGAGGCTTATGTAGCTCTTAAAATGATTTGCATGCATTTAAGACAGAAACAAAAAAACACATGCTTTCTAAAATAAATAAGGAAAAGAGAGGGACATTTTTTTTATATTCAACAGAGAGAAGTAAAGCTCTTAATCTATAACTGCTTTGTGGTAGCAAGGTGGTGTAAACCCACAATGACTTGTTCAAAAAGCCAGAGAAATTGATAATTTGACCTCACTCTTCTTATAGCTTCTACATATCCTCCCATTCCTTCACTCCAATCAATGTTTTAGTCTTTGCCTTCAGAAGAAACTGAAACAAGTGTTAAGAATATCATTCAATAGGTGTCTTAATCTATTTTTGTTGCTATAATGTAATATCAGAGACTGAGTAATTTATAAAGGAAAGAGATTTATTCAGCTTACAGCTTTGGAGACTGCAAGTGATAACAGGATAATGATAAATCTGGAAAGCATCCCCATGGCTACACCACCACATGGTGTATGACGCCAATGGTAGAAGTTTATGCAAGAGGAAGAGATCATACTGCGAGAAGCTGGAGAGGGAAGGAGAGACAAGTCTTGGTCTTTTATAATGACCTTCTATGAGTGCTAACCAGGGTCCCAAAGAAATAGAGCAATTGTTTCCAAGGGTAGCACTCCTAGTAACCTACTACTAAGCTTCATCTTTTAAGATCTCACCAACTCTTAACCTTGTCACATTGAGGACGAAGATTCTAACACATGAACCCTTTGGTGATGAGTTTTACTCAAAATAGCAGTAGGAGTATCATCCAAACTATGGCAAAGGGAGACAAAGGGAGGGAGGAACTAGAAAAAATGAAATATAAAAATAGGAAGCGTCAGTGCAAGTGTACATTATTGAATGAGGGGCAGGTGGTGCTGAATTCTTGCTGGAACACCTCAGGTACATAGAGAATAACTCCAAAAATGTGTCAAGCAAAGATTAACAGGGAAAAATATTTACTCATCATTCCCATCTCTTGCTATTTGAAGGTTATCCCAGTGCATGAGCTTTTTCCATACTTATAGACGCAGTTGCAGGAATATCATGTGGGCTGCTGCTGATGTCTCATGCTAAAGTAAGAGGACATCAAGGCTTGGAATTGAATCATTAGCTACTAATGGGAAGTGAGTAAGAGCCTGCAGGTCGGTAGTCAGTGGCTGCTGAAGGGGAGCCCATAAGGCTGAACTAAAGAGGTGGCTGATAAACCTTGACTGGACATTACCAATAGCCAGAAGAAAGGAAGTCAGTTGATGCTATTCATGTGGGGTAACTTCTTGGGCAAAAAGGAAGATGAGAGAGGGTGGGAAATAAACATGGAGGTGGAGATGAAAGATACTATATCTCCTTTATAGGAAACCTGTAGCCAAAATAAGCTTTTCAAAATCTAAGTGATAGATCTCTGCTCAAAAACTTCTCTATTCCTTACTATTCTTTATGCTTTTTCTGAATCACAAATTCAAACCAAGTTTGTTAAAGAAGCAGATAGATTTTCAGTTGGTAATATATAGAGAATAATTGTGCTGCACTAAACTAAAATGCTGTATAAATGTTTGAAGCATGAATATTGCCCTGAAAATCACATTTGAACATAGAATTAAGTTGCTAACTGTCACTATGTAGCTTTATATCTTTGAAGGCATGAAAGCATTAATCAGCTCTGGAATGCTGGAGTAAGTGGATAATAAATAGTAAAAAAGATAAGGTACAAATTCTTAGATTAAATCTAATAAAACCTGTGTTGTTTTCTTATTAATAGCATGTACCTTGACTGTGAATGATCTGCTTTTTAAAAGATTATTATTAACTTGTTTAAAGACTATTTGTAATCCTTTAACTTTGAATCATTGCTTAATACAGTGTTCCCACTAAAATGACTACTTTATTTTCAAATACATATGGGAATATGTACTATATAAAAACCAATTCCTTTATTCATTCCACAGATATTTGTTCATCACTGTGATAGATAATGGGATTTCAAAAATACAAAAAAGGAACATAATTTCTTATCTCAGTGAGCTCTCAGTATAGTATAAGTTACATATTCTGATAAATGCAAAAAATAAATGTAAAAACAGGTTTATACATCATAATATCAATATACATGGAAGAAACCTAATTCATTCTTCTGGAATCAAATGTTGCTTTCAAGTAAATATTTTTCACGTTTTTTTAAAGTCAACAGGATATAATAAATACAAAAGTGAATACATAGCAGAGATGTTAGAGTCCTGGTTTATTCTAGAATCTACTGGTAGAACTGAAAATTATGGAGCTTTTATCAAATGGATAGTACAAGTCAGAGTAGGTGATCTGTTTTTGTCTCCATAAAGAATTTACTTTTCATAGTGAAGATGATAATCATCTACTGAATGCTTTTCAGAAGAAAACTAATGATGTCAAATGTACCCTTAAAAGTACACATACCATACACTCCTTAAAGTGCAACAACTCCTTAAAGTGTAACAACTACAAGAGCAATTGGAGGTAGGGAGAGCAATTTAAAGGCTACCGTTATCACACAGATGAGAGAGATAAATGCCTGAATTAAATTCCTGGCTATGGAATTAGGAAAAAACCAAAACAAAACAAAACTAAGGGTTTTATGAACCACCTAATCAGTAGGATCTATCAAACCTGATAACCCAGGAACTTGGCCTGAAGCAGTGGGAGAGTTCTAGGAAATTGTGAAGTTTCACCTTGTCTGACTGCATGCATGACAATAACACAGGGGATATTGAAAAAACTGGGATGTGGTAGGACCACCAAGAGATAATGAGCTAGTGCTTCAGTTATTTCTCATTATAGAACAGACCTCCCCACAATGAGTCACATAAAATGACCACCATCATTTTTATGGTCATAAATTCTGTGGGTGAGGAACCAGGTAATGAAATAGTCTGCATCTCCTCCATGATATATATAACCTCAGCTGGGAACATCTAAGAAGATGAGGATGACTCAAACAGCTGTTCTCTAGAACATTTAAAACAACAGTTCTCAAATTGCTTTTGGTCTTAAAATATTTTTACATGCTTAAAAATTATTAAAGACCCAAAGAATCTTTATGTGATTATGACCATTAATCCTCTTAACATTAGAAATTAAAACCAATTTTGAGACCATTTGTTAATTTATTTAAAATAGCAATGATAAGCTCTTTAACTGGTAGCATATATAACTTTATTTCTAAAAATCTGTATTTTCCAAAACAAGAAAAATTATGAGAAGTGTGGCATTGTTTTGTGTCTTTACCAAACTTTTTAATATCTGACTTAATACCAAACATTTAGGTTTTTTTTAAATATATATCTGCTTCTGGATCCAAAGATGCAGTATGTTGTTTTGATTGAAGTTTATGAAGAAACTCTAACTTCACATGGATGTAAAGTGAGAAGAGGGAGAAATATTTTAGTAGACATTTTTTGGCATTTGTGAATATTCTCCTTTGATATAATACTGAAATTGAATCAAAATATTTTCTAAAAGCTCATTTCCAGTGTGAAACCTGAAAATGTATTAGTAAATTTTTAGCTCTTTTACATTATATTCTATTGATCTATCTTGCACTTGACTTGATATTCAATGAATCTTTTGTCCATGAGGTATTTGTGTAATATCAGACACAGGTAATTTTGAAAATATTGTTTCACTGAACTAAACAGATCCCCCAAATGCTGATGTATTTAATTATAAAATGTTTAAATTTCATTCATTTAAATGATCACCTATCTCATAAGAAAAGCCCTGGGATGCTATCAAGTTTATAGTAGTAGATAAAAGACCAAATTTATCATTAACAATCAGTACTGAAAATTGTTTTCTTTGGAATAACATTTTTATTTTTCAAGAAGCCTCTTCCAAATACCTAGTACTTAATAATAATAGTTTTTTAGTCTTTTTTTCATGTAAAAGTGATATTCTATGAAAGAACCATTGTTTGTCCCACAACTGAATTGTGTGTTTTTCCTTGAGACATTTCATATGTTAATATGCAGCTTATTATTCTCTTAAGGTTGCCATAAACATGACCACGGACTGGGCACCTTAATCAACAAAAAATTATTTCTTGTGTTTCTTGAGACTAGAAGTTGAAGATGAAAATGTTTCAAATTACTGTTCTATTGAGAGTTCTTTCCTTGCTGGCAGATGACCATCTTCACTACATATGGTATACACACTCACATGGACTTTCTTCTTTGCATGTGTATGCCTGCTCCTCTCTCTGTTTTTTTTTTTTTTCTCTCCCTCCCTCCCTCTCTGAGTTTGCTTGTGTGTATGTTTCCTAATCTTTTCTTATAAGGACACCTACATATTGGACTAGGGCTCACCCTAGGACACCTCAATTAATACTGTGTCTTCAAATACAGTCATACTTTGAGGTTTTGGGGGAAGAGCATCAACCAGTGAATCTGGGAAGTGGAGTGGCACAATTCAGCCCACAACAGCAACACTTTATATATACTTCCCAGCCTGTCACTTAGAATATTAAAAAGATGAGCAATGAATGATTTTGAGTCCATAAAATTAATTTTTTTCTGCATCATTGGGGTATCCATGGGTGAAAATAACTTTCTTTTTCCTTCAAGTATATGGTGGTACAGCATTTAAAGACTGCTAATTTAGTGTGGTACGTTTGTCTTGGTTCATACTAAGGAAATAGTTTTAGCCATCACTGATTTTACAACTCTTCAAATGTCAACCTAGTAAGAAAGGCACAAGTAGTATATGTATTAGTTAGATTTTCACCACTGAGTATGCATAGAATATATATTGGAATAAGAGAGCTATTTTGGAGGATCAAAGGGAACTTCCTTAAGGTGGTAACATTTAAACCTCTGCACAATTAACTTTAATGTATGCACTATTCCTATAGTAGTGCTGTGTATTCTTTGGTATTTGGTTGCTGCCTTCTGATAGCAGAAATCATCATTGTTAATTTTAATATAAATCTAAAACAACCCACAATGTATTTGTTTTATCATAATCTGCACTGAGTCTAGCGGGGAGAGATTTTTCTTCCCTTTCTGTGGCAGAAGTAGTCATTATCACAAATCTGGCCTTACACAGCTGAATTTGTATGCAGCAATATTGCCCTAGTGGTATTGGTAAGCACACATATGTTCACATGAGTGATTATTCCTCATCATTTGATCTCTTCCATAAAAAGAATAAAAGTTACTGTTGAAATAAATAAGAATAAGGAACATAGCTTATGGTTATGGGCCTAGTGCCTATGATTAAATATTTAACAAGGTTCCATTGGAAGCCTGCATTTTCAGGGATTTATTGTTCTGATATAAAATTCACTGGGATTAAACTAGGCAGACAGCAACTTTTTATTTTCTAAATCTAGTTTAAATTGGTTTGCCTGTTTTATGTTATGAAAGTTTAAAGAAAAATTCTTGGTATTTCCAATCTTCTATTACTTTAGAACTCCTTTTACTCAGTGGCTGTCTGAATGTAAAAAGTAATGTTAATTATAATAAAAGGATGGGTTTATAGACATGTGGTTCATGATAGAAATGAAAGTATGAGAGATGCTTCTGGTAATTGGATGGGCTTATATTAATTATATTTTCTTTTTCACAAAGAAGCTGTGTGTAAACTGGGGCTCATTGTGTGGTTGTGTGGTATAGAGTATTTAGTAAAATATCTGCCCTCATCAATTGAATTTCACAAGTGGGCTGATTGATCTTTCATTTTCTGATTATTGGCAACTCCTGGCTTTTAATTTTGCTTATCATTAAAATAGACATTTCTAATAGTATGGATTTTTTGTTTTGCCCAAAACTTTAACACTTTTTATACATGTGCTGTTAAAGAATAAGTAATTAGAGTGCCACTGAAATAAAAAGAAATATTTTCTCCTTTTTTAGTAATAAAAAAGTGTAAATTAGGACAATTATAGAACATTTTTTGGTATTGTTACAGCATATAAAACAAGTGAGCAAGCATAAGGAAAACAATATACACAATTTTTGCTTACCAAAACTAAGATGCCCGTTGTGAAATTTGACAGCATAATATCCAATAATATGTCTTCATAGGTTAACACATCTATGATGATCATTAAATTAGAAATCTTATCAGAAGAAAAAATTAGAAGAAAGTTGAATTAGATTAAATGAAGGTGGATCATTTGAGGGTTAAGAAAGCATAGGGAAAAATAATGAAAGGAATCAAGATTCTGCTGAAAGTTTAAATTCAAATGCCCATTACAATAGTAGTGTAAGAAAAGGAGTATAGAAGAAAATAAGACGACATCCAAATGAAGAGGGTGATGGTGAATAGAATTAGTGCTATAAAGATACCCTGGTATATCCAATGTGGAGCTGGAAAACTGGGAGTGGAACTTGAGAGAGTCAGGGCTGCAGATAATAGAAATTGATAGCCTCTATATGGAAGTGATATTAGGAATATTGTTTCAGGAACAGAGGGATTAAAGAAAGCACAATAGTGCTATCACTTATTCATTGTAGAATGTCTACAGTGGGGAGGAAGGAGAAAGAGGAGCTGGAAAAAATAGGAAATTAGTTCATTGGGGCAAGGAGAGCTGAGAAAACAACTTGCTGAAGTTCATGTCTTCAGTAAATCTCTGAGGGAGGCTGGTGTAGATGTGGAATTGTGGAGCTTCTTCTGTGGGCAACAAATTCTGCTAAGTGATACTCAACTTAAAAGATGAAAAGATTCTGTCCTTTATTAAAACAACATGCAAGGACACACAGAGCTATAAATTAGAGATTTTCTAGATATTATAAAAATCTTTTCAGGAAACCAACATCAGAAAGGATATTGAAAAAAGACTAGAGTTGAGAATGGTTAAGAGTTCTCTCTTTTTATGTACATAAGTTTGTAAACCTAGTTTCCTATAGCATATATGAATTTTTTTATACAATTTCCTGAGTCAAAGCATTTTTCCATTTGACTTTGGGGAGATAATTGAATGCAAAGATCAGCTGATCTCTGAAGGCAATTAACATCTGATTTAAATTTAGTCTTCCATGGAGCTTGGGTGATTAGACTACCACTTAGCAGGAATATATCCGTAGGATATCCAAGGGGCATGCACACCTGTTATCTCTACAGCTGGTTTGCAAATGTCACTGCTGCTTCATATAAATAAAGCAATGAAATGGATAAACAGCACTTGAGAAGCACATTATGGTATTGTGGTAGGGTGTTTTGGTGATTTGTGCATTTCTCCATAAATTAATACAGTATATTTGTTAAAATGAATAGTAACATTTAGACAAAACATATGCTCAGCAAGTAATTGAGTCATATAGAATGTAACATTCATCCACAAATTGAAGTGTTTTTTCTTAATATGGATATAAAACTTCTGTCTGATGGAAAACAATGAGTAAACAGACTGGAGAAATGAACAGTATGAATGAATATGTAGATGTTATAAATAAGGCCGATAAATATAGAAAATTGATCCTTTTGAGAGTAGATAATAGAAAATTCAAAAGATATGTCTCATCATGTATTTTCATCTTTTTGTAATTTGGATGAATTATGATGTAATAAAAGTTTCCTATGAATGTCAAAGCAAATGTGCTTTAAGAATGTTGTATTTATATTGTAGAGGAAAACTCTCCTTATAAGCTACATGAATGATAAGATTATTATCAAATAGACATGTAAGAATATATAGCTGAATATAGTGGTGCATGCCTTTAATCCCAGTGGCTTGAGAGGCTGAGGCAGGAGGATCTCAGTTTCAAAGCCAGCCTTAGCAACTTAGTAAAGCCCTAAGCAATTTAGTGAGACACTGTTTCAAAATAAATAAAATTAAAATGGTGTAGGGATGTGGCTCAATGGTTAAGTACCTCTGGGTTCCATCATCATTACCAAAAACAAAACAAACAAACAAACAAAGAATATATAGACAATGATGGTTGTGAGGTACAATTTTGTGTGAACTGTGCTATCTCATAAGAATCTTTTTTGAAGTATTAGATTATGGCTAAGTGATAAAATTAAAGAGAAAAGCACACAAAACATTTTTATCTAAAAGTGATTCATGCAATGAGCCAGATACAAATGAGATTACAGGCGATCTAACACATAAATTGCTTAATGCATGCTTAACAGAAAGTGAGATTTCGGGATTCATAATGCAATGAATGGTAAATTCATTATGAAAGTAAAATTTGCACTATAGGATGATAAGCAAGGAGGACTTTATTTAAGGCATTGCAATAGCAGAGTGAGATGAGGACTCAGGCTGAACTCAACTCCAAGAAGCACAATATTAAGATTTGACCCAAAGGAAAAGCATGGATGAGAAAGAAATTATGAGCCATTTGTGTTTAGTAATTGAGTTTAGTTTAAAGAAAAATAAACGTTCTCCCCTCTTGATAGAGCTAGCAGCAAGGAGTCTCACAGAAGTTAGACTCCTAATCTCTCACAAACTGGGAGATAGGGGCCTATCTTCCTTGATGATTATATTTCAAGGAAATAGTTCCTAATCTTTGAGAATGACATTCCTGCAGGTAGAAAATTATAAGGAGGCTTTAAAAACATCAACATTTCAAATAGGCAGAGAAAGATTAACCATGAAAAGTGTTCTAAGGTAAGTGTTCTCAGAAAATGGAAGTTAAGGACCTAGAATCAGGAAGAAATTTGTCTAAAGTTTACTCAAGCTTGGGGTAATGTTAAGGCCTTCTTGATCATAAAAAGCCATAAATGTCTAAGTATACAGAACCTCAAATGTTCTTAAATGTAGCATTTGTTGAACAAATAAATGAATGAAGAATCAGGGTACCAATTCAACAGTGCTGCTATTATATAAATCAGGACTTCTCAGGCTTTTTTATAATATTATGACATGCAGAAAATGCTAAGATTTGAATGACTGTGCATAAGCCAGAGTTTGGATCTGCTCAGTCTGCCAAAGTCCCACCCAACTGCCCGGAAGGGTAACATCTCAGCACCCTGTAATCTCTTCATGAAGTTTTGATAGATAACTCATTTTAGAGAGAGCAAGGAACAGAAATGACCTTGCTTAGCTAATTAAAAATAACATTTTTTTGTATCATTATTTCTCCTTTGCCAGTAAAATAACGCCCTCACTTTGCATGTAATTGCTGAACTCCATTCCTGTTTCTTCCTCACCTGTGCAAGCTTCCCTTCTTGGCTCTGTCTGGTCCTGCTTGGCACACTGCCTCAGTCTGTACTCTCATGTTGTCCAGAGGCCAAGGTCTGTCTTCCCTGAAACACTGTGCCTTATTCCTTCAGCTTATCCAAATGCCAGCACTCAGTCCTTGGTTAGGCTTTCTTTTCCTGCTCCATCTTTCACTGACCTGTCCTCTTCAGATGTTTGTTGTCTGTGCTGGTTAGAGAATTCCTTTCAGCCTTTCATTAAGTATTGACACAAGGTGGATTACAGTTGCTCCATAGGTTATGTCTTCAGAACTAGATTGATTTCTTCTAAAAGAATTTAGTGTTTTCATGTCCTTCCTCTTAGCATAGTAGGGTTTTGATGAATACTCATTGACTTAAAAACAAATAAGAAAGCCGGGCATGGTGGCACATGCCTATAATCCCAGCACTTTGGGAGGCTGAGACAGGAGAATCGGGACTTCAAAGCCAGCCTCAGCAGCGGCAAGGCGCTAAGCAACTCAGTGAGACCCTGTCTCTACATAAAACACAAAATAGGGCTGGGAATGTGGCTCAGTGGTTGAGTGCCCCTGAGTTCAATCTGCAGTACCAAAAAAACAAAAACAAAAACAATAACAAAAAACAAAAATAAGAAAAATAAATGATATTATCACAGGTTTATATTTTTTAAACATATATCATTCTAACACTATTAGAATGAATAGTTCTTTAAAAGTAGTGCCTTCTAGTCACCATTGGGCTAGATTCATACACTAGGTAAGAAAAACCAGTATAGTTTAAATATGATTTTTTAAGGTATTCTGATTAGTAAAAATAATTTAGATGGTCCAGTCAAAAGTAACTACGAAATAGTAATTTAGTGTGTATAATGAAATTCTGTGGTGATGTAGCCAGAATTTTATGTTTACCCTGGTGTCGTCTTCATCATTTTTCCAAACAATACATGAGACTATTATGTTCTTCATATTAATGCAAAGTGTGCTCTTTCCTTTGTTGGAAATGAGGTCAGATGCCGGAATTAAAGAATGACATCTCTGGCTGCTGTCCACTTGAAGATGACCAAAAGTGGAACAGAACCCAGTCTGCCTATTTTCTCACCTCTTACAATGACTAAGTAAAACTAAGTTTTTTTCCCAGATGATCCATAATATGCTTCTGGGATTACAAATGAAGGCATATCTAATATCTTACTATCAATTTTCCATCCATATTGAACCCACTGTGATTTGATGTACATGTTACGCTCCTTTTCAAATTAATTTCAAATTACATTTTATCTATCCACACTGTAGCTTTTAAAGGAAATCATTTTTTAATTATTCTAGATTAATGATTACAATATTTCCTGGTTAAGAATTTCATTTACTCAGAATGCAAATTAAATTATATGTTTAAATGAACAGCTTGTGTTTTATAGTAAAGGAGCTTGAGTTGGATAAGATTACTTTCTGGGATATATTGAACAGACTCACATCAAATACAGAATATTAAAATGTACTCTTCTTATATTAATATCACTGTTATTACTGTTTTAATTATCAATTATGACATTTAAGAGCCTCCCTTATAAATTTGCAAACGTCCTGATCTATCTAAATGAAGTTTTCATGATAATATAAAATGCACTCTAAAACATTTTTGAATTTTACTGTTTCCAGTTGAAAGAGAAGTACTATAAAAGAAATATTCCCCTGATTATCCTTGCTCAGACTGAACCCACATCTTAATATGCTGAGAAGATCAAAGTCAATAGAACTGGACACCTGAGGATAAGTTAACAATTTCTAGTGGTATAAAACAAAGATATGTCATAACCTATTTCTCTTAAACTTGTACATTAATAACTCACAAATACTCCTGGATCATTTGAGTACCTATTCTCCTTCCTTGAGGAAAGAATGTTGTAGAATTTTCTTCATACTGATGATATGATTTATTTTCACTTTCTAAACACAGCTTCAGAGTGTCTTACTACCAAATATTGTCAGAACAACGGTTTAAGAAGAGTATTCTTAAACTAAAACCATCATTTAGTGTGTAAAAAGATAATATTTAGCCAGTCCTTTTACAGAGATTATTTACAATTCATATACATGAAAGCATAATCCAAGAATCCAAAACAATGAACAGTAAATGTTGCTGGGGTGCTTTACTCAGATTTTGAAAATAGCAATTGATAATATTTACTTTGGTATGTTTCTACACAAAGATCATTGAGATTGGGTACGGGCAAAGACTTTACCCTATTTAATTCTGTGTTACAGTATATTCAACCATTTACTGAAGAAAACTTTCAATATGCCTCAGGTTTAATTGGAGAATTGGCAAGATTGTAACTGAATTTGTTCACTTCTTCATATCAGCTTCTAGGAAACTTGGAAAACTATCTATTTCAGGCAACTTTGGGGATGTATTACTTTGCACTGTTTTAACAGTTCCTGAGAATTTTACTTCCAAATCTTCAGGTTTAATTTAATCGAATTCATATCTATTTATTTTCTCCAAATTCTTTGGAAACAAAGTATCATCCAGTAGAATAGTTATTTTTAGAACTTCACCTTTAGAAATTTCAGAGTGAGTCTCAACTTATTTTGGAAAATGAAAATGGATGCCAGTTCAGAAGAGATGGGAAGAAGCAAAGAGACATCTATGGAGTCCAAACCGTGATAGGCATTCTTCTGAACATTTCATAAAGCCTCATTCACTCATAACAACCATCTAAGATACTATAACAATACTTCTAATTATTGAAAACTTAGTTTTTATAAGTATTAATTTAAGTAACTCTCATATATTTTAAAATTAAATAACAGCAGCCTTACAAAGTAGGTGCTAGGATTACCTCTGAGGTTCAATTAAGTTAAATACCTCAATTCTGGTCACAAACCTATTATGTGGAGAAGCAAGCCTCTGAATCCAGGAGTTTCATCTCCAGAGCTTCTGTTCCTGGCATGCTGTGCCTTTCCTTATTATTCCCATTTAACCAATAGGAAAACTTGGGACCTCTAGATATATAAATAATTTGATGTACCCAGTGAGTGTTGGAGACTGAATTCAGAGCCAATTTATTGGTGAAAGAACCTGTTTTATCACCTCTATCAATCTGTCTTCAAAATACATTGTATGTCCCAGAAATAGCTCTATGATAGTATTTCATAAAAATGATCTCTCTATGAAATCTTTGGGTGAAAGTTTCCCAAGGTAAAAGAAGTTTTGGAAATGCCAGGTTAATCTTAAATTGTTACTTATGCCTTGAGATATTTTGGAATTTAGAGTATTAGTGCCTTTCCCAAATTTACTTGACAATGAAGCTTTCATCATTTCCTTTAATTGTGTATCTCCCAGGATGAATAACCTATAGACCACAATTTAAAAAAAAACTAATGTACTGTATTCCAGATTATTTTACATTTCCTTATAATATAGTTAATTGTCAGTAGCTTCATAGGATAATACAGTAATGATTGAAGTAATCAAACCATCACAAAATGAGATGAAATCAAAGGACATAATTGAGAAATCAAAAGGACATAACTTGAAATCAAAGGACATACTTGAGTCATCTGAATTAACTGTTAATACAGATAATTTTCTAATTTTCATGAAATCATTAAAATGAAAAGATTAAAATAATTTAGAGATATATTGGCATTAATCTTTAAGTATTTAAAGAAAAAAATGAGGGATCTCTAGGGAAATGCCCAGAGTCACATAGCATGGAAACTGGACAAAACTCGTTGACTATGCAGGATAAATTGTATCTCTGCGGCAACCCATGCGGGAATTTCCTCCAAATCATCTAAAATTATCCCTTATTTCTTTCTTAATTTTAAATTGCTATTCTTTGTCCATTTCTCTTATGTTAGTGAACTGATTATCTAAACTCTTTTAAAAATTATGATTCCATTTTAAATGGTCAATATTTTACTAAGAACTTCTTTTCATAGAAATATTAAATATACCTATAATAATTTTGTCTTAAGGTCAATATTTTCTAATATTAGTAGAGTTACATCAGCCTTATAACAGTGTTTCCTGTATTTTCCAAATATATATTTTCATCCTAAATGTTTTTTATATTTCTAGTCAGATTTATGTTTAGTGATCTATTGTTCACTTACCTTCTCAATCTCTGCTTTTATTTATAAATTTATCCATTTATAACTAATGCAATTGTTGACATGTTTGTGATTAGTTATGTCATCTTGCTATGTTCTTATTTTAAAATGTGTTCTATGATCCCTTATTCCTTTTTCTGCATTCTTTTTAGTAAATCAAAAACTTTTTAGAATTCTATTTATTTTATCCCCTTTCACTTTTAATCTATTTTTATAGCATTTTTGAAGTTATTACTCTAGGGTTCATATTATGTTTTTAAGTTTTAATAGTCAACTAGAAGCATTTATTATATTAAGCCCTCTCATAAACAAATGGTAATAAACAACTTAAGAAACTTTTCAGACTTTCATTATAACTTTACCCCTCCAATTTTCTGTATTCTTTTGATTATAAATTTTTCTCCTGATAATGCTATAAATTCCAAAAGCATTATTGTTTTCAAGTTAAGCATGTGTGTGTCTAATTTTGCTATTCCTACAGTTCTAATCTTCTATCCAATATCATCTATTTTCAGCTAGAAGAATATCTTTCAGCATTTCTTGCATTGCAGGACTTCTGGATTTCAACTTTCTTAGCCTTGACTTTTTGAAAATGTCTTTATATATCATTTACTTTTGAAGTATGTTTTCACTATGCATAATGTTCTGGATGGACATATTTTTTTCTTTCTTTAGCACTTTAAAAAAGATGCCATTTCATTTCAATTTTTTTTTCACTAAATTGCAGTCATAGTTCTTATATTGTGTTTAATGTGTCCTTATGTTCTTCTAGCTATTAATATTTTTATTCTCTTTTCTATTCAGTCTTTTATCATTCATGATGGTCCCAGGTGCAGTTTTGTTTTCTATTTATTTTGTGTGATATTTGCTGGGATCTATTATTATTTTCTCTTCAACTAGTTATTTTGTCCTATTTCTCTCCTGCTCCTCCTCTTTCTTCCTCCTCCTCCTCTTCCTCCTCCTCCTCTGTCTTCTTTGGATTGAACCCAGGGGCACTTAACCACTGAGCCATATCTCATATCTTCCAGTCCTTTTAAAAATTTTTTTATTTAGATTCAGGGTATCACTAAGTTGTATAGGTCCTTGCTAAGTTGCATAGGGCTTCACTAAAATTGCTGAAGCTGACTTTGAAAATTTAATCCTCTGCCTCAGCCTCCTGAGCCACTGAGATTATAGGAAGGTACCGTGCAGCTGGTTCTCTCCTTCTTCTTGAACCCTCGTTATCTGCATATTTGTTTGTTCAATATTGTTTCACATATTTCATCTAATTTTTTCCAGTTTTCCAGCTTGAGTGTTTGAGTTTGCTTAATTTCTATTGATTCATGTTTAAGTTCACAGAGATTTTATTTTGTCCAGTCATCTGAAAGATTATAATAGTAAATTATGATATCTGATATAGTATATGTATCTGATATAAAATTTTTATCATTTGGTTCTAATTCCATGTGAATATTATCATTTGCTTAAATATATTTTCTACTTTTTATGCTACATTCTTTATCATATTAATCATAGTTATTTTAAATTCCCTGACTGATAATTTTAACTTCTAGGCCATATCTACATTTTTTTTCCTCTTAACTAATGCTCACATTCTCTTGCATTTTCATGTCTTGCAATTTTGGGTTATATATTATATATATTTTATACAGTAAACAGAAAATAGTTTTTATCATTAAATATTTACATTTTATTTTATCATACTATGGCTGTAGGAAGTGAGTGAATGCAATTTAAAATAGATTTGCATCTAGACTTCATTGTCATTTTAGGTGCATTTACTTCACCAGTGTCTTAAAATATTTTGACTTGATTACTTTTTCTCCTACAACTGTCTTGAGATCTGAACATCAGTGAGAGAATATTTCTGTGCAGCACAGCTACCAACTGTCCCAACCACAGGAGAGTTCTAACTGCATTACAATTTGATGACAGTTTTGGGTGGTTAGCTTATCCCCGAGCCGGTCCTTTAGTTTCTATTTTTCTACTCCATCACCAACCTTTGGAGAACATATATCATGTACTCAGTAAGTAATGGCCCTGGAAAACTCAGAGAAATTTTTCTATTTTTCATAGTTTTTATTTCCCCTAGCCTTTAGAATGTCTCTGGTAATGGAGGTAGTGAATGTCTGGAAATCATAGAGGGATGTATGAGGTCTTAACTTGCCCCCAGGGTTGATTGCCATTGCCTTGCACTTAAGGATGATGCAGAAATCCATGGAGGAGTGTTTACCATTTCTGATTGCTTGCTGCCATGCCGGAGAGGCAGTCTCCATCTACCTTTAGGGAACTCTCTCAGCTCTTCTTATCTATCCTCAGCTTTCAGCACATCTTCCCAGTGTATACTTTGGGTACAAATGCATTTTGAATTTGAGGTTCATTGGAGTTCAGGTCTATCATAACAAATCACAGAGTGTATTTTCCAAAATGATGGTGATCCTAGGGATTGTACAGCTGAAATTTAGAGATTAGTTTGTGCTGCCCTCTAAGATGGTTACTTAACAGAGAAATGTTGCATATCACTAGGGGCTCAAATCGAAAATAATAGCAATTGATATATGAATAGAAAAACAACTCCAAATAAAATTTTTAAAAAATAGTGACTTCAGCCAATCTAAAGGCATTTAAAAATGAGCCTGTCACGTTCATTGATTTCATGATCTGTGGAGGATGTTTACCCAGAAATGATCTATTGTGGAGAGGTTTTGCTTGCTTCTTGGCTATGTTGTATCTAATAATCAATATAGTGTGTTTGTTTCACTGTTTATTAAAAACATTTTCAAGTTAAAAAGATTCAGTTAAAAATTTTTGGCACCTTTCCATATTGATATTTGTTCATATTTTTGTAAATCTGTAGTAAAGCTTGATAGACTGAAGGATTAGGAAAGCTCACTTCTCACAATAGTTACTAAGCACAGTTGCTTTTTGGAATGTCATGTTACAGTTTTCAGAAATCACAAACTTTCTATCTGTATTACTCCAATAACCAAGTCAAATTTTAGTGCATTGTAGTTATACATAATATTGGGGTTCATTTTGACACACTCATAAATTCATGTAACAGTTTCCTCCATTTTATTCCCTAGTACTATCCTGTGCCCTCCCTTCTTCCATACCCCTTATCCCTTTCCTCTATTCTATTGGTCCCCCTCTATTTATTTGTTCATTTTTTAATTGGTGCACTGTAGTTATATACAAACTTGGAATGTATTGTGATAAATTAATACATGCATATAGCATGATTTAGTCAATTTTATTTCTCAGTCCTTTCCCATTTCCTCTTACACTACCTCCCATTCGATTCCTTGCTTTAATGCTATTGCTCTTTCTAATTTGGTGAGATTCAAATTTTCAATCTTTATTTTTCCTTAGCTTCTATATATGAAAGAAAACATTTGACACTTGACTTTTTGACTCTAGCATATTTCACTTAGCATGACGTTCTCCATTTCCATACATTTACAAACAAATGACATAATTCCATTCTTTATAGATGAGTAGAACACCATTGTATATATATACCATGTTTTATTCTTTCATCTATTGATGAGGACCTAGGCTGGTTCCATAACTTGGATATAGTGGATTGTGATGCTATAAACATTGGTATGTATGTATCACCACAATATGCTGATTTTAGATCTTTTGGGAAAATACTAAGTAATGGCATAGCTGGGTTATATTGAAGGTCCAATTCCTAATCTTTTGAGGAATCTCTATACTGCTTTCCAGAAGGGATGTAATGATTTGTAGTACTACCAACAACATTATAAGTGTACCTTTTCCCCCATATTCTTGCCAGCAATTAAAATTATTTATATTCCTGATGATTGCCATTCTGACTGGGGTGAGGCAATCTCAGTGTAGTTTTGATTTGCATCTCACTGATTGCTAAGCATATTGAACATTTTTTTCATATATTTGTTGGGCATTTGTATTTCTTTTGAGAAATGTTTATTTAGATCTTTCGCCTATTTTTTGAGTGGATCATTAGATTTTGTTTTTGTTTTTTTTAAGTTCTTTGTATATTCTGGTTCTTAAACCACTCACTGGTGAAGAGCAGCTGGCTAAAATTTTGTCCCATTCTGTACGCTCTCTTTTTACATTCTTATTTCCTTGCTGTACAGAAGCTCTTTAATGCTATCCCATTTATTGATTCTTGGTTTTATTTCTTCAGCTTTAGGAATCTTATTAAAGAAATAAATACTTGTGCCCTGTGCTTTCTTCTAGTAGTTGCAAATTTCCTGGTCTAATTCCTTTGTCATTGATTCCTTTTGAGTTGACCTTTGTGTAGGGTGAAAAGTAAAGATCTAATTTTATTCTTCTACCCATGGCTATTCAGTTTTCCCAGCACCATATGTTAAAGGTGCTATCTTTCCTACAACATGTGCTTTTGGCATCTTTATCAAAGATTAGAAAATTATTTGTGTGGATTTGGCTCTGTATTTTCTAGTCTATTTCACTGATCTTCATATCTGTTTTGGTGTCAATATCATGTTGTTTTTGTGACCAAAGCTCTGTAATGTCAGAGATAAGGTATTGGAATATCACAAGTCTTACTGTTGTTTGGTATTGCTTTGGCTATTCTGGGTCTTTTTAAAATCCATACAAATTTCATAACTGTTTTTTTTTCAAATTCTGTGAAGAATTTCAGGAATATTTTGATGGGGATTGCATTGAATATGTATATTGTTTTGGTATTATAGCCATTTTGATGATATTAATTCTACCTATCCATGAACATGGTAGGTCTTTCCAGCTAAGATTTTCTTCATTTTCTTTATTCAAGGTATTATGATTTTCACTGTAGAGGTCTTTACTTACTTATTTTATTATTCCTAAGGTTTATTTCTTTAAGAATATTATGAATGAAATAGTTTTCTTGATTTTTTATCAGTATATTAATAATTGGAGTATAGGAGAGTTATTGATTTTTATGTGTTGATTTTGTATCCTGTAGCTACTGTATTTATTTGTGAACTATAAAAGTGTTTGAAGAAGTTTTTGCATCCTGTTATGCATAGGATCATGACATCATTAGCAAACAGAGAAAGTTCAATTTTTTCTTTTCCTATTTGTATCTTTTAATTTTCTTCTCCTGCCTGATTTCTCTAGCTAAAGTTTCAAGAACTGTCTTGAATAGGAATAGTAAGAGTAAACATTCTTGTCTTCATGATTTTGGCAGAAAGGCTTTCAGTTTTTATCCATTCAGGATGATTTTGGCTATGGATTTGCCATATATAGTCTTTGTGATATTCAGGTACATTCCTTCTACACCTAGTTTCTTCAGTATTCTTAAAATAAATTGGCATTGGATTTTGTCAAAGTCTTTTTCTGTATTTATTCAGTGACCATGTGACATTTTTGTCCTTGATTCCATTTATATGATGGACTTCTTTTATAGATTTGCATATATAGAACCAACCTTATATCCATGGGATGAACCCATTTGATCACAGTGAATAATCTTCTTAACGTGTTGTTGGATGTGGTTTGCTAATATTTTATTAAAGATTTTTGCATCTGTGCTCACCAGTGATATTGATCTGTAGTTTTCTTTGACGTCTTTATCTGCTTTTGGCATTAGTGTTCTACTGGCTTCATAGAATGCAAGTTTTCTCTTTCTTTACATTTTATGAAATAATTTGAGGATAGTTGGTATTATTTATTTTTTAAACATTTGATAGAACTCAGTTGAGAATCCATCGCCTCCTGAGCTTCACTATGTTGGAAGGCTTTTTATAACTACTTCAATTTCATTGCTCTATTGGTAAGTTTGGATTTTTTATATTGTCTTTGTTCAATTTGGGTAGGTCATAAGTGTCTGTAAATTTGTCCATAACTGCTAGATTTTCTAATTTTTTGGAATATACATTTTCAAAATATTCCCTATGAGCTTCAGAATTCCGGCAATGATTGTGTCAATGTCTTCCTTTTCATCTTTAATTATGTAGATTTGTATCTTCTCTCTCTTTCTTTTTGTTATTTTGACTAAGGGTTTACCAATCTTGTTTATTGTTTCAAAGAACCAAATCTTTGTTGCATTGATCTGTTTGTTATTCTCAATTTCAGTAATTTCTGATCTTAATTATTTTCTGTCTTCTGTTGGTTCTAGAATCAGTTTGTTCCCACTTCTTAGGGTCTTAAGATGTAGTATTAGATTGTTTATTTGGATTATTTCTTTTTCTTTTTCTTTGGTGCTTTGTTTTTTTTTTTAATATAGGAATTTAATGCTATAAGTGTTTCTCTTAGAATTGCTTTCATATTGTTCCCAAGAATTTGGTGTTTTATAACACTATACTTGTCTGATTCTAGGATTTTAAAACTTTCTACTCTTATTTCTTTTTGATTCATTCCACATTTAAAAGAGTCTCAATCAATCTCCATGTGTTTATGTGGTTTGCCTAATTTTTCTCTCTGTTGATGTCTAATTTCATTCCATTATGATCTGACGAGATACATGAGATTAGATCAATTTTTGGTATTTTCCAAGACTTACATTTAACCTAGAATATGGTCTATTTTGGAAAAGGTTTTATGAGTTTTCCATGAAAAAGTGATTTCAGCTATTTTTGGATATAACATTCTATAGGTATTGGCTACATTCATTTGATTTATAGTGCTATTCATGTTGGAAATATTGTTATTCATTTTATATCTGGATGACCTGTCCATTTGTGAGAGGGGTGTGTTGAAAACACTCACTATTATTGTATTAGAGTCTATCTGGGATTTAATGTCAAAACAGGGCTGAATGACAAATGTTTGTAGTAAAAATGGTAAAAATATATAAAATATTATATATAACATATATGTGACATATGTATATGACATATATATGTGTGTGTGTATATATATCCTCAAACCAATCAGTGCAGCAAGAACACACATGCACATATATACACATACACAATAGAAAATGGAAACAAATAAGAAAAACAATTTTTACTAAAAAATGAAGGATTTATCTCTGCTGAGGTGGACAAAACTGTTGACAGGAATGGAGGTTCACTGCCTATTCTGTTGAGTCCCTCTTTCCATTTATTTGGGGCTATGTACCCCTTGAATCAAGGACTAGAGATTGTTGAAAATGACTTATTTGTGTTTCTCATCAAGCTACCACCTGGTGTGGCAAGGAGCCATTGCTGAGTGTAGTAGCTTTCAGCTTCCAATCTTACAGAATAAAGAGGGACAGACTGGGAGTCTGACCATTGGAGTTTTGTCTAGACAGGGTAGATTAATGCACTTCTAAAACAGGGCTGATATAGAGTTGTAAGTGGTAAGTCCCAGCAGCTGGAGTTTAGTTCTGGCTGTCCTTTGTCTTTGTTGGGTGGTATTTACCCCCAGAGATTAAATATTCACCCCTTGTTGCTGGCAGATGCCCATCTCTGCTGGATGTCTGAGTCTCAGCAACCTCTTGAAAAGTCCACTCATAGGATAGGGAAACAAACTCTCTCATTGTGGGTCTCACATATTCCACTGCCATGGATGTGGACTTCCCAGGATCACACCTGGAGTGCAGAGACATCCATACGGCGAGTTTCTGGCCAACTGGTCACATGAGCCATCAGAAACAAAGGGAAATCAAGCCACTCTTCACTTAGTATCCCCAGCCTGGATCCCATCACATTTGTTGTGACAGTCTGGTGACACTTTTTATTAACTCCCAAGTTCCCACCACTGAAAGCTGTCTTGAGGCCACTTGCAAATCCCTCCTGCCTCCACTGGAAAGTGCCTTTCCAGTCACAGTTTGCTCTTCTGTCTCTGTGTCAGCTAAGATCAGCTTCCCTCTCTGTTCCATGTTTATCTGGTGCCAAATTAATTCACAGGGCTTTACTCTCTTTTTGACTCTTATTCCTCCTCTTGTAGTGAAATAGTAGTGCTAACACTACCACTGCTAGTGACAATAAAACTGTCATATCTTGAAGATGTGATTTCTTATTCTATATTCAAAAACCCCTGAATTTCTTTGTGTCTATGATTATTTTACTGTTCAATATTAAATTTCAGTGAATTCCCTTGTTATGGGCTGATTTGCAAGTTAAGTCAGGCTGACCCCATTCTGCTCAGACATCTCACCCTGTGCAAAATTGGCACCCCTTCCTGTAGGAGCCCACTCACATAGAAACTGACACCCTCACCCACTTGCACCCTGACCACAGTGTCTTTAAACTACACAGCCCGTGCTAGCTTACTTCCTGAGTAGGTACAGGAGGTGCTAATTCTGAGAACTTGGTGACACGTTATAAAATTTGTTTTGTGATTGTACTTGCCTCTCCCTCCCGCTTCCTTTGTGGATTTTTTGGTTTTTAAAGCTTACTCTCCACCTGCACTCTTTGTCTTGGGCTGCAAAACTGTCTGCTTTCTGCTCCCTTGGCCCTGGCCACAATAAATCCTTTTTGTTTTCTTCAAAAGACCAAAGTTTTATTCGGGATTTTGGAGTGCCTTAACACTCTCAGTCATTGCTTTGCTGAGAAGAATATTCCCGTTGCTTACATCTTGAGTCTTGAAGTAACTAGAAGGTGCTCCCTTCCTCTAATCCTCATCTTCTGAACTCCTAGACCATACCTTTTTATATCCAAATTCCATAAAGTAAAGCCTATGAATTACCATTCAAGCAAATCACAATTCATTATGACTGAACAGGTGTTTGAAAACCACTACATTACTATTATTATTATTATTAATTTTATTAATCTCAAGAGGAAGAACTTTAAGAAAATACTTAGATACATAAAACTTGTTTATTAGTCCTCAGCTGTCTGACCCAACAAATTTCTTACACATAATTTGACTCCAATAATGTTGAAAAATTGAGTTTTAATTCTAAATGGTTTGAATTACATGTCTTTTATTTATTTTATTCTGTTTATCTTTTAATCTTCAAGAAACTAGGTGAAATATTTTAAGGCACTATCTCCTTCGCTGCACAGAGATACACTACCAAAGATTAAGGTCTTAGAATTGAAAATTTTTCCTCTGCAACCGTGAAGAAAGTTCAGAGACTAAACATCTATTCCCAAATATGAAAAATTAATGCTAAGTTGTACAAAAATTTGTGGAAAGTAGCATTCAGGAATGCATTGAAAGTATCATGTTTCTTCTTAGTAACAGAAGCTTGAAATGAGAACCAATTTAATCCAAGGTGAACTTTGAAATCATCTGTTGTATGTTCTTCTCTTTAATAGGAACTAAAAAACAGAAATAACCATGCCTAGGACAGAAAATACTAGAAACCTAATTTAACCCATGTCACAGTGAGTAGTGATGTATTTAGAAACAATGTTTAGATTGAGTCAGCTATCACATGTAGAGTGACACTGTGAGGATTATATCCTGAATTTGATCAATTTTTACTTCAATGTATCTGTAAGTACTAAACTCCAGACAAATGGTTGTCTGATAAACGTATATCACTGTTGACAAAGGATTTTGAATAAGAGATTATGGATACGTATCAATATCATAATCATCTAATACAAATATGCAATTTACTATTTACTATAGGTTTATATGTCAGAAATTATATGAAATAAAAATTTTATTAGTTGTGAATAGTGGATGTCAGAAGTTGATAAGACAATTAAAATCATACATTATATTTCTAGATTATTTACATTTTTTGCCAAATGTTTTGTTTATCATCTGAATCAATCTTTAAATGAAACTATAATATCCATTTATAGCAGGTTGAATAATGGTCACCCAGGATTTCAAGTCCTAATTCCCAGAATCTGTTAATGTTACCTTATTTAGAAAACAAAAGTACTTTAAGATGTGATCTAAGAATTTGTGATGAGATAATTCCTCTGGATTATTATCATGCCTGGTAAACATAATAACCAATATCATTAAAAATAAAAGGCAGAGGGAAACTTCATACAGACAGGAGAGGAGACAGTGTGATCTCCAAGATAGAGATTGGAATGACACAGTCACACATCCAGTAATGCTTCCACTAGGAGCTGGAAGAGGCAAAGATCAGAATGTCTCTAGAACCACCAAAGGGTGGGTCTTCTGATGCCTTGATTTCATGTTTTGTGCCCTAAAACTGTGAGACAATGAATTTCTGTTATTTTAAGCCATTGGTTTTTGGGTAATTTGATACAGGAGCCACAGGAAATAAATGCAGCCCCTTTTGCAGATGTATCCTTGAAGGAATCTGGAACAAAGGAAGTCATGCCTCTCTTTGTTGAGCACGCAAAAGTATAAGAAACCCATGGAAAACTGTCTTCCAACAATATCTATCCTTCATTAATACACTGCCTTGTATTCTGGAGAATTGTCTAATGAGTACATCACTCTGTCAGCCACTGGATTATCTAACCAGTAGAGGGTAGTATCAAATCCATTCAATTTACCTAATATGGCATTTAATTAAGGGCACAATCAAAAGGACTCCAAATAGCAAAATAAGCCTGTCATAGTATTACTCTCAGATGTACACACTCATGTCCTAAAACCAACCTGCTGAACAAATTTCATGAAGTATTAGAGTCAACCTTAGAAAGCCAGATGGTGATAGCATTTTCCCTTAGCCTGAGTCATTAACACAGGTATAATGAGCAATTTTGAAGACTCTTCTTTGGCCAGTAAACAGAAAATCTTCAGCAATCCCAACATTCCTAAAATCTCTAGGCAATGAATGAGGTGAGCCTGAGCTGAATGCCTTCCAGGTTTATGGTAGTCTCACTCATCACTTAAGTTCAGGACAAATATTGTACCATATTTTTTTCTAATTTGATTACTTACATGGTAGAGATAAATGCTGAAAGGGTACAGATAAATAAGGAGCCAGTTATTCTTTCAAAAATCTAAGTAAAAAAGGGTAACCTTATTCTAGAGGTTATTTTCCCAGTCTTGTTATTTCTCATAATTCTTAAACACGTGAAGGTCTTTTATGACCACCTCAAAAGTACAATTTACATTTTTTTTTGTATTCAAGATTGATCCCAGGGATGCTTTGCCACTGAACTACATCACCAGTCTTATTTATTTGTTTATTATTTATTTATTTTAAATTATTTTCATTTGTTCTAATTAGTTATACATGATAGCATAACGCATTTCAATTCATTGTACACAAATGGAGAACAACTTTTCATTTCTCTAATTGTACACGATGTAGAGTCACACCACATGTGCAGTCACACATGTACCTAGAGCAGTGATGTCCATCTCATTCCACCATCTTTCCTGCCCCCATGTCCCCTCCCCTTCTAGCCCTCCCCTTTGCCCAAAGTTCTTCCATGCTTATTTTGCTTAGCACGATATTCTCCAACTCCATCCATTTACTGCAAATATCGTAATTTTATTCTCTTTTAATACTGAGTAATTTTGACCATAATGACCAGAAAATAACTCTGTCATTTAAGAACTTAATCAAAATCAGAAATGCAGGAATGAAAAATTATCACTGTACATGAATAAGAAGTAAATGTTTAAAATAATTGAATATAATCACATCTAAAATATTTAAAAATAAATTTGATACATGTCTGAAAGACAATGTCAACTTTATTATTGTGAAAATATGTGGAGTGTAAATAACTTAAAGATGAACTGCACATTAAGGTACACATTACATTTAGAAAAACCCATGTAAAAGTAAATGAGTGGAAAGTAAAAATATAACAAATACTTCACTTTTCAACCTAAATTTATTTAATAATGTTGAAATGTATTTTTGAAAATGTTAATGAGACATATTATAAATAAGAACTCCAATAAACATTGATAAAATTCAAACCATTGAATAAAGAAAAATTAAAAATTAGAAACAACAAAAGTTTAAAAAATGAAAAAAGTGAAACAAGGAAGCATGAAAATTAGAAAAGATGTCCCCAAGGGGAAACATTAACAAGCATATCTACTATGGTAATAAATAAGACTTTTTTTTCTATTTTGACATAGTCTTTAAAAATCAATACTACTTCTATGAGTTAAGATTAAAATAAAATTTCTGAGAACTGTCAAAATGAAAAGAATAGATTTATCAAATTAATTCAAATCAGTTGGAAATAAGCATTATTAATTTTATGTAAAGTAAAATACATATCAAAAAGCACTAATGAGAACAAAGGTAATTTTATATTCATAAAAATGTGCAATGTACAAGTAAATGTAATATTTATGAGGCATTGTGGTTTAAATAACAGAGCTTTAAAAATAAAAGCAAATGTTATTAAAAATGTAAGCCATCAATGATAAAAATGAAGTTTTGCATTAATTTAACAAACCATCATTAGCTTTCCGACAATAAGTACACAAATTAAATGATAGCAGATGGCCTCATAATATAATCAATAAGGTTGCAAAACACTGAAAATTTGGCAGATAATATTCTTGAGTAGTGGAAAAAGTAAAGGCAAAATCATCAAAAAGTGAGAATAATCATAATTAAATCAATTCCTTTTAAAGTAAGAATCAAAATAACCAAAATAATAATGTCCTCTGTAGAGTACACTAGTACATACATAGACACACATAGACTATCCAAAGAATAAGTAGAATGATTCTGAAATTTAAAAATTTATAAAATTAAGATTGAAAACCTAAACAAAAAAGTTGGTCTATATAAAAGCAAAAAGACACCACTAACAATAGTATGAACCAAATTATTCAAAATAACTTTAATAGAAATTATTTGGGATAACTTTATATATATGTAACATTTTGCATATTATACATATTTCTGTATAAATTCTGCTGTATAATACATATCAAATAATTGTAATATTTTATGTATTATATATATGCAGAGACAGAATGAGGTCCATTGACAGTGGAAAAGATTATTTAAAAGGAGAAAACACATTTTAAGGAGGGATTCACATATATGATGATTGAAGTCTCCATAAAGTTTCAATGGATTTCTTTACAAGGGAACAACAGTCCCAGCATTAAAATCAAAGAAAAATATCAGAATGAAATTTGAAATAAAAGTGAAGAGCAAACACCACAGCTTTTTGTTTTGGATAATGCTGCATTGTTTTGTTTACAATGATATTAAAGCAGATTAATGAAACATATAGGTAGCTCCTAAAAAGTTAGTGAAATATGTGACAGAATATTTCTGTTAAACAATGGATGAATCAGCCCACAAAAGGTTATTGGAAAATTGGCTGTTTAAAAGTAACCATATTTGACCTGTACCTACCTCCGAACAAGTATGAAAATAAAACCATGAAGCATTAAAATATTAAATGTTAAACTTTGTATTATAAAAGCAAGAAAGATTTAATATTCCTACTATAGAAAATTATAATATATAAAAATGGAGCAAGATGTTATTAACCCAAATGAAATTGCAAACGTTAAAACTTTTTGCTCACAATATAATAGATGACATATACAACAACAACAACAAAACTACAAAAAGTAGTTTTTACTGCACTCATAGATGAAAACTAAAATAGGAAAATATTGTGCTGATAGGCTCAATAAAATCACAGAAGTCCTTAAAAGCATCAGAAGGCAAAAAGGTCAATCAGAAATGGGGCAAAGGGAAAGAGAGATAAGAAATACAAGGGAGGTCAGGAAGAGTGGAGGTGTAAGAAGGGGTTAACGTATGTTTCCTAAGTTTTGAAGGTGTAGAAATTGTCTAGCCAAAACGTTTGAGTGGCTTCTGAAGGCTGAGACAGGAACCAGCAAGTTGTTTGGAACTTCAGTCCCATAACCACATGGAATTGCATTCTTATGACAGTTTGAATGAGCTTGAGGTGAACTCCCTCCCAGTTCCTCCAGCAAGGAGCACAGTGCTGGCTAGACCTTAATTTCAGTCTTGAGAACCCTAGGAATGAAGAACAAACTAAGCCCACTGTGCCTGGATTTCTGTCTTGTGGAAATCTGAGATTATAAATGGCTTTTGTTCTCTGCCTCCAAAGTTATGAAAAGTTTTAAAACAACAGTAGCAATATCTAATAAATAGATATGAAAGAAATTTTCTCCTGATGAGTTGGTGAAGATTAAATTAAAAAAACAAAAATTCATTTCTATAAGACAGGCAGCTATGTTTGTATTGGCAAATATAAATTATTTCAGATTTTTTAGAAATCAGTTCAACAGTAGATACATATATCTAGAATCTCAAAGATATCCACACTCTGTAATTTACTAATTCTGTTTCTCAGAATCTACCATTAAGACCTAATTACAACTCGGGACTAAATTTTAAATATCAGGGAATTATTCATAATAAGAAACATTTGGAAGCCACTTTGAAATCCAGATAAAGAAATTTTGACAAGTCATATTTTGAAATACTAATTTGCCTGTAAGTTGTTCTTGTCAAGTATTTTGTCATGGGAATAAAAAAAGCTAACTAAAATAGTTGCTGAAGTTTTTTTTCAAATACTTTCAACTATCTGTATGTCTGCTTTTGAGAAATATCTATTCAGGTCTTTTGCCAATTTTAATTAGATTATTATTGCTATTATTTTGCTATTGAATTATTTGAGTTTCTTATACATTCTGGATATTAACCTCTCATTAGGTGTATAGTTTTCAAATATCTTCTCCCATTCTGTAGCTTGCCTATTTGCTCCATGTTTTGTCTCGTTTGTACAGAAGCTTTTTAGATTGATGTGATTACCAGTTTTCTTTCTTGTTGACTATACTTCTGGAGTTTTATCAAAAAATCCTCACTGCCCCAATTTCATGAAGCATTTTTCTTATGTTTTCTTCTAGTAGTTTCATATTTTCTACCTTGCATTTAAGTATTTTATCCATTTTGAGTTGATTTTTATAACTGGTGAAATAGTACTATAGTTATATTCTTCTCATGTGGATGCCTGATTTTTCCAGACCATTCATTAAAGAGGCTGTCCTATTTCCAGTGTCTGTTCTTGGCACATTTGTTGAGAATTACTTGGCTGTTGATGCATGCATGTATTTCTAGGCTCCTTTTTTCTGTTCTAGTGGTTTCTGTTTTTGCTTTTATGCCAATACCAAGTCATTTTGGTTACTATAGCTTTGTAGTATATTTTGAAGTCCAGTAGTATAATGTTTTCAGCTTTGCTCTTTCAAGATTACTTTGGCTATTAGAGTATTTTGTGGTTCCATATGAATTTTAAGAGTGTTTTTTTTATTTCCATAAAATATATAATTGGTATTTTGATGGGGATTGTATTAACTCTGTATAACACCTTGGGTAGTATAAACATTTTAGTAATGTTAAATCAGTGTCTTTCACCAGTCATTTATGGTTTTTATTGTAGAGTTCTTTTACCAACTTGGTTAAATTTACTCTGAACTATTTTATGCTGGTTGTAGCTATGATGAATGGGATTGCTTTCTTCATTTCTTTTGTATATACTTACTATTGACATGTAGTATACTACTGATTGTTTCATATCTATTTTGTATCCTGAAACTTGACTAAATTTTTTTGTTCTAAAGTTTTTGATACATACTATTTTAATACAGCTTATTTTTTATATGTAAGCTCATGACATCTGTGAACAAACACAATTTGACTTCCTTCTTTTCAGTTTGGATGCCCTTTGTTTATTCCTACACCTAATTGCTCTCACTAGGATTTCCATTACTATATTGAATAAAAGTGAAAATGGGCACATTTGACTTGTTCCAAATTTAGAATGAAAGCTTTATAACTTCTCCCTGTACAGTATGACATTAAATGAATTTGTTATATTTAACCTCTATTGTATTGAGATATGTTCCTCCTATACCTAATATAGTGGTAGTATTGTGTATCATAAAGAAGTGGTGACTTTTATCAAATGCTTTGTTCTACATCTATTAAAATTCCAGGGTTTCTGTCCTTTATTCTGTTAATGTGATACATCATGTTCATTGATTTTCACAATTTGAACTATCTTTGCATCCCTGGGATGAATCTACTTGATCATGGTGTATGATCTTTTTAATGTGTTGTTGAATTTTTTTTTACTAGTAGTTTGTTGAGAATTTTTCCATCTATATTCATCAAGGCTATTGTACTTTAGGTATTTTTTTCTTCCTTGTGTTCTTTCTGGTTTTGTACCAGGATAATGCTCTCCTTATAGAATTAATTTGGAAAAATTTTCTTCAGTTTTTTACCCTTTGGTTTGTGTATGTGTGTGTGTGTGTGTGTGTGTGTGTGTGTGTGTGTGTGTGTATGTGAGAGAGAGAGAGCGAGAAAGAGAGGCAGAGAGAGAGACGGAGAGAAAGAAAGACACAGAGAGAGAAGTAGATATTAAAAAGAATTAGTGTTAGTTCTCCTTTGAATCTTTGGTAGAATTAAGCAGTGAAGCCCTTGAGCCCTGAGATTTGCTTTGATGGGAAGATGTTTATTACTAATTTAATCTCATTACTTCTTGTCTGTCCATTGCAATCAGGTCCTAGAATTTTACTGCTGGGAGACTTTGTATTATTGATTCAATCTCATTACTTGCTATTGTCTGTTCATATTTTCTATGTCCTCATGGTTAAATTTTTGTAGGTCTTGTATGCCTAGAAATGTATCTATTTATTAAAGATTTTCCAGTATGTTGGTATATAATTGTTCATAATTTATCATGATCATTGCATTTCTTTTTATCAGTTTTAATGTCTCCTTTGTATCTTTGGTTTTACTTATTTGAATCTTTAAAATTTTTTTTTTAGTTATCATGGCAGTAGATTATATTTCAACATATTTATATAAACATGGAGTACATGTTATTCTAATTAGTATCCCAGTCTTGCGGTTATACATGATGTAGAGATTTACTGTGGTGTATTTATATATGTACAAAGGAAAGTTAAGTCAGATTCATTCCATTTTCTTTTCTATTCCTATCACCTGTCCCTTCCTTTCATTGCCCTTTGTCTAATCTACTGAACTTCTATTCATCCCCCACTTTTTGTGTTATCATCTGCATATCAGGGAGAATGTTCAACCTTTAGTTTTTGGCATTGGCTTGTTTCACTTAGCATAATAGTCTCTAGATCCATCCATTTATTGGCAAAGGCCATAATTTTGTTCTTCTTCACAGCTTAATAATATTCCATTGTGTATATATTCCATATTTTCTTTATCCATCCATCTGTTGATAGGCACCCCAAGATTGGTGCCTATAGCTTAAGTATTGTGAATTGAGCTGCTATAAACAATGATGTGGTTGTGCCACTATAGTATACTGACTTTAAATCCTTTAGATATATACTGAGGAGTGGGATAACTGGGTCAAATAGTGGTTCCATTAAGTTTTTTGAGGAATCTCATAGTGGTCGTACCAATTTTCAGTCCCACCAGCAATATATGAGTGTACCACATCCTCACTAACATTTATTGTTACTTGTATTCTTGATAATTGCCATTTCTAACTGGAGTGTAATAGAATTTCCGTGTAGTTTTAATTTGCATTTCTCTAATTGCTAAAGATTTTGAAGATTTTTTTCATTTATTTGTTAACCGATCATATTTCTTCTTCTGTGAAGTGTCTGATTAATACCTTTGTCCATTTATTGATTGGGTTATTTTTATTTATTTATCATTTTAGTATTAAGCTTTTTAAATTTTTAGTTGTAGATGGATACAACACTTTATTTTATTTACTTATTATGTGGTGCTGAGGATCAAACCCAGTGCCTTACAGTGCTAGACAAGCGCGCTGCCACTGAGCCACAACTCCAGCCCAGTATTAAGCTTTTTGAGTTCTTTATATATCCTAGAGATTAATGCTCTATCTGAGGTGCAGCTGGCAAAGATTTTCTCACATGCTTTAGGCTGTCTCTTTGTACTCATGATAGTTTCCTTTGCTGTGAAGAAGGTTTTTAGTTTGATACCATCCAATTTATTGATTCTTGATTTTACTTTAGGAGTGCTTTAGGAGTCTTGTTGAGGAAGTCAGTTCCTAAGCCGACATGATGGAGTGTTGGGCCTATATTTTCTTCTAATAGGTAGAGGTTTCTGGTCTAATGCGTAGGTCTTTGATCCACTTTGAGTTGAGTTTTGTGTGGGGTGAGACAAAGGAGTTCAATTTCATTCTGATACATATGGATTTCCAGTTTTCCCAGCACCATTTGTTGAAGAAGCTATCTTTTCTCCAATGTATGTTTATGGTGCTTTTGTCTCGTATGTAATAACTATATTTATATGGGTTTGTCTGTGTCTTCTATTCTGTTCCATTGGTCTTCCTGTCTGTTTTGGTGTCAATAACATGCTGTTTTTGTTACTATGGCTCTGTAGTGTAACTAAACGTCTGGTATTTTGATGCCTCCTGCTTCATTCTTCTTGTAAGGATTTCTTTGGCTATTCTGAGCTACTTATTTTTCCAAATGAATTTCATGATTGCCTTTTCTATTTGAGTTTTCTTTTTTATTTATTCTGGCTACATTTTTAAATTTTGTCTGTCTTTTTAAAAACCAATTTATTGTTTCATTGTATATTTTTTCAGTCTCTTTTTGACTTCTGCTCCATTTATCATCTCTTCTACTAGTAACCAGATGTGAAAGGATGGAAAAAGAAATTCCATAAAAATGGAAATGTAGGGAATGCATTTGTAGCTTAGTGATGGAGTGCTTGCCTAGCACAGCTCAGGCACTGGGTTTGATCCTCAGCACTATATAAAAATAAATAAATAAAATAAAGTTAGTATGTCCATCTGTAACTAAAAATTTAAAAAATGGATACATAAATAAAGCAGGAGTAGCTATAATATGTAAAATAGACTTTGATTAAAAATCCATATGTGAAACCATACAAAACCATATGTATGTAAACCATTTTTGTATGTAAAACCATACAAAAATGTCTTTGTATAATAATGATACAGCAAGAAGAGATAATGGTTGTAAATATAAATGTACACAATACCAAAGCTCCTAACTATATAAAAGAAATGTTAATATACCTAAAGGAATGGATAAACTGCAGGTACAATAATAGGGGACTTTAATGTACCACTTCTTCAGGAATGGACAGATCAATGGGCAGACAGTGTTGCAGAAAAGCAACAAGGAAATATGCAAATTAGACTGCTCTACACCGGTTCAACCTAACAGATGTTTACAGGACATCCCATCCAACAGCTGGAGAATGTACTTTCTTCTCTACAGTATTTTTCAAGGTAGAACATGTCAGTTCATAAAGCAAGTATCAACAATTTTTTTAAAATCAAAATTGTGTCAAGTATCTTTTTTTTTTTTACCACAATGTAATAAAATTAGAAATCAATAGTAGAAAGAATTTTGGAAGCTGAGCAAATACATGGAAATGAAGCAACATGCTTTGGAACAACTAAGGGTTAACAACTATGGGTTAATGAAGAAATTGTGGAACTTAAAAATTCCTTGATACAGAAGAAAAGGCAAGCACAATATAACAAAACCTGTGGATTATTGCAAAAGCAGTTCTTAGAAGGAAATTATAGCCATAAACATTTCCTCAGAAAGTAGAAAGATCTCAAATATACAACCTAATAGTACTCCTCAAGGAACAAGAACAGAACAAACTAGACCCTCCACATCCCTTTCTTTTCTGAAGAGTGCATTATCTTTTTATTTTTAAAATATCAGAGTAGTTGCTGCCTTTTCTGAATTTTCTAGTTCCTTGAATTGTGTTTATTTCCTTTTTTTTCCTTTCTGTTCATTTTGTCTCTGATGTTGAGTGTTTTATTTTTTTTCCCTCAATATGTCTGGTGATTCCTGATGATTTGTTTATTTTCAAAAGCGAAATTATTCAGGGTTCTACAGAGAAATAGAAACTGTAGTTTATACAGATATGTATGTATAAGAGAAGACTTATGGGAATTTTCTCACATGGTTATGGATATTGATAGCTCTCAATACCCCCTGCCAGATGGAGACCGAGAGAAGCTGATGGTGTAATTCTGGATGATTCCAAAACTCTGAGAACCAGGAGCTCCAATGTCTGATGACAAAAGAATATAGATGTCTTAGCCCAAAAAGAGAAAGAGAAAATTTGCTTTCCTCAGCTTTTTGCCCTCCCTATGAAACATCCTCATATACTCTGACCAAGGATTAATGTTTTAGCAGCAGTATGAATATCTTCTAATCCAGTTAAGTGGACACATAAAATTAACCTCTAAAATGAGGAATATAAAACATAACAAAAGTGTTCGTTTAAAAGTCTTCATTGAGCACTTTGTGTGTATGTGCAAGTATTAGGGTAGTGGGATGGGCTTTATCTACATTAAGGTCACCAATGTGAGATCAGAGGACAACCCTGTCTTTGTAGTTAAATCCCTCACTACCACAAAAACCCGCAAGCTTTTGTGGGAGTCTTGTGTTTTTCTTTCTGATACTTTAACTTTTCTGAAAACTAATGTTTTGATTTCTTCTATAGGGTTAATAGATTGGACCAAGGTTCCCAACATTCATTTTACAAATTTAGAGTTAACTTCCTTGTGTTTAGTCTTCAGCCTCATTCACTACACTGTGAATTGTAGCTTCAAGTTCAGAGTGTTGCTTTAGGAGAAATGAGTATTCTATGGAAACAAGGCATGTTTGAGGATCGGGACATCTGATGATTCTCTTAACTTATTTTTCATCACGCATACTTTTAGGTTGTACTTCACTTCCACCATCTACATATCTGAATCATTCTCAAATTGGTTAGCTTCTCATTATTATTTCTACTATCTCCCCACAAGAGGACTTGAGCTCAGCTTGAGTTCCCTGTGTACTGCTAAATTACTATCCTTCTCTTTATTTGATATTCAAAGATGTATGAATGTCTTTCTTTAGGGACATTCCTACCTTTTCTTTGAAATTCATTTTGGTTTGATTAAAAAATAATTTCAATGTCAATTTATTGGTATTTGGAGCAACCAATGAGCAAATAAGCAACATTAAGATATAATTTGAAATAGATTAATTTAAATATATTTTGATTGAATTTAGGAAACATTTCTATTTTTTAATTTCAAAACCCTATTTGTAGCAGGGCTGGGGATGTGGCTCAGTGGTCGAGTTCTCCTGAGTTCAATCCCTAGTACCCACCCATCCCCCCAAAAAAAGCCTGTTTGTAGAAATTGTTTCCTGTTTCCAATTATTAGCAAAGCTTCTTGTTTCAATTCTTGTTACTAACTTTAAAAGGACTTCTTTATATATTTTTTTCTTACAAATTGGGGAACAACCTTTCTTAAAAAATAAAATCTAATTTGGCACTAGCATATGTTAGGGAATCGCTACTTTTATATCTACCTTCTGCCAATTTTGCAATGCCCTAGACTTTTTGAAAAGTGATTGCTATAATTTACATTTTACTAGGGATATAAAGTATACATTTAGAAACTTTAGAATGGTCTGTTCTTCTGGTCTGTCCTTGTCATGAAATGTTCCTATCTCCCGAATTCACATTTTACATTTCAGATCCTTCCATTTTGCCATTCAGTCCACACTGCAGATGTATAAAAAAAATAGGCAGTTGAGCACTTTTAAAAAAGTGATCCAACCGGGTATTTTAGGAAATAAGATGTGCAAGACCTTTTCACTTGACAGAAGGAAGCAGGAGGAGGGGAAATATATATGATAATCACAAAGACAAGCAATCCCACTGACAGTGACTCAGTTATTTTCACTAAATATGGTGGAGAAATTGTGGCTCGTTACCTTAGATAAATTCTGAAACTGTTTCTAAATTTAGTAGAAAGAATTAATAAGTGCTAACCAAAGCAAAATTTACTCACAGGTATATGTATGTATGTGTTTGTGTATGTATGTATAAATGTACATATGTTTAGTATACATATCTATGAAGACACACAAACGTATACACATATATACATACACACAAATGTATGTAAATATATGAAATGTCATTAACAAAGTTTTAGTTTTAGTTTTACTGATTTCTGATGGTATTCTTAATACCTATAGTACTAATATTTAGAGGGAATATGAGTTACTTGTGCCAAAAAGGAAATGAAGATACCCAGGTCTTTTCTAGAGATCCAGATTCTTTTTTCACACTTTCTTTAGTGCTGAGGGTCATTTAGGGCCCTGTGCATGCTAGGCAAACATTCTACCACTGACCTGCACCCCATCCCTAAATATGCCAGCTCTAAATGTTCTAGGCTCTGACCTGGAAATTTGTGATTCTAATGAAGGTATCAATGGGAAAAAAATGTTGAAAAAGGACAATGCCACAAACTTGTTTGGGTCAAATAGAGGTTTATTCTTCCCTATTTAATATTTTTACCCCCCCCCAAATGTGTACTATCCTCAAAGTAAAAAAATGCAAACTTTGTACCTTCTAGGTGTCTAGTTTTTGTGTAGCATAACTTTGAGATTGTTCCACCAAAGTTGTAAAGATAATTCTTTACAACATAAAATTTATAAAGATGAGGGTTCTATAATGAACTCCTTATCTTCCTCACATGTATCAACAATTCATTCCCTTACAAAAAATATGCCAAATCCCAAGAAAAGACAAAGACTATTTAATTTTCTCCTTACTTTAATTCTAGGTACCCCCAGCCATAATTACTCAGCCTGCACTAACTTTAGTCAATGTGCGTATGTCATGAGTTATTTTAGTCTGTTGGCCATCAGATGGCTGTCAAATTCTTGAGCATTTAACACAAACTGCAAAGTAACATGAGATCAAATCTGCTTGAAGTGGGAGCTTCCCTTATGTGGTACAGCTTGAGGCATGCCAGACAGTGCCAGGACAAAAGAACAGTAACACTAGTGATTAGCTTCTCTATGGCATGAAATTCGACTTCTGAAACTTCCACTCATTTGAATAAAAGATTATCCTCTTCAGACCTCCTCTTCCTCAACACACATCCAGAGGGGAGTAGAGCTTTCATGTCTGGATTTAAAGAGTCTTTAAGGACTCTGGGTATATGACTGAGAAAGTTGCTTATGTCTAAGAAGTGATAAATGGAAGTTCCATGAAAGATTTCAATGAGGCTTGATCTGGTTGTATAAGTAAAAAAAAAATTTTTTGTGAAAAAGGAAAACACTTATTTTCGGGGTAAACAATTTTGCCACATAATTTGTCAATATGGCTGAGACACTTATTTGAAGAAGGAGGGAAAAAATCAGGGGAAAGTCGTGAGGAAGTAAATTGAGTTAAGGCAGAAGGAAGAATAAAAAAAGATTTCAGTAGGAATGAGTTAGAATAGTAAAAATTCTGCCTGAGAGTAGCTTTGTGTAGAGTTATGTGGATGAGATATATTTGTGGGTCAGAATTTGAATTTGTGTTGATTAAATTAGTGAACTTGGTCTCTCATTTCTGCCTGCTCATGATTGTGGTGATTGTCAGTTGAGAATGTGTTTATAAAGTATTATCAACCCTAAGTCAGTAAGTACATCTTCACAAAAGGAGGGATGAGGTTGAAAGAGTCTGATCCACAGAGCCACATGAACATGTCACTATTTGTTCATTTAAGCACATTCCATCTGCTGGGGACATTAGCTAGTTCAGGTTAAATGACAGCTGAGGATGCAGAGTGCTGTAATTAGAATGATGGGATTTAAATCTAAAGTGTGAAGTTGTTTGTTTTACATTATGACCTACTAATGCATTGCAGAGTAGTGGTAGGTGGGAGAAACAGGTCATTCCATTAATAATGTGATGACCCTGGAATTTGTTATTGACTTTTTTAGAAGCCACAACAAATTAATGCAGCTGCTGCTCATGAATCTACACCCTATGATGTGTGGATGGTCATTTGGCTTCTTTATTTCAGAAGTCCCTATTATTCTCAGGTCTTTAGAAAATACTAAGTTTAGGTAGTATCATGTCCTAGTCTCCTCTGAGCTCTGAGAATGATTTAGAGGAGAAAGGCTCTTTTAAATATGAAATTAAGTTCATGTCAGAAAAGAAAGGACAGATGAGAAAGATCAAGGCAGAAACTGTCCCTTAAGGACAACAATGTTAAAATGGCAATGACAGATAAATCATAGACAAAATGTAATATAACAAAATTATGAAAGTGAATTTATTTCTACTAAAGAAGTGCTTGCATTATATTAAATGAGGAAATTGCACAGCCGCCTTTTTTTTTTTTACTGAAAATCATAGCATTCTACTTAAGAAGTGACACTTTCAGAATGCTTATACTATTTTAATATATTTTATCAATAATTTTGTAGGCAAAATTATCAAAAAAATCACTTGAGGCATTGCAGGAATGTTTGAAGTGAAATGATTGAAATTATGAGAGCTGTAACCTCATCTGTGGGTCAGTCCATTTGATGGATTAATAATTCAAATGGATTATTAGTTGGTGACTATAGACAGGTGGGGTGTGGCAAGAAAAAGTAGATCACTGGGGGCATGCCCTTGAATCATATCTGTCCCGGTGCTCCATCTCTCTGCTTCCTGTCTGTCATAAAATGAGCAGATTTCCTCCCCATCCCTTCAGCCATGTTCTTCCTCTTGCCCAGTGTGATGGAGTTAGTCAACCATGGACTGAACCTTTGCAACCCAGAGCCCAAAATGAATTATCCTCCACTAAATTATTCTTGTCAGGTATTTTGGTCTCAGTGACAAAAAGCTGACTAACACACATAGTTTCTTTAATAAAAAATGTGTATTTTGACAAAGCATATGTTATTATACAGAATACTTTTAATAAAAATAAATATTTATTTTCAAAAATCTCCAATAAAATTTTACAACCTGAAATCCCTAAAGAAGAACAATTTTTAAATGTGTATTATTTACTCAGAAGTTTGAAATAATTGTTCTGGATGATGATGAATGTTTATTTTCCACAAGTGTGGAATAATGCCTTAAAAGAGAAATTTCTCCTTTTGGATGAAATAAATCTCCTCCCATGTCTTCATAGTTTCATGCTTAATATTTGTCTTCAGTTAGGACTTTGGTACCACATGGCTAATTTCTGAGCATTGAAGGTCTTTGTCCCTGTAAGATTCAGCATTAGAATTAAGTTTTACTTGTATCATTTTAGAGAGGCTTTGTTAAGTTAATCTTTATATCCCCTTTCATTCATACCCTTAACATATGCAGAGTTTAATTTTTTGCAGACTCTTTATGGCTCCCATCGCTAGTGGTGCATTCCAGGAGGCATTGATGATTCAAGGTGTTCTTTGTCATAGCATCGCTGTTGGCTCAGCTGTGAAAACATGATTCAGCTTATCTCAGCATGCATGATGCGTAAGTAGCATTTACTAACTTTTCAGGGTCTCTGTAAATCAGAAGAGAAAAATTACCTTTATATGAATTGGAAAGTTAAATGCTGCTGGTAGTCTAGTATAGCTTTCTAAATTTGGCCCTTCAAGTCCATATACATTTTTGCTATTTTTAATGCAATTGATATTTCCTTAACTCATGGAGCATCTATTGATATCCAGCTGTTTTCATTATTTTAACTCAGCATTTTAATTAAGAGAATACCACATGGTTAAAATTATTTTATAGTGAGATTAATTTTAATTGAAGATTCTTTTCCTTCCCTACTCAAGTTTAAGAAATTAAAAATAAGTCAAATTCGAATGTTTGTTTAAGGGTCTTTTGGATATACATTAATGAATAATAGTTAATTCTGAATTAGCATAAGGAATATTTACAAGTGGTTGTTTTTAATGTTCCTGAAATGAGTTATCATGTATTCCTGCATGTATTAGCTAATGTACATAAAATAAAATTTATGGTACACTTCAACTTTCATTCTTTTGAAGTATCACAAATGTAGCTGCCAAATTAATTCCATTTTATGGTATTATTAATATGATATTAGGTTTAAGAAACTAAGTGATGATAGGAAGGGGGGAAATGTACAGTAATCTCTCTCAAGGTAGCCAGATATATTTTAATAAAACATCAATATTGTCAAATCTTGATTGAGTTCATGATATTGACCATAATAATCACAAGACTGAAAACCGTGTCACATGAAACACAGACAAGAAAATGAAAAATGAAGGAATGAATATCCATTTCACATGACTAAATGGGTAAAATGTAAGAGATGTTATTTTGCCGGGTGCGGTGGCACAAGCCTGTAATCCCAGCACTTTGGGAGGCTGAGACCGGAGAATCGTGAGTTCAAAGCCAGCCTCAGCAACAGTGAAGCACTAAGCAACTCAGTGAGACCCTGTCTCTGCATAAAACACAAAATAGGGCTGGGGATGTGGCTCAGTGGTTGAGTGCCCCTGAGTTCAATCTCCAGTACCAAAAAAAAAAAAGATGTTATTTTTCCCAGATGAACAACTTAATTGACTTAGGTATGACTTACAATATTTTTAAAATATAGAAATCGGGACCCTATCCCAGGACTGCTGAATAAAAGCAAGGAGTGGCCCCTGAAGATCAACATTTTAAAAAATCTCCAAGTAATTACAATTAGAGAGTCAAGGTTAGGAACCCCTGTTTATATGATTCATGATAGAATCAGGATTAATCAGTGTAGGCATGGATTGCTACATCCCTGCACCAGAGATAAGCATTATATGAATTTCCATCCTCTTTGTTCTGTATGCTTGCTATAAAATAGCTACTCATTATTGGATGAATGAATAAAGATACTGAGACGTATGTTTCATTCACATGTAATGAAAAGATTTTTTTTTGTCAGTTAAGATTGTCAATTCCCATGCCCATAGCTGTCAAAACAAAGGCCAAATGATTAATTACTTGCTGATTATTGCTAGTTTCAGAAAAGTGCAAGAACTAAAATAGAGTAAGCACTCAACAAATACTTCTCAATTCATAAACTAAATGCAAGTTTATCTTTCCCTGAATTGCATGTTCACTTTAGATTGACTACAAAAAAGATCAATGGTGAAATTATAATCAGATTAATAAGAACAAATAACCTTACTAAAACATCATTGTATAGAGGAATATAGATATAACTAAATGACATTTTAGCATTTTTCAAAAAGAATAGATCTTCACTTTTAAAATCTATGAATCCAAATGTTAAATCTGCTCTACTGATTCTTCAGCCATGTCCCTGGCCAACATGAATCAGTCTCAACACTGTACCATAAAATACTTTGCATTTACACTTATTATATGAGTTATTATTTATTTGGGAATTTATATCTTTTCATCTTGCAATACCTTGAGAACAAGGACACTATCTTTTTGTCCTCTTCCTACCTCTGCCCACTGCTGAATATGGGTCTGTTTGACTTAATAGTCATTGACTATTGACTGTGCCTGAGTTGGCCTGTTGATTGTTCCAGTGCATGGAGCACTTTTAGTAACTAGGACATTCTTTTGACTATCAATTAATGTTAAACTCTGCTATAATTTATTCAGGCATTGAAATCGTATGCTGATTTAAAGACAGAATTCCAATTATATCTGCATATTTTATGTCTGATTCTTTACCTCATTAAAACACTTGGATCTTATTACTTTTTCTTCCTCTTTGAGCAGGGGGGAGTAGTTAGATGCCTGTTTAGTTGCATTTATTTTTGTTCCTGAGTATTTTCTTATTTACAAAAAACAAACAAACAAAAAAACTCTATTTCCACATATACCTAGGGAGAGACTACTACTGTCATGAACAAGCTGGTTACATGATCTTTAATTTTTTTTAATTTATTTTTTAAATGTACTTGGAGTGAGTTTCAGAACATATATTTTGACAGCACAATTGATTTATGCAATTTTGAGAATGATTGACTTGTATTTTTTTTAGGAGTATGGTTCCCTTATTTTACACAGCCTATTTTTAACCATTGTCAGGGATTAGTTTCTTTGTGTTCTAACGGAAATTTGAGCCAAGTTTTTGATTTTGCAGCTCCATTGGTCTCTCTTCTTATACCCTCTCTGTGCAGGATTGATGGAAAATGTTCAGCAAATTCCTTCAAAGACAGGTTATCATCATCTGAGTTCTAAGGTACCTACTGTGTTAGCTTTTCATCACTGTGACAAAATGCTTCAGAAAAGAAATTTCAAGGAGGAAAATTTTCTTTGGCTCATAATTTCAGAGGTTTCAGTCCATATTTGGCTGACTCCACTGCTTTTAGGCCTGTGGTGAGGCAGAGCTTCATGTCAGATAGGGTGTTGTGGAACAGAGCTACTCACCTCAGAGCCGCCAGGAAGCAGAGAGGGGGTAGGGAAGGGCTTGGAAATAAAAAAGACCCTTCAAGAACACACCTCAGTGACCTACTAACTCCAACTAGGCCCTACCTCACAATTTCCACCACCGCCCAATAGTGTCACCAGCTGGGGACCACAAGCATTTAACATGTGAGTCTTTGGGAGACATTCCAGATCCAAACTGTAACACCTGGGTCTGTGATGAATATGTGCTTGGGGGTTACCTTCAGGTTTAGGGTATCAATGCATACAAAATGTTTAGAAGTTATTTTATAATAGGAGGAACAACACAGGTGGTGACTCCTAGCTGGTTAAGGGTAGCTGTGAGCTGGCTAAACAACTCAAGTGTCTAATCTTTTTTCCCCTCATTTCCTTAGCTGATTATTTACAGTTTGACCTTTTGTAGTTTATGTTGGGTGGATATGGATAAAGAACATGCACAGTTTGGGTGTTTCCTCATTAGTTATTTTGTTTCCTGGATTTCCTTATTTTCTAGTGGCTGTGGTTTGCCATTAAATCTGTTAAAGCTAAAAACAATGGTGAGTTTCCCCTTTAGAATTTGACTCTTCTATTGTCATTGACTCTCTAGAGACTGAAAGTAGTTGTTTATAGTATTTTTTCTGGGGTTTATAGTTTGTACCTATGGGAGGATGGGTCTTGTAGGAGTTCCCATCCTACGAGTCCTATCTTGACTGATAAAAGAAGAACTTCCCTAGTGCTTTCAAAACATTGTTCCAGGCATTTTAAAAGAGAATGGCAGTTTACCAGTCCTGCAAATTACTCTCTGTGATTAATTTGAAACATTTTTTAGTTTAATTTGTATAAATAATTTAGCTTTATTTTACCATCATAAAGCACAAACTTAGTGAATTAAATTACATAAACAATTCAATGGACAAGGGCAAAGTTTATAGAGATGGTTAAAGGAGGATCATGGAATCAAAAGTAATCTAGAGTGACATGCTAGAAGATCAGTGGACTGAGGATTAGAATTAAGGGAATCATCAAATATTAGGCAGAACTTTAGAACTCATTAAGATTTATATATACACCTAGAAGGGTTCCTGGCATCTTTCAACCAGGTAATCACCTTCAGCTACAAAAGTATGATGAGAAGAATATTAGATATGATAGTAAAGTAAGAGAAGTTAGCCAAAACTACTGAAATATCACACATTTTCTCATACCAAGCTACTCTGGAGTATCTTCTGTTTTATTTTTGAATTTCAAATTTCTAAGCTAGATTTGCCATTGTACCATTGTACATTTTTTTTCTGTGTAGTATTCACACTTATAGAATCAAATGGTCAGAACATTTCTGGATGAACAATGTCTTAGTCTTATATTAAAAACTGACATTATATCTCTTTATTTAGAAAGATAATGATATATCACTATCATTACATAATTTCTTTAATTATACAGTAAGTAAAGCAATTTTAGATAACTTTAGTTTGACTTGTAATGCATAAAAACTCCAAAGAATTTCTAAATCTTAGGAAGTTTTAAAAATATATTGAAATAATGTATAAATCAAATCTAAATGGCAAGAAATAATGCAACTCTGACCATATATTAAAATTGTAGTATTAAGAAACATTAAAATCTTTATTCTTAGATTCTAAAAACCAACATAAAAGAACATTAGAATTGAACTTTAAATCTTTCAAGCCTTTACCCCAAACTTATTAACTCTCCTCTAAAAGAATTATAAACATTGGATTAGCACAGTAATCATTAAAACACTAAATGTAAATAAGCATGTGGGAAAATTTTTTTCAAGTACCCTTACTGTTTATGCAGAACATTCTTTCCATGAACAAATATACATAGTAAATAACTCCAGTAGGGAATAGCACAATATATTTAGGACAAGAACTGAATCTAATCACATTCATAATATGATAATTTCCTAAAGATATACTTAATGTTTTATATATATATTCCTTTAGGAGATGTGAGGCACAGGTGTTTTATATGAGCAAGAAATTAAAAAATAATCTGCCTTCTTAGTGTACAATCTTAAATTAAACATCACTGTAACTCCAACCCCAGCACCACCAATACCAAGCCCTGTGGGAAAAAATGTAGCATAAATGCAGTGAATCTCAAAATAAATTTTTGTTCTTTCCATATGATAATAGGATGAATGTAGAAAAGCCACTATTTTTAAGATACTGGTATAGGAAATCATGGCTTTGTTTGTATGATTTCTTTTTCATGTTGATAGCATTCTTGTGTCTTTTGTTCTACTGTAGAGTCTAGGCCATTGAGTCGACTCAGTGAAGGAGAGTTAGTGAGGGGATGCATAGTTGCTAAGCCTACATGAGCACTGTCTTTCATGAGACTGGACATTTGAAACCCCTCCTTTATTATTTTCCAGTATTTCCCCTTCAAGTGAGCCAGTGTTCTACATGTAAGAGGTCATTCACAATTCTCTTACCTTTCTCTTCAACATTTCCCTATTTTTTTCTTTTAGTTTACAAAGATGGTGATCATTCATAAATAACAACCAAACCAAATTATCTTTCAAGTCTTTTCTCTGCCTGTTATAATGCTTCTTTTCTTCCTTTCAAAGAAAGTCAAGCTACTTAAAGAATAAAGTACAATTAGATATATTTTTTCATTCCCCATCACGCTCCAGCTAAAGCTTAGCACACTCCTTGCTAAGCTTAGTAATTAGTGCCCACATTATCCACTCTTCCTTCCTGTGGGAATATCTGCTTCCTTAGGCTTCTGGTACACATTTTTTTTTATTGTGTTCTTCCTACTAGTACCTCTTTTGACTATTTGTCCTCAGTCTTTAAAAAGACCCTTCTTTCAGTATTTCTTGCTTCCAAGCTACCATTTTCTAAGATTAATCTCTGGATCTTCCTTGTTCTCTGTCATTCTGTCAAAACAGCGTAAGTTGCAACTAAAAATACCTACATTCTCAGTGGCTAAATTCAATCAGACTTTATTTTCTGTTCATCTCACATGTTCACCTCAGTTTAGTTGTAGCCTTCCTTCATGTCTTCATTCTAGGACTGAGGCCAAAGAATTTCCAACAACTAGGATATTCCTGGTTACAGTGGCAGAGGGGACAGAACATGGGAAATTGTGTATCAATTCTTAAAAGTTTCTGCCTTAAAGAGGAATAAATCTCTTCATGTTAATTTTGTTGGCCAAAGTGAGTAATATGGTCAAGCTTAATTTCAAAGGGGTTGGGGGTGGGTCAGGATGAGGACATCTTGTGAATAAAAAGAAGAAAACAGAATACATATGAACAATTTCAATGCTCATTACAGTCTCTGGGTTATTTTATCTAACAGATGATTATTTCAATTAGCAAATGTTAATGATTTGCAGATCTTTATCTTGAGCTCATAGTTATTTGTTATAATCATATATAAACTTCTTATTCGACAGTTTTACTCGAATTTCCAAACTTTGGACTCAACTCACCAAATCTGAACTCCTTACTGAAACTTTCTTTTATCTTGGTCACCTTCCAAGAACTCAAATCAGATATTGGAAGTTATTTTTAATTTATTCCTCTTGCTTATCCCATAAATCAGTGGTAACCTATTCCAATTTACTCAGTGATTATAATGTGGAGAATCTATTCTCTCCTCTTTGTTGACATTTATGTATTTTTTTAAAAAAGTAATTCCTTCACATACATTGCTTGAATACTTGCAGTAGCCTCGCTTGGTAATCTTCCTTCTCTTTCCCTTTGTATTTCCCAAACTTCCTTGTCTCTGCTGTCAAAATTATCCTCATCACAAATTTGATCATTTATATTCAAATGATTTTTTGCTCCATTAACTCTAGGACAATATCCAAAATTTTATCACTCAGGTCTTTTAGGATTTGATCTCTGATTCTCTAGCTAGCCTCACCTCTTTCCACTTCTCCAGCTCATCACATTTCATGTTCTAAAGTTGATGGCAAGCTCACCAAAAGCTAAAGAAGAAGTGAAAGTCAAAGACATCTTATTAAGGAAGAAAACAAAGGAAAGAAAGAAAACTGTTAAGTTGGATATCAAATCTTGCATAGCATATGGATCCAGGAGAAAATACTCTTTCTTTCTCATATCCATAGCATAGCATATGGATCCAAGAGAAAATACTCTTTCTTTCTCACTAGACATTTCATTCACCTGGAAAGATTTCTAGGTCTAAGTAGAACACTGGCAGAGCTAGTTATACTTTTAGAGAAAGACAAATAGCTCATAGAGGCAATAGGTTCTGGAATGAAGACTAGGAAGGTATCACCAGTCCTGACATTTAGGATATTTATCCTTTGATTAATAGCTCTATCTATAGGTAATACCAGGATTATTATGTGACCAGTGATAACACTTTTAAGATACATAGCTCTGGCCAGCTGAGTGGGGTCATGTAATATATACGGCTTGACCCTTCCAGACTATGGAAAAGAATTACTTTTATAAACATGGTATAAGATTAGGATAGGGTGGTTTCAAGATTGCGGAATAGAGAAGGTCGCTTTCTTGACTCTTCCATGGCATGAAACCAAGATAGTAGATAAGGAGCTTATCAGCAAAGTATGTGAAGAAAAAATGTGCATAGGGGGGTTAAATTTCCTGTAATTTAATACTGGATATTCAAAGCAGATCAAGGACTCAGGAGGTTGGATATAATAAAATAAGGAAGAAATCCCCAGCACCACAGCTGCTGCCACAACCAGAGGCACCAACCAGAGGGTTCCATCCATGATCAAAGTGGAGGGATAAGAGAATTAAAGGAACCCACATTTTTAGGAGGCATGAGACATGTCTGGGTAGAGAGAGTTTAGAGATAAAAGACATTGCCTTACTAAACTGAAAGGTATGCTGCATCATATCCTTGTGTAGGAAAGAAGCTGAATGTCTCCAGCCTGCGTGCAGAGGACAGAGGAAGGAACCATTTTGCAGCTTCAGTGCAGGGGCTGGCAGCTGGGGGAACCAACAGGCCTGGCAAACCCACACTGCAAGGCATAGTTTGTGCTTAAGTAGCCAGGAGAAAATCAAACATGCAGAGAGGTTTACATAGGGGAAAACTGGTCATGGAAACCCACCTGGCTCTTCCCTTCCCCCTCCAATCTGGCCCCTTGCAGGGCCAGCTGGGAGAGGTATAACTGGCTGGAATCAAAAGGGCTGGGGCAGGAGAGATTGAGTTTTAATAAAATGGACTTCAAGCCAAAGTTAATCAGAAGGGGACAAAGAAGGTAATTTCATACTGCCTAAGGGAACTACATATGAATAAGACATGACAATTGTAAATATTTATGCCTCATACAATGGAGCATCTACATACATCAAACAAATGCTTCTCAATTTCCAGAATCAAATAGACTAGAAAAGATTAATTCCGGGTGACTATAACATGCCTCTTTTACCACTGGATAGAGAAAGAAAGAAAGAAAGAAAGAAGGAAAGAAAGAAAGAAAGAAAGAAAGAAAGAAAGAAAGAAAGAAAGAAAGAAAGAAAGAAAGAAAGAAAGAAAGGAAGGAAGGAAGGAAGGAAGGAAGGAAGGAAGGAAGGAAGGAAGGAAGGAAAGAAGGAGGGAAGGAAGGAGGGAAGGAAGGGGAGAAGGAAGGAAGAATGGATGGGAGGAAGGAAAGGGGGGAGAGAGAGGGAGGGAGAAAGGAGAGAGGGGAGAGAAAGAGAAAGAGACAGAAAGAAAGACTATAGAACTAAGAAATACAATTAATAATTTAGACTTAACAGACATATATAGCATATTTCATCCATCAATGACTGAATACACTTTCTTCTCAGCAGCACATGGACCCTTCACTAAAATAGAGCATATCTTAGGCCACAAAGCAACTCTTAGCAAACACAAAAATGTAGAGATAATATCTTGTATTCTATTAGATCATAATGGAATGAAATTAGAAATCAACAATAAATAAACAATATAAATACTCCAACACCTGGAGACTAAATAATGTACTATTGAATTACTAATGGATAGCACAATAAATATGGAATGATATTAAAAACTACTTAGAGGTAAATGAGAATAGCAATACAACATATCAAAATCTCTAGGACACTATGAAGGCAATGCTAAAAGGAAGTTCATTGCATTGAGTTCATTCCTTAACAGAATAAGAAGTCAACAAATAAATGACTTAACATTAAATCTCAAAGCCCTAGAAAAAGAAGAACAAATCAACACCAAAAACAGTAGAAGACAATAAATAATTAAAATCAGAGCCAAAGTCAATGGAATTGAAACAAAAAATCAACAAAACAAAAAGTTGGCTCTTTGGAAAACTAAATAAAATTGATAAAACCTTAGCCATACTAACAAAGACAAAGAGAAAACTCAAAGTACTAAAATTTGTGATGAACAATGAAATATCACCAAAGACATTGCTGCAATACAGACAATAATCAGAAACTACTTTGAAAAATCTATACTCCAATAAAATAGAAAATCATGAAGACATTGAGAAATTTCTAGAGACATGGCCTACCCAAATTGAATCAGGAGGACATAGAAAATTTAACAGTTAAATTTCAAGCAATGAAATTAAACATGCCATCAAAAGCCTGCCAACAAAGAAAACCCAGGAGCAGATGGATTCTCAGCCAAATTCTACCAGACCTTCAAAGAAGGACCAACACCAATCCATGAAATAGAAGATGAGGGAACCCCTCCAAACTCATTCTATGAAGCTAGTATCACCCTGATACCAAAACCAGACAAAGACACATCAAGGAAAGAAAACTTCAGACCAATAACCATGATGAACATAGATGTAAATATTCTTAATAAAATCCTGACAAATTGCATGTGAAAACATATTGAAAAGGTAGTGCACCATAATCAAGTAGAGTTCATCCCAGGGATACAAGTTTGGTTCAACATGCAAAAATCAATAAACATAATTCATCACATCAATAAACTTAAAGACAAGAATCACGTGATTATCTCAATAGATGTAGAAAAAGCATTTGACAAAACGCAGCATCCATTCATGTTCAAAGTGCTGGAAAAACTAGGGACATTAGGAACCTACTTCAACATTGTAAAAGGTATCTATGCTAAACCCAAGGCCGACATCCTCTAAATGGAGGAAAAAAATGAAAACATCCCCTCTAAAAACTGCAACAAGACAAGGATTCACTCTTTCATCACTTCTATGCAACATAATCCATGAAACTCTAGCCAGAGCAATTAGGCAGAATAAAACTCATAAATTAATTCAGCAAAATGGCAAGATATAAAATTCACAAATGTAAGTCAATTGTTTTCCTATATATTGGTGATGAATCAACTGAAAGAGAAACTAGGAAAACTGTCCCATTTACAATAACCTCAAAAAAATGAAACATTTGGGAATTAATCTAATAAAAGAGGTGAAAGACCTCTACAATGAAAACTACAGAACACTAAAGAAAGAAATTAAAGAAGAACTTAGAAGATAGAAAGAGCTTCATGTTCTTGTATAGGCAGAACATTGTGAAAATGCCCATACTACCAAAAGCACTCTGCAGATTTAATGCAATTCTAATTAAAATTCCAATGACTGTCTTCATAGAAAAAGCAATTATGAAATTCATAAAATAAAGAGAGGGTAGGGGATTTGGGAATAGGATAGACAGAATGAATCAAACATAACTTCCCTATATTTATATATAAGTACACAAGCAGTGTAACTCCACATCATGTACAATCACAAGAATGGGAAGTCATCCATAATGTATGTACAATATGTCAGAATACATTCTACTCTTATGTATGTATAAAAAGAACAACAAAACAATAGGATGAAAATTACTGACAGATTTAACAACTGATATTCTTTTCTTTTTTCTTTTTGTGCTATAGGTTCAAGAGAAGAAAACTGTAAGGAAAAATATTAGATACATTTTGCTCCTTTGAAATGAGAAAAAAAGAGTAAGACGGGCGATCTTTTCATATCTACATAATCCTTGCTACTAGATTAAACTCACAGAAAATGGTGAGGTAAGGTATTTGTTGTAGTCACAGTTGTGGTTTTTTCCCCACTTTGTTTCCCTTTCCCTTTCCCTAGTCCCATATCATTTTTTTATTATCACATAATAAGAAGAAGACACAAATATTTCTTAGAATTTATTTTTTTCTACTAGGGAGAAATGCAAAGAGGAAAGTTTCCCAAGTTACTAGTACAAGATAGATGAATAATGCTTTTCCTTCTAGTGTCTAACATTTAAAAGCAGAAGGATGAATTAACTGAATGACAGGTGTTGGGAAATGACAAAAGGAAACAGATTACTGATGGGAATCAAATTACTTAGTCCTCAGTTACATTCCAGGCATAAATAAAGCAAAATAATTAATCTTTTATTTTTGCCACCTGTAAATCTGCCAGGCATTGCATGCTCAATAGAATTAATGAATTGTAATGGAAAGTCAGGCTGGCTTAATTCATCTTCTGCTCTGTAATTTCAGAGGCACCATATTTGACAGATAGATTCATTTCCTATAGTGCCTGCATGATGGTCCACAAGGTAGGAGGGCTTAGGAATGGCATAGAACCCATCCACATTTGCCAAAATGGAGGGAAGAGTGTGCATGACTGCATCCCAAAATATTAAGTATTGAGACATGGCTAGATTCTGGGTTGTAAAGTATGTATATCTGGATACTGAAAAAGATAAGCTGGAAAAAAGATGTCCTTTGCTGTTTCTGTTGGTTAAGAGATTAGTATTTGTAATACTTTTCCAATACCATTTTGACATTTGAAGAAAAAAAATAAAATATAAAGAAACAAGCCGAACTATTATTTGAAGCAGAAACCACCAAATTTATACATTTCTGCATCTCTTAACATCCTTAGCTTTTAGAACTATATCTTTACATTGACAGACTAAAATATCTAAACAAGTGTTGGAACACATAAGAAATCCTAGGGTAATAATAATTGGATCATAGTAAATTACTCTTAGAGAAGGTGATTGCATACCTGTGTCTCAGCAACTATACCACAGTTGTGATGTATCTAAGGACATTCACACTGTTTCTAATGCACATCTGTATATTTTCCTTTTCCCTGATGCCTGACACAAATCTTCCCTTCTGTGGCTCTCTGATACACAGCTGGTTCTATAAACCTAATTGGGAATATATTTTTGACCATTACCAGCTTTCTTAACTCTGAGATTATGAGGAAATGCATTAGTAGAAGACAGGCAAATTCTGGTAATATAAAGTTTCCTCTCATTAGGGAAAAAAATGGTTTCTTTTTAATATAGTATTATTTCCTTTGCAACATCTGTAACAAATTGCAAACAAACCTTGTTTATTTACTTACCGTTTTCTTCCTTCCACATTTATTTTTCTTTAGGTCATCCCTCTTTTGAGTGACTTAGCAGTTAATCATAAATCTTGTCATGACTATTGCAAGCAATTAAATTTTGCTTGATTTTTAATGAAGGCTTGCACTGCAATATTTCATTTCCATTTTGAGGTTGTGCTGATAACTTATTTGCAAGGCACAAGAGAAAATGGGCGGGGGGACAGATGAAACCTCTGGGGTCATTCTGGTTTATTCTAATTTAAAAATATATTCTCAGCAGTTGTATCCCCCACATCCCAACAAAATTGCCAAAAGCTGAATACTGCCTAGAAACAAGAAAATATAAATTGATTCTGGCCTCTTAGAAATTCTAAACCCTGTGGAGCTCCCTGTAGTGTTTTCAACTTTTTAAAAATGTTTCTACTTTAGTTTTTCCTTCGCAATCAAGCTTTGTAGTTAATTGCTGATAACATCCCTTTCTACTTAGTTATATATTGAGCAATCAACTCTCCTTTCTTCTCTATCTAGGTTCTAAAAATCTTGGTTATTTTGAGCATTGCTTGCCCTGATGTTAGCTACTTTCCTCAAGCTAACAATAAATGCTTTAAATGCCCATCCAAAGAAAAAATTATAATCTGATTTGTTAAAGAATCTTTCAAAAATGGGTCTTTAAACTGAGTTTTGTAATTGTGACTCTAGAGAATGAGTAATTCAAATTATTCAGGACATTTTGTCCAGGCACTTACATATTTGGAGATGCCAACTACAATAGCCTGGAAGTAGAAGCCATGGGTACTGGTATCCTCTACTCGATCCCGGGTAGCTCTGTCTAACTGTATTTTACCACCACCCTAACCTAGGCCTAAAATCTTGGTGTTTTGTTTCTCTCTTTTTTTTAATAATTAAAACAAAAATCAGGTACTGATTCTATATGCTATGTAAAATATCCAGACCTGGGACAAAGGTCATTGCTATCTTCTGGGATACCCCAGCAATAAGCTTGGCAGTTGTTAATTTAAGGCTCTGAGAGAATTAAAAAGGGGTAGATAAATGCTGGAAAGAGGAGTAGGCATTTTTTCTATGGGGCCAGTGGCTAAGGGAACCAATGAGAATGACTGAAAAATTAAATGTTGATACAAAAAGAGAGGCTTAAAAGGTTGAAGATTTTTTAATTACTCTGGTTTATAAAAATAATAACTATTAATATTTTGCATCATTTGGTATTAATTTTTTGACATAAGAAACCAATACTCTCTATATATTTTCTTCATCTACTCATCCATTGTTGGGCATCTAGGTTGTTTTTATTTCTTACCTATTATGAGTAGCGCAACAATAAATTTGGGCATACATATATCTCTGTGGTAAACTGAGTTTATTTTCTATGGGCACATGTCAGAAGTGGGATAGCTGATTCATATGGAAGATCTATTTTTTATTATTTTTTGAAGAACTCCCATACCGTTTTCTGTGATGACTGTACAAATTTACATTTCCACCAACAGTTTTTAAGAGTTTGCTTTTCTCTACATCCTTATCAGTATTTGCTGTATTTGTCTTTTTGATAATAGCCATTCTCAATGGATTGAGATTATATATCACTATAGTTCTGGTTGAATTTCCCTAATGGCTAGCAATGTTGAACATTTTTTCACACAATTGTTGACCATTTGAATTTCTTCCTATTCATATAATTTGCCCATTTTTAGTTGGATTATCCCCATCCCAATCTTCACAAATCTATAGAAAAACAATTCTAAAATCCACATGGAAGCAAAAAAGACCTTAAACAACCAAAATAATCTCCAACAACTACAACAAACCACAAAGCTGGAGGCAGCACACTATTTGACTTCAAAATACACTACAAAGCTATAGTAATAAAAACAGCATGATGTTGGCATAAAAATAGATACCCAACACAAGAGAACAGAAATTACCTTATATATTTACAGCCAACTGATTTTCAATGAAGATGCAAAAAATATAGACAAGAGAAAAGACAGCATCTACCCTAAATAGTTCTGAGAAAAATGGATATTCACATGCAGAAGATTGGAACCTGACCCTTATTTCTTCCCTTATACAAAATTTAATTCACATGAATCAAAGATCTAGCATAAGACCTGATACTATGAAACCACTAGAAGATAACAGGGAAACACTTGAAGATGTAAGTATATGCAAGCAATTTTTTTGGACAAGACCCCCATAGCAAGATCTACTAAAGCAAAAATAGATATAGTGGAGCATATTAAACTATAAGGTTTCTGCAAAGCCCGGGGAACACATCAACAGAGTAAAAAGGCCAGATGCGGAACAGGAAAAAAAATTCTAGAACTATTCATTTGGTGATGGATTAATATCCAGACTATAAGAAGAACCCAGATGTTCTAAATAGCTTAATAACTTTTAAAATCGAAAACCTTTTATTTTCCCTTCACTTTACAAAATTAAACATTTTTTGAAATAATTGTAGGTTCTATAGTTGTTTAATAATGCACACAAATCCCTTTTATAACCTGTACTTAGTTTCTCTCAATTATTATATTATTTTCAAAGAAATATGTTAAACAACTAATAAAAATTTATACATGTCACATATGTTTGTCATGTACAACATGATCTTTTGACATGTGTACACATTATAGTCTGGCTAACTTGGGAAAGGTCTCTGAACTTTAAAGAATATGAAGAAACAATTGGCCAAGTATCAGCATCATGTTCCATTTATATTTCCCTCTCGCATCTTTAATATCTTATCTTTACTATCTAACTTACTACTTGTAACATTTTTCTCTTATATTTTCCCAAATTAGCTAATTAAAGAAAACAGGTAAATAATAAAAATGGAACAATTGATTGTATAGAAAAATTGAACAGGAAAAGGATCTTATAGATCTCAAAACAATTTTTTTTGAAAACACTCCAAGAATTTCTAGCTCTTTAAAAGGCCTTCAGAGGGATGGAATTCCTGTTACAAACACTGGATAAAGAAGTAAGAACATGGTCATTGCCTCAGAACTCCTTTGTATTCTGCAGCTGAGTTAAGCCATCCTATTAAGAAATTTCTATTTTTTGGCTGGGATTGTGGCTCAGTGGTAGAATGCTTGCCTCGCATGCGTGAGGCACCGGGTTCAATCCTCAGCATCACATAAAAATAAATAAAATAAAGATACTGTGTCCATCTACAACTAAAAAAATATTTTAAAAAAAATTTAAAAATTAAAAAAAAAGAAATTGCTATTTTTGGTTTTCTTCCTTAAGGCTTACTCTATTTTATATATTTATATATTTTTGGTTTTCTTCCTTAAGGCTTACTCTATTTTATATATTGTACATATTATATATAATATATATATATATAATATATACATTATATATTATATATATATATATACACACACACACACACACACACACACCCCCGCGCGCACACACACACACTAATATATATGTATAATTTGTCATATTTTCATAGTTGTACCAGCTAATAGACACTGGGATTAGAAAAGAACCCCCAAGTGTAAAAAGTTTATCAACTGGCTATTGATCTGTTGGCTTCCCTTTCCCTTAATTTTAAAACCATTTTTCCATTGTGAAGCACTCATTTTCCAGCTCTCCATAGTTGTCTGTATGTTTATCCTTTATCTTTGTTTTGCCTATCAGGAAAGTATTGGAATCACATTTACACACACACACACACACACACACACACACACATACAGACAGAAATAAGGGACACTTTTCTTAGTATTTGTTTCTAAGGTATCTGTTATTTTAAAAGGGTTCAAATCCATGAACTAAATGAATAATGCTTTAATAGTAAACACTCAAGGACCAATGGACAGGTGACAGATGTTTATCTCTGGAAATTAGCAAATGCAGTTGTGTAGTCAATTTTCTATTACTGTTACATAACACTGGAGATAATTAACTTAAAAGGAAGAAAGGCTGCCAGACATGCTGGTGCATGCTTGTAATCCCAGCCACTTAGGAGGCTGAAGCAGGAAGATCACAAGTTGGAGGCCAGGCTCAGCAATTTAAAAAGACCTTTAGCAATTTAGTGAGAACTTATCTCAAAATATTAATTTAAAAAAAGGTCTAGGGATATAGCTTAGTAGTAAAGTGCCCATGAGTTCAATCTCTTGTATTATAATAATAAAAATAATAATTATAATTGTTATAGGTTGAATGTGAGGTGTCCCCCCAAAAGCTCATGTGTGAGACAATGAAAGAAGGTTCAGAGAAGAAATGATTGGGTTACAACAGTCTTAACCCAATCAGTGAATTAATCATTTGATGGAATTGAGTGGTAACAGAAGGCAGGTGGGGTGTGGCTGGAGGAGGTGGGGCATTGGGAGTGTGGCTTTGGGTTATGTATTTTGTTATCTGGCAAATGGAGTATTTCTCTCTGCTTTCTCATCATTGTGTGAGCTGTTTCCCTTCCTCTACACTCTTCTGCCATGATATCCTGCCTCACCTTGAGCCCTGAAGAATGGAGCCAGGTCTCTGGACTAAGACCTCTGAAACTGTGAGCCTGCAAATGAAGTTTTTCTCCTCTACAGTTGTTCTAGTTGGATCTTTTTGTCACAGCAGGGAAAATACTGACTAAAACAATAAAAAGAAGGAAGAGGAAGAAGAGGAGGAAAAGAAATGTGATTGACAATATACATAATTTCTTTGTTTTTAGAGTGTTCTCATCAAGCCTTTGGCATAGAAAAACCAAATTAGTTGAGTTAAAACTACAGCCAGAGATATGTATACCATTATTATTTTTTAATAGTGATTGTAGGTTCAAAGCAAAATTAAACAGAAGAAACAGAGATTTTCCACATATTGCTTCCCCCACTATCAACACCTCTACTAGAGAAATATCTTGTTACAGTTCATGAATCTGCAACGGCACATCATTATCATCCAAACTAGTTCATATTAGAGATCACACTCAGTATTGTATATTATGTAGGCTTGGACAAATATATAATGGCATGTATCCATCATTATAAATTATACAGAGCAGTTTCAGTGCTGTAAAAATCCTCTGTGCTCAATCTATTCATTCCTTTTTCTTCCTAGCCCCTGGCAGCCACGACACTGTCTCTAGAGTTTTACCTCTTCAAAAAATATTTTTTAGTGTAAGGATATCAAAATTAAGTGTCTTCAAATTAGAATCTTTCTGTCTTAAATCTACCTCATTGCAAAAGTTACTCATGCCTCAAGAAGCTTAATTTATTTTACTGTTCTTTGAAGGAAAGTTCCTAAATTTAAAATAAGTTCTAATTCAATAGCCAGTCTTGCAAAACCATTTCATGATTATTCAAATATAAAAGGAAACTGTACATGAGAAACATTTATGAAAATATTTCTGGTATGTTTTCAAGGAATTACACACATTTTAAAATTTGCTGGATAATTTAGAGTTCTCCAACAAACTTGTGGTACTGGAGCTACATCCTTTAGACATTTCTCCTTTGTCACTTCATGCCATGTTAGACTTTGTCAATAGAAGTCTCTGCATGATAGTTTCTGGGCAATAGTCCCATCCCAGACAAGCACTTCCCTTCTGGGTTCAGACCTTCCTTCTATATTGTTCAGTATGGAGAGCCAGTGGATTATACAAACCAGCTTTGTCCATACACACAGTTTTGGAGACCATTTGCCTGGTAGTTCTAGTCATGTTCTCAGGTAGCTTTCTCCCAGTTGTTGTGACAAGTCTTGAAGCAGTTCAGTTTCCTTCACCACAGGAACACTAAACGTTCCTGTAGTAGCTGGACCCTCTTTGAAGAGGTCTGAGTCCATCTCTTGGGGAAGACCATCTTCAAAGTCCTCCATTATTTGTCCTTTCATTGCCTACTCTTCCCAAACTTAGTGATAATAGCTGCTTAAATTTTTTTCACCTGCCAATTCTTGGCCTCTTAGAATCCACTTTAAATATTAATAGTTAACCAACTTTAAATCATAATATAAACCAATGCTTTATATTATGTTTTCCTGTTCAACTTACTGTTGTTTCTTTGTCTCTCAACTGGACTCTGACCAATATATTAATTTTATTTTTGATATGGTTTTCTACAATGTCAAAAAAGTAAAACTATCCTCATTCTATATTTAAAAAAATATGTGATCACTAGTCATCTAAATAAATAGGAAAACACTAGTAACCACAGAAAATAGTTCAGAGATGCTGATTTATTATAGCATAGTGAAATCACTAAATATATAGATATGTCCATATACATATTTAAAATTAATGCAATAAATTTTATCACTATAGTTCAGGGAATAATATGATTTTTAAATTTTATTTCTATGAGAATATTATATTCCCTATTCTCAAATAGTTGAAATTCTATAATGGCCACATTATAGAAAATGGTACCAAATTATTACACTTTATACTTTTGCAATTGAGAACAATATGGGGTTGGGGAACTTAGTGTTATCATCTAAAAACAAGCATCATAATACTTAGCTCACAGGGCATTTCTAAGTAATTATGGTAGTGAATACTAAGCCATCTAGTGTAATAGCTAGAATGTAGTAGACATTAAAGTATTAAATGATACATGTGTGAGAGGATACAAAAAATCCCAAGTTACCCTAGTGAGTGGTAGAACCAAGATTGCAATTGGTACATACCTGAATCCAAACTCCATACTCTTGCTAACTGAATAAGGGTGATTTGGAAATAGAGAGTTGAAAAGAAAGAGGCACCTGGGAGGCATGTTAATTCAGTGTACTTTAAAAACATTCTCTCCTCCAAAATCTGAGTTATTTTGATGTGTCTTATGCATGTTTGGGGTAATAGTAAGCTATAATATGTTACTGTACAGTGATTTAAAACTCCCCGACACACAACTCCTTTGCTATCAGTTATGACCTCCCACTTCCCAATTCAGAAGTCCCCAGAATTTTTCCCAGCACATATTGACAGCCAGAATCTTCAGATCAGAACTGACTTCCAGGATGAAGTATGTCAGCCATCCACACAGATAACGTTAAGATCTAAGAAATCTCTATGTAATCACAAAGGCTGGCTGCTAAGGAGGTAGGTAAAGTACACAAGAAAATAATATTAATTCACCTTTGTGAATTCACCTTTTTGTTCAACATAAAGAAGGTATTGGGAAAGAAACCATTAGATGCGACACAGACATTTGAATTGAGCCATGACTTACTTAATGTAGCACGGATTAGAAAAGACACTGCTATGAGCTATGCCAACATGGGTGTTGGGACTGGAAAGCTCTATTTATTGATAGACAAATGAGAATAAAAGTAGAACATCAGGCATTTGATCCCAATAATATATTAATAGAAAGAACTTAAAACTATTGCAACAACATACACACAAAATGAAATTAACATAAGTGCAATAAACACTGTTTCAAATGCACAGCTAAAGCCCTGGGCATATCTCAAGGAGCCAGTCACCAAGAAGCAAAAAGCCAAGCAATGGGCTTGTACTGTGACTTCACCAGATGATGTTAGATGGTTATGAATTATTGTTAGAGATATCTACATGTTTTAAATGAGATTTACAAACAGGAGTCAAGAGTTTTGGGATTTGAGTAGTAGAATTCAAAAGGAGGCATGAGACTGGGGCTCTTCAAGGGAGACACACTTACTGAAAGGTGGCTTATATAACAAGGTGAAAATGTGTTACTGACACAGGGATATTCAGGGATATGGAATGCTCGATATAAGCTGTTTGAATATGAACATTATATACCTATGTACTTCAGGCTCATTGTTTATCCATTTTAAGTTTAACTTAATATCATTCCCCAAAGTTAAAAAGTTAATATTTGAGCCAAGTGCAGTGGCGCACACCTGTAATCCCAGAGACTCAGGAAGCTGAGTCAAGAGGATAGCGAGTTTAAATCCAGCCTCAGCAATTTAGCGAGTCCCTAAGCCACTCAGTGAGACCTTGTCTCTAATAAAATATAAGAAAGGGCTGGAGATGTGGCTTGTGGTTAATTGCCTCTGGGTTCAACCCCTGGTACATACAAGAAACAAAAAAAGTAATATTTAAAGGTATTAGTCTATTTGAAGTTATTAATCCATTTGAAGAAAATGATCTCATAAGTAGATTATGGTTTTATTTTTTAATACATAAGAGTAATGAAAGATAATTTGGTACTGAACCATAATGAAAATGTATAAAAGTATATTAAATATAAGCAAAGTATCACTTAGAAGGCACAGAATAGCCTTAATTGATGTGCAATATACACATCAATAGCTTTGATGTGTATATTGCAAAAGAAGAGAATCTGAAAATTGTTAAAAATCTAAGTCATTTAGAAATTAGCTAAAAGGAATATAGTAAAATATTGCATCATGATGCTGAAATTTATAGCAATGTCTTTAAAGCCTACAAATAGTATGTATTGAACTATACAGTGAAATGGGAATGAAAGTGAAACATTTTGAAAGAAAAGCACGTACATGTCATTTTTTACTCCTACTATGATTATATGCATAGAAAAAGAGATTCTTTAAGACTCAGAACTAATTTAACTTTAGTAGCTAATAACAAATGTTTAATTTTGTTACATAAAATTAATTTGGCCCTGAAATCATGTAAAAATGAAGAAAACATTTTTAAATGTAATTTCACAAATTTGCAAATTATATATAGAATAAAGAGTGAAAGATCTTTATGAATAAAAAGTATAAATTATTAATATAAGTTATGATCAAAAACCCAAGTAGAAAAGTTCTTGTTCACAGAAGGGAGTATTCTATAACATGGAAAGGAAAAATATCTCCAAATTTTCTATAAATCCCATTAAATTACAAATAATGTTTTTTGCAGAGGTCGAACTGTTGTATGAAATTTTCCATGAGGAACAAAAGATTGAATAGTTTGGCAGATATTGAAGAAAAAGTAGGCAAGGGAGAATAAATCCACACCTAAAGATATTCATTTCACAAATATTTATTTGAAAACATATCACATACCAGACATGATAGTTTAGAGACAAAATGATACATATATGGAAAATAGTTAAGTGATAGAACAATTTAGCATTGTGTTGAATATTTTGTGAATAATACAGAAGTGATAATAATTCATTCACATCACAAAATAAAATAACCATACTTAATATTGCAAGTAAATTGTTGGTGGATTAAAGATATAAATGTGAGAGGCTGATTTTTTTATGTTTTACAAAAAATGTCATAGATAATTCTTATACATTGGATTAGGGAAGGATTAATTTTTAAAAATACAAATAATTACAAACCAAAGAAGGAAAATACTGATCCATTTCAAATTACAAAAACAGACAAAATGCTCAGAATATCAAAGTGCACAGTGAACAAACTGAAATTGAAGCCATAGACTCAAATTAGGTATTTGTAACACCTATAACATACATCCAGAATATATAAAGAACTGCAAGAAAGCAATAAGAAAAAGGCAAATATTTCAATAGAAAACGAAAGACGAATTTAATGAGCATTTCACAGATGTAAACATCCAAATGGCTAATAAACATTTGAACAGATGTTCATTTTAATAGCAATCCATTAAATGCAAATTAAAGCAATAAGGCATTAGTTTATACCCATCAGATTGGCAAAAATTAAAAAGTTGACAATAACAAATAATGTAAAGTCTCTAGCAAAACAAGTTCTGAAATGCTGGCAGTTCTGTGAATTGTAATCATTTGAAGAGCAATCTGGCAGAATATGGCAAAGGAGAAGTAGAAATTTATTGTTTGAAGTCATGCCTTGTGGGTCTGCTCGACAAATCGGGGTCCTGACAGACATCCCTTCCTGAGAAAGACGAAGTGGGGTCTCACAGAACAAGGTTTTGGGGTGATGGTCCGCAGAGTCATTCCACTCAGACTCCGGTGTAGGTAAACTGTTCTGCTGGAGTGAGACGCAGAAACACCATTTATTCCAGAAAGTACAGAAGCTTATATACAGTCCTGGGCCAATCATGGCCCAAAGTTACAAACAATGAGGCACCGCTCTCAGGCAGTGCCTTTCATCAGCATAGAATGAGAAAAGAGGGAGGGGAAGTGTTGAGGGTCAGAGAGTTCTCCTACAGAAATTGTTCTAAGCTTTTACTTCATGAGAAGGTTCACTTGCACAGTGTGTACCTTCAAGACATTCTTATTTAAGTATTCAATGAGCACAATATTTAAGTATTATTTTTAATAGGAGTAAGTGACAAGCAACCTTAAATTTCAATGGATAGAAAAGATAACTTACACTATTTATATAATAATTCAGAGTAGCATGGGCCCCAAAGTTTCATCTATTAATTATAAAAAACTTACTAAACATAATAATTAACAATTGAAGCAGAATTCCCAGTATAAAATGATGGAATATTTCAAAGTTTAAACACAGAAATAACAATATATATTTTATGAATATATAAACATGCAGTAATAATATAAATATTGCATAAGAGGTACAATACCATAGTTTGCACATGGAGGGAAGAGTGAGATTGATGACAGCCACCTTTAACGCTTGCACTCTGTATGATGTTTTACTTCATCAAAAGTTATAAAGAAACAAGTGCAGTGGCACACACCTGTAATCTCAGTAGTTTGGGAGGCTGAGGCATCAGGATCACAAGTTTCAAGCCAGTCTTTGCAACTTAGTAAGGCCATAAACAACTTGGTGAGAACCTCTCTCAGAATGAAAAAAAAAAAAGAAAGAAAGAAAAGGGCTGTGGGTATGACTCAGTGGTTGTCTTTGCATTCAACCCGTGGTACAAAAAATAAATAAATAATAAAATTATAAAGCAAATGCAAAAAATGAAATTTGGTAAATTTATATGTGTATCCAGATATTTATTATTTTTTTTGTTGCAAATGCATTCAAAATTGTGATGAAAGCATTTTATAGAGTATTTGAAAGGGTGGATTTTTTATTCTAGAGAAGTATAAGAGTTAGGAATTGGCCTCAGTGACCCCACAAATCAGTATTTAAGACATCAGAAAATGTATTTTGAGGTAAAATAGACAATCCTTCAAAAGCATCTCCTTAGATCTTTTCCCTGGGTGAGGATAAGTAACTTTAAACACATGGATGGTTTCTAGGTGTTATCTGTGATTAAAATAAAGAGCCTCAGTTAAAGAAGAAATCAAAGTCCTTTGCAGTAATGCAAGAAAAAGAGAGAAGGGGACCAGTTTTGAGAGTTAACCATGTACCACTCAGGGCCATGTGTATGCTGCTCAGGTTATTGTTTTTTATCTGGCTAGCTCAGGAAATGCTTTTCCTTGTTGAATGTCTCATGGCAGCAATAGGAATGGCCACAAATGCTGGAATCCAGGATGGATACTGACAAAAAAATCCCTGATGTACAATGTTTTCATAAATGTTGAGGATCAACAAATTCACTCACTCTTGAACACCCTCTCTTTTTCTGTCTCTCTCTATTCCTATTAGAAACAATACTTAAGAGAGAAAAAGATACATATATATACACATACACTTATATGTGCATACATGTTACATCTATTACATATAATATAGAGATATACATACTCGTATCTGTACATATGTGCATATATATGTTATATATATTATAAATAAACAATGGAAAAAATAAATGAAGGAATTGAAGGAGACAAGAAATGAGGAAACACTGGAATTTGCATTTCTATGTAGGGAAACAGAACTGACACTTGTCAGTCTAGACCGTCAAATAATTGTTATTTTCCTAGGCAAATTATTTAAGCTTTCTAGGTTTCAGTTTGCTCTGTTGTAATATAATGACATTGACTTATGTTGACTTCCTTATTTTAAGATCCATCTACCTTAAAATTTTAGATTTATTTTAGATTTATTTAGATTAGATTATCATTTTTCTGACATGGAATTAGAGTGGAATGGGTTATATTAATTTCTGATTGATGTCTAAAAGATAAGTTCCTATGCCTGGTGATGCTTCCTTAGTGAATATAGCAATGCCATGCTGTCCTTGACAGTAGGTGTGGTATGCGTGTTCTGCTGACACTTATTGATTAATTTGCTGATCTTCCTAATGAGGCAGGATCCCTGTGGCTATCTCTGTTTCCTCATACTGGCAGTGATCCAGAAATAGTTCAGGATGTCTGTTGCTACTAATTCACTAACTATAAGAATTAGGCATTCAAAGAAAACACTCTCATTGATGTTAATAGTGACTAAGACACTTCACTGAGCAGATGCTGCTTTGGAAATTGCTGGAGTGTAGCACACACAGGAAGGCTCTTCTGGTCAATATTTGCCAAGAAGATATTTCTTGGAAAGAAAAGTTTATTTAAGTTTCTGCCTCGGTCTTGGGAATGACACTTTATGAGGGAGGCATTCTGGAGACTGGTCCTCTTTGCTTCTTAATATATTGAGTTCAACACATGTGTTGAATTGTTCATTAAATATGGTAAAGTTCACATCTAAGGGTCCTCTTGTCAAATTAAAGATTTCAGAAATCCCTAAAATAGGCTATGTCAGACTTCTGTGATGCCTCTCCATGCATCACTTTTCAAATCTAGACTGTGTAAATGATCTATTACCCTGTTTATCCACTCACTAATAGAAATTTTTGGGAATGTTTGTAAACATAGTTGGTACCTTAGTTTTTTGTGAGTGATGTCTGTGCTTTATTGAAACTAAACACTTTTCTACACTAAGCTGCCCAAATAATGATTGCAAATGGGGGAGCAATACTAATGGAGTCCCAAAAATGCTGTGTTAACAGTTCACTGATCATTTAATGGAAATAACATCTATTAAATGTCTTCATACTCTGACAAGGAATCTTTTCTCAGTGAAAATAAAGCTAAACTCTTTAGTATGATGGTAAAAGAACACTACAAAAATAGAACAATAAATACTAGCGTCAGTCGATATGTAACCATAGTCTATAAGTAACAGTCAAAATTTATTAAGTACTTCTTACTATTTTCCCCCACTATGTTCTAAGTACTTAACATATATGTTCTCATTGACCACTCAAAACAACTCTGAATAAAAAATATTGGTATTCTATTATCTACAGAGCACCCTGGAATGGTCAGGTTATTGGATCAAGGTCACTTAGATGGTAAATGACAGCAGGAATGAGAACTCAGTCCGGGTTGAAAGCCAACCATCTTACTGTGGTTCAGAGATGCCTGAGTTAGAAAGCAATATTTTTTTTCTCTTATACAAAACCAAAAATTGCTAGTCACAAAATCTAAAAAGCAAAATTCATTAAAAACAAAATTATTCTATATATTTATTGATCCATTTGTTTACATCAAATAGAATCCCACTGGAAAACTATTAAGACTATAAAACCCAGGTAAATGCCAACTTTATCATGTCTTTTACACTTACATTCAGTTTCATATGAAGCAACTCATCAGCCAGTTTTTGCTTCCTACCTGACTTACACTAAATATGCTAGTTTGGAAACTGATAAGCAAAGGAATAGACAATGTTTAAAATATTAAGACAAAATAAATATTTTAAAGTATTCTTAATCCAGACTCCCGAGTTCTGATCCTCCTCAAAAATCACAGTCCTAGAATCAAAGCCTTTCCCTGTATGTGTTTTTTTAAAATTTATTTTCCTTTTTTGTGTTTTCGTTTGTTTGTTTGGGAGAGGTTAGTAAATACCTGCATATGCTTATATCCAAAAGAACCTCTATTTTAATGTAAATTTTTGAGTATTAATTTTGCAAGGTGTCCTTAATACATAGGTTGTGGTATAAAAGTTTTTACAAAGTTTATAATAACAATAGCTTTCCTCATGGAAATAATTTTATACATGGTGGTGATTTTTTTTAGCCAGTCCATACATGACTCTTTAACCTCTACTGTCTTTTGAAGTGTCTTTTTTAGTAGTTCAAGGAAAATGAATTCTTTGCATGCAGAGGACCCTTCATTGGTAATGTACAGAGTTTCAAACTGACTGTTCAAGTCTCTTCCAGCTACAGGGACAGATTTCCTAGGTTCAACTACCCATTTTAAATTTGAAAGGTTCTCAGAATCACCTGGATTTTAATTTTATAACTCACAGATTCCCACCCCACCAAAAAATAATGTCTGTGGATCCAATGCACTTGTCTTATCTGTGCTCTGAAGACTGCCAAGGTGTCTGGAAACCACTCATATTACATGGTCAGAAAATGATCAGTGACTTGCAATTGCTCATTTTTTTAAATCACTAAAGTTGAAGAAAACAGATATGAGGATTCTTTGATTTAAACAATTCCATTTTATAGGATCTATTCAGATGCTATTGTTAACAAATTACAAATATCCAGAGCATTCTAGACTGTTTTCCCAAGGTATGTTCTATGCAAAACTTCTCCTCAAAATGTCTCTTACATCCCATCCCTAACGTAGACATATATGATTGTATAATAAAATCCACAGAGGGGGAATTGTCTAAATATAATTTTTCCTCAGAGTTTCACAACCAAAGTCTCTGAAAAGCCTTATGCAGTAGAAACCAATTTAACTATTAATTTAGCATTCCCCAAAAGAATTTGATCTATATTGTACATTATTTCTGAAATAATTTTAAGAACTCTCTTTGCAGCTGAAATCACATGTAAGGTATTGCAATATATCTTTCTCAGATATATGTATATTCTCTTTGAAAGATATTAGTATATTTCAAAAAGTGCATGTTTTTACTGTTATCATCATGATAAAATTTGAACTAGGCAACAGGAACACAGATCTCTATAGTTATTAAAGTTGAAAGGTTTCCGTGAATAAATGATCAGTAGGAAATAAGTGACATTTTCCTTTACCTTATATTTAATTGCTGATCAGACAGAAATGGGAACTTTTCAAAAATGCTGCTGTGTGCAACAGCTATGCAATCTCTTATTTTAATTAAATCATTTCTAAAAAGGGTCCTTAAAAAAATCACGTAACGCCCACTTGAGTATTTTCTATAGATCAAATCCATCGTGATGAATGGTGTGCTCATATATTCCCTTGCTCCTTACCTAGTTGTACAGTATAACAAAATTCAACCATCAGCACAAAAATTATGGAGGAGAGCGAAGTGGGCCAGAAAAATGAAACTCTTATTATCCTTACATTGTTTCTAGATGTTATAGTTTTTTTTTCCTCCAGCGTCTTTTTACTGCTACACTTTTTGCATGTGTCTATTCAGAAGAATTTTAGAAAAACTAAGCAGTATCATAAAACCCTGTTGCCTGCTTCTCTCTAGGCTTCACATAGCTCAAGAGTCTGCCTAGCAGAGTCACTGTAGGGGAAAAGTCTCCCCTCAAACCCTCCCTGGAATCTGTTCTATTTGGATGGATAATCATTCAGCTGTAGCCAGCAGCTGCTGTCTAATGCAGTGCCTAAACCTAATGCGGATTCCTAAGAGACTTACAAAGTCATTTAAGAATCTGTCTTGGTGGAGCATGAGAGAACTGCTCAGAAGATTGGGGTGTGTACTGAGGCGGCAAACCACCTCTCCCTTGCTCAGGACAATGCCCTGGAAGCAGTGCATTCATTTAAGCATTAGGATGCAGCCTGCTTCATCTTGCCTGTCAGCATCTGTTCCTGGAGTGTGTACAGAGGCCACAATTTTGCTTGTACTTCCGCCTTGTGGGTAAGAGTATCTATCACCGTAATATCGAGTGTACCTATCTTATAAAATATTCATCATTTTTCTCAAATGAAGTCACTGGTGGAATATGAAGCTAATTATATACAGAAGTGTGCTGATTGAAGGCAGGCTTAGACAATAAAACCAATCCTTTCATTTTTTCTTATACACTTCCCCAAGGCCTCTCCATGGCATTCCAAGTCTCTACGAAAGAAGAAAGTTTATAAAGTAAGTATCTAGTAAATTTCACTGACTGAAAATAAAATCCATCCTATTCTTTTTAAAATAGATTTGCATTCTTAGAAAGTGAAGTGATGGACATATATGTATATGAAATATGTTAACCAAAGTGTTTGGATTTAATCAACTTTATAACACTTCTTTTATAGGAATAGCCTAAATTTGTCAAGGAATTTTGTCAAGGAACTAGAACCCAGAAACCATCTGAATACCATCTGGTTTAGATAAGTGACTTTTAGGAGCTAATATTTTACTTAGCTCTTCCAGTCACAGACAGTAACTTGGCACTGTTTTGCTACAGCACATCAGTTAATGAAGACTTTATTCCTTTTTTTGTTATGTGCTTCCTAACTGACTGAAATACGTTCAACTTTTTAACTTAGTAAACAATGGCTTGGCTTTAACACATAACTTAAGTGTCATCTAGGTGAGAGATGCTTTAATCCCCAGGCCATCCCTAGTCCTTGTGCTGGTGATTATTATTATCATCACAAAAATGATGATAATGGTTTGAAGTTTGAAATCATAAGCATTTTAGCTAACACTAATTGAACACTTACCATGTGCCAGGAACTATTGTAAGTAAACATACATACAAAAGGCACTAATCTTGTAGGATAACTACAGTTATCATTCCTGACTTAGAAACAAGAAAATCAAGGCACAGACAAGTTAATGAACCTCACTGGTGAAAGAACTAATGACTGCAGAGCCAACATTTAAACCAAGCTTATCCCTGGAACCTATGATTCTAACCACAATAATATGTTGCCACTACCATTTAGAACTTAATAAGCTCTATAGTAGCTATCTATGTCTTTTCTGAATAAATATTGAATTCTAGATAAATAAGAAAGCTTAGCATTATGCTCATCACTGAAATATTCAGTAGAAGTATTCAACAAATTACTATTGAATAATGAATGGATGAGTGTCAAAATAGAACACTTTTTTCTGCTTAATCACAAATTTATTTAACTATAAGGATGTCATGAGGATAGTATTTGCTAAAATATACTTTCATGAATTCTAAGAAATATATTGGCGTTATATATTCTATGACACCTAGAATTTATAATATTTCCAGTATTTTTCAAATTATTTAAGTTCTTTTGTTTTATCAATACAAGAATAAGTGAACTAACCTACATTTGTTGCTCCACTAGTATCTGGTGTCTGAAGAGCTAGTGGGCCTCAGGATCTGCCCAGGCATTTGCATAGAAATCTAAGCTTGGAAACTTCTAAACATCAAAGAAATTCTTTTCTTGATCTCTTTGCTGAATTTATGTGAATTTAAGTGAAGCCGTTTGACCCAATTCATCACATAGCTAATACACAACAAAGGTGCAAAGCGTTTGAATTATGAGACAATGCAAAAAAGACACTCTACCATCACTGACTATACTACATGGTGTCCTTTATAGCTCAATGATAACTTCTGAATTTATTCTTTACTCAGATGAAAGAATACTGCATATTTGGTGGTAATCTTCAAAATAGGTTCAGGTAGCTGAGTAATGTGATGCACATGAAATAATAGTTCCTAGTTGCCAAAATAAGCAGATATCCTAAGTTTCCATAAGTGAAAGAAATAGTATAACTAGATATATAGAAGTGTGCCTGTGTATACTGTTTTCCAAGTGAAGACTCACATTATTAGTATGGCAACTTTGAAAATTATCTGCAAATATTCACATCCAAAGTAGAGATTTTTGCTCCACTGATACTGAACTTAGCCAAAAGAATGTATAAAAATGACAGACTTCCATCTCCAATCACAGACTTGCAAGACACATTGCAAGTTTCTGTCAACTATCTTCTTTACATCCCAAAGAGATCACATTCCAAACAATAACACCCCTAGACCTACAATGATGAGATAATGTTTGAAAAAGATGGAGAGCTGACTTCTAAGAACAGAGCCTTAGCATACAAACACAGATGGAGATTAGCCTTGCAAAAGAGTCATACATCATTGTTGTTTTAATGCCACTGGAATTTTTTGAGAATATTTGTTATAATGCATTATATAATAAAAGCTAAACAGGTGAGTAGGAATAACAAACAACAACAACAAATGGGACTTAGATACTCCAAGACTGTAAATGCTACAAAAATACTAGAATTGTTAGAAACAGAATATATAATAACTAAGTATGAAAGTATTAATAAATAAGGATGCTATCAGTGAAATATGGAACAAATATATTGTAAGGTGTAAGTAGGGAAATCAACAAAATAACAAATCTTAGGGAAAAGAAACATATAGTTGTAAACATGCAGTGGGAGGGACAGTAGATTTATTGAGTAGGTAATTATGAACAAAGTTTTATCAGAAAAAATTGATGAAGAATCATATATTTATAAAAGAGAAGTTAAGAGATGAATAGGAGTAAATGAGACCTTAATAGAGAGTTTATTGAAAAAAAAATCTTTGGAGCAAACGAGCTACACACAAAGGAACAAGTACAATAAAAGCAGAATTTTTAAAAGCAAAAGATCCAGAGGATCATGTAATAATATTTGTAAAGATTTAACAGAAAATAATTGCAGATTCAAAATTGGGATCTATTCTGTTTTACAAAGATGTAAAACAGTGCTGTTACTTGAAGCATACAACTAAATGCTTTACACAAGGAGATATCAATTAATGGGATCTTTACTCATTGGTGCACTTTAGGAAGTGGGGAAAGGATCTGAGACCAATCTGAAATATGAGAACATGAATGCATACATAAAATGATGAGCAACCACTTAAATCCAAAAAAAAGATATCAAAAATGATGTATATATTCTTAATAAATAAAGAATAAGAAGAAAAAAATGAAAAATGCAATATCAATTTTAAAATGAGTAATTTTAAAGGCAAACAGGGTTCAATACTAAATTAAACTAGCATAGTATAAAAATTCTAAAACTGTTCCTAGCAATAACACTTATAAGTGGACTAAATTCTTCAGTCAAATAAAGAGACTGTCAAATTAGATGTTTTAAGAACTCCAGGTACATTTTGATTTCAGGATCCTCAAAGCTAAGACTTATTGAATGTAAAAATATAAAATAGATAAAGTTGGCAAATAATTACCAAGGAGGAAAAAACATTTAGCTAACTATGTCAAAATCAGACAATGTAATACATGAACTAAAATTAGGAAGAAGAGGCAATTATATAAAATTAAAGATTCATTCCTTGGGTGAAAAAATGTAAATAATTAACAAAGTTAGATTTATTTTCTTAGTAGGCTGGCTAATGTATACTACAAGCTCAAAAAAACTTGAATACTGTTATCATTTTTTAAATGAGAATGATCCAAATATATAGGACTATAAAATCCTGAGTGTTTATGATATGATATAAATCAATAAAACAATAGAAAACCCAGACTTAAACCTTGTTACACAGAAGACTTTAGTACTGGATGAATGTATTGTGACAAATTAGTGGACAAAGTATTTGGAGAATGTACCTTGAAGCAATAAAAGACAACTATTTTTCCACTAAAAAGTCAATAAAAGGTAAAAATAAAAGCAAAATTTCTAATATCTCCATTGAGTATATATTAAAATAGTACTTTCATACATATCTTAGATGGGTAGAAAATTGGTACAAATTTCTAGAAAGCATTTTGTCATTATGCATCAACTGCCTAGTCATTCAATAATATTAACAAGGAATAACTTTCATGTGATAAAAAGGGGAATAGATTTATTTAATAGCAATTTAACCAAAAATTATCTAAAATAGTGCAATGATTCAATAAATCTGTGTACCAGCAATAATTATGAAATTAATGAAATATTTTCTAAGAATATCTGAGAAAAATAAATTATAGGGTCAACAGAAAAATCCAGATGTGAATCTGACAATAGTAAGTAATCAAAATTTTGTAAAACCCTAGATACTTGGGGCTATGAATATGATATAGATAGCTTACAATGACTGGTCCCAAATATTAAATAAGATCAATAGTTTGTGAGGAAGTAAATATATAGCTTTTTTACCATTTTAAATTCTCTCCCTATAATTTATATAATAATAAAAATACTCAATTTTAAAATATATTTTACAGTATTATTTTCATCAAAAGAGTAACTTTGAAGATATTACTGAGAAGAGCTCATTACTATCACTAAAAATTTTAACCTCAAATTTAAAGGTTCAATTTTATACATATCTATTTGAATGTTGTCATTGTCTGTCTCTGATCTCTTGTTCTGTAACTGCTTGCAACAACATAGATCTTTACACACTGGTAGGAAAGAGAATGCAGTTTGAAAATACAATTGAAATTGAACTGTCTTACTTAATAGCCCTAATCATGGCTGCTTTCTATGCTAAATTAGTCTTGAAGAAAAAATATCTTGCCACTCATTTTTCCAATAATAAATTATTTCTTAAGAATTTCAAGATGATTAAAGATTGTTCAGTATTTCCCAGATCACCAGAGCATCATCTGAAAATCATCACAGCCATCTGTTCCCAATCACAAGAGATACGAGACAAAAGTTAGTAAGGATCCATTGAACACCCCAGGCTGTTACAAAAAATATATATACCTAGTTAGAAGACTTACTTCATAGACCTAAAAAGTCATCCTATTTTTATCAACCCCATTCCACTTACTCTTTGAACCAATAAATTTTGTCTATGTTGGATTGTGTTAAAATACAATCCCCAAATTCCATCACCTTACGTTCCCCTTTCCTGTAACATCTCCAAAATAAATCTCTTCAGCAAGGTCTTTCTTTACTTCTTGACCCAAGATGGTGAACGTGGTGTGTCTTATGATAAAGGAAAAAGAAGGTGGTAAACCAAGAGCTGATTCTTGTAGTTTCTGCTCACAAATCAATATTTAGTACTCCCTCCCACTTTTCATTTTCACATCAATCAAATGGCCTGAGTTCAATAGCAGTAGCACTGGAGAAATCTAATCCTTCTCCAGGCTGGTGCTCCACCAGTCATGGCCAGGCATAGTGTTGATTAAATAGGGAACTTATTTTTCTAGAAAGGAGTTGCTGATATTTTTAATGATATTGTGATCTAACATCCATCTAAAAATTGAATTCCTTCCTAATATTATTCACTTAAGATTCGAAGAGTATTCATTTAAAACATACTTTATTCCTGGAAAAATGCAAAATGCTGGGAACTAAGACAAATAAGACAGAACAATCTCTGTTCTGAGAAAATATAGATCAGCCAGCACATACTAATATCACCTGCTCTCAGGTTGTATTTAGAGTCCTGGAATAGAACACTGGTTGGCATTTTTTTTTTATTAAAGATCCCAATAGTAAATAAGTTAGGTTTATGGTTACATGATACCTGTTGAAATTATTCCACTCAAATGTTTTGAATCAAAATCAGCCATACATAAACATTTATCATAACTGTGTACTAATAAACTTATTTTTATTAAAACAGGCAACCAAACTGGAGATTATAGATTATCATATACCGAAATACTGAATAAATGGGGATGGTGGACTATTTTAGATAGGAGGACTATTTTGTCAGGATAAACCTCTCAATGTATGTGAGCATATTGAGATCTAAATGCTAAGTGGCCAAGAATTTGAACATCTGGGAGTAGAATGGGTGAGCAAAAGTTCTATCATGTGCAGAAGCCCTGGGGCAGTACAGAACTTGGTTTTCTTGAACAGAAAAAAGACTGATGCTCTGAGAGTACGGTTTGCAAGAGTTTGTAGTTAAAAGCTAAGAAAATTATAGATTATAAATGTTTTACATAGCATGCAATGAGTTTGGATTTTATTCTGAATGGAATGGGAAGTCACTGGAATCTTTGAAGTGGGGAGGGGAATAATTGGATTAACCCTGAACATTTTTCATCCACTGCTGTTTGGAGAAGGAACTGTGGGAGGCAAGAGCAGAAGCAGGGAGATTATTGCAGTTGTCCAGTCGAAAAATAATGGTGGTATGGACTAGAGTTGGAGTGGGTGGAAATGTGCAGATTCATCACATTTTGAAAGTGGAGTTGGTTAAGGATATGGGAGCGAGAGCAGACACGGGGACTTCATAGTTTTAGATTTGAGCACATCGCCTCTTCAGCATCACCTATAAAATAAACTTGAAAGTTAAAGCAATCATCTGGAGCTTTTAAACAAAAGAGCATGTTGATTCAGAACATGGTCAGAATATATCTTCTGATTGGTTTAAAATCTATTTTTGTATATTTTAAAGTAAAGTTTATATTCATCTAGCCAATGTCAAAGTGTATCATTTTAAGATGAGCAAGTCAGCAAAATTTAGCTTTTTGATTTCAGAATCAAATAGGTTCCTAAGACAGATAAACTACATTTTTTAATAGACACTACAATTGAGATGTCTGTAATATAACCCCAATCCTAGAAATTAGTATTTTTGTCATTTTTTCCTGAGAAATAGGCATGTAGGCATTTATTCAATAGAGTTTTATTGAAAATCCAATATATGCTGCATTCCCATATATGGACTTTACATTAGGAGAGTTTGGTAATGTTTTAGTAAATAAATAAAGCAATGTGTATAAATTGTATAAATTGGGATTAACATTTACTGAGCACTTTATGTCTATAGTAATAATTCTTATTTCTGAATATTATTAGTGTATGTATACTACCTTTTTCAAATCCATAATAGATTGTCTCAATGCCTTTTTTATTCCATCCTTTATGATCCATATACTAGATTACAATACACATAATAGAGACAAAATTAATAAAACATTTAAATGTGATCAAATTTTCTCAAATGGTGAAAATCTTTACCCCTGATAGATGAAACCATATTCACTGAAAAATCTCATGTCACAGATTCAAAACTAGAAACAACAGAGCACACAAAGGATACATACTTAATTCAATTCAGTTTTGTTATGTTGTCATGGTTAGTGAATTTGTTGTCCAATTTTTAATAACATTTTCACGTAGAGAATAGGTAATGGAACAATTTTTCCACTGAAATGACCATTTTATCAGTTTAGTAATTTCTCTCTTTCTGAAGTAATTTGCTGTCACAATTATTAAACAATTGTGTAACAAGCAGATACTCTGATTATTTTCATTGCAATTATTATAGGATAGTATAAAAATAAAATAAATCCATGAATGTTGACAGTGTTGGGGATAAATTATGGTTGTGAATAGAAGGGCTTTCAGAGATCATATCTTTTTCTACTACAGTTAAAATAACTCAAATGGAGAATATTGAGGAGGTTAAAATTTGAACTGGTACAAGTAGGACTGAGCAGAATAAAAGTAGAAACCTCAGACCATCTCTTATATTGACAGGCAATCAATCAGTAAATATGAAATTTAGGTGAGTCATATTTGAAATGTCCTTTTTATTTCTTCACTTATTTCTTATTGCCTCTTTCTTAGCATTTCTATCAATGTACACTTATAGCATCTTTTATATCTCATTTACTTCTTCTCTTGGCTTATACTGCATCTTAAAAATAATTTATAGCCTCTTTTTTTCTCTAGAGCAACACACACAAAACCAGTTTTCTTTGGGTGAGCATGTCAACTATCCCTTTAGCCTATTAGCATGAAGAAAGTCCCTGTCTGACAGCTCATACTATCAATTACTTATAAGCCTGGGAAGAAATGAAATAGAAAATAATATAATGGAAGAATGCTGATTTGCTAAAATAAGCAATTGGCATGTATGCTTATCAGCACTCACAGTCATATAAAAAACTTACATGAGAGGAAATTGAGGTGCATGAAAGTACCCAATAATTCACTGGAGTGTTTTTTAAATCAACTTTTAAATTATTATTCTATATTATATGTAAACTTCTCTTTGCTATTGAAATTTTAAGAAAAATTTGCTTATGCAACATAGATGTAATTTTCCCCATTTATGAATTTATTTCATTCATAAAGACCCTCGTTTTAACTAGAAATAGTTTTTAGAAAAATATATTATCTACTTACTATAGTTACCGGTAGTTTCTACTAAATTAAATTAGCTAGATGGCACTGAATAAAATTACTTTTATTTCCTGACCCTAGTTCAAATATCTTTACAAAGAAAGTGTATTTCCTTCATTTTCATTCCCTAGTAAACTCAAGGTATGTTTTTCCCCTCTCTGAATTCCTTTCTTTTTTTTTCTTATTCCTTTTACAATAGTCAAGTTATTTTTACTTCTTAATATTCAGATATTCACTAGTTAATAAAATGATTCTCTAGAATCTAATGTTTTTTCTCAAAATAGGAAGGAAGAAAAAATATATATGTGTATATATGTATATATATATAGAGAGAGAGAGAGAGAGAGATTTTATTAGTAATAGCTATTTTCATAAGTAAAGTTTATAATGTTTCATTAATGTCACCATATTTTTTTTGGCACTAAAGATTTAACTCAACACCATTTTACTACTGAACTGCATTCCTGTGCTTTTTCTTTATTATTGTGAGACAGAATCTCAATAAATTGACCAGGCTAGCCTAAACTCATCTTCTAAACTCACGACTAAACTCATGTTCTTTGTAAAAGACTTTCTAATGTTAGCTGAAGTATGACAAGTTAGTAAGAAACTGTTTCCTGATGGAACTACCTATTGTGTTATGATTGTTTAATTCATATTTTAATATATAAAGAATTTTATTGCTGGGTGCTGTGGTGCACACCTGTAATCCCAGCACTTTGGGAGGCTGAGACAGGAGGATCATGAGTTCAAAGCCAGCCTCAGCAACGGCAAGGTGCTAAGCAACTCTATCTCTACATAAAACACAAAATAGGGCTGGGGATGTGGCTCAGTGGTCAAGGACCCCTGAGTTCAATCCCCTATAACATCCCACCCCCCCAAAAGAAGAATTTTATTTATGTTTGTTCTAAGTCATTAAGAAAATAATTCCGAAAGTAATTTTTTATTTGTAAATGGATATTTTTTTTTATTAATGGATGAGACAAAGCATCAGAATTGATTTGGTTTTGTTTCCTCACTCATATCAACTTTCCCTCTAGTACCAGTAGTAAAATGTTCAATCTTGGGATTCAAGTCTTGTTTTATTATTTTGATTTGTTATTTTTATTTATACATGTTAGTGGAGTCCATTTTGACATATTTATACAAACATGGATTATATCGTATTCTAATTAGCGATACCGGTGTTGAGAAACCAGTCTGAGTCCTGCTTCTCTGGTGTCGAAGATTGAACACCTAAGAAACTCCAAGGCAAGTGAAGAAAAAAACATTTTGTTTAATGGATAGAACAGAGACAGACTTCTCCCAGGGAAAGAAGGGGGTCCAGAGCTGGTATCCGCAGGAGGAGAGCATCCTGCCCCTTTTATTTTTTCTTCTCATGTCCCTTCCTTCCCATGTTTTGTTTATGTGGCCAAAAAGTGGGAAAGAAGCTTTCCAGGAGTGCCTCTCCATTTCTGCCCATAAGGGCAGGAAAGGAGCTGCCCAGAAAGTACTTTATTAATAACCTTTTGTTGGGAGGAACAGTTCCCTGGAGGCAGGTAACCTTGGAAACAGGTGAGAAGGAGTGAAGTGTCATAAAGATATTAGCATTTATTTCCTTTACTTTGGAACCAGCTCCCATCTTCCCTATCCAACCAAATCAGCCATCTGCACTAGCTTTCTTCTTACTTCACCAGGACTCCAGTCTTGTGGGTCTACGTGATGTAGGGATTTACTGTGATATATTCATACACGTACATAGGAAAATTATGTTAGATTCAATCCATTGTCTTTCCTATTCCTGTTCCCACTTCCATCCCTTCATTGTCCTTTGTCTAATCTAGTGAACTTGCATTTCCCCCCCACACACCTCTTGTTGTTTGTTATCATCTACATATCAGAGAGAACATTTGACATTTGGTTTGGGGTGACTGGCTTATTTCAATCAGCATGATAGTCTCCAGATCCATCCATTTACTAGAAAATATCATAAAGTCATATATATATATATGATATATGATACATATATATCATATTTTCTTTATCCATTCATCTGTTGAAGGGCACCTAGGTTGGTTCCATAATTTTGCTTCCGTGAATTGAGCTATAATAAACATTGATGTGGATGTGTCACTGCAATATGCTAATTTTAACTCCTTTTGATATATACTGAGAAGTGATATAACTGGGTCAAATGGTGATTCCATTCCTAGTTTTCTGAGGAATCTCCATACTGCTTTTCAGAATGGTTGCATCAATTTGCTGTCTGACTGGCAATGAAGGAGTGTACCCTTTTCTCCACATCCTCGCCAACATTTATTGTTATTGTATTCTTGATACTATCTACTCTGACTGGAGTGAGGTGAAATCTCCACATAATTGTAATTTGCTTTTATCTAATTCTGGAGGTACTGAACATTTTTTCCATGTATTTGTTTACTGTAATTTTTTCTTTTGAGAAATTTATGTTTAGTTTTTTTGCCCATTTATTTATTGAGTTTTTTGTTTTGTTTTGTTTTTTGATATTAAGCTTTTTGAGTTCTTTGTATATTCTGGAAATTGATGCCTTATCTAAGGTGCAGGTGACAAAGATTGTTTCCTATTCCATAGGCTCTCTCTTCATGCTTTTGATTTGTTTCTTTTGCTGTGAAGAAGCTTTTTAGTTTGCTACCATCCTATTTATTGATTTTTTATTCAAATTTTAATATTTCAAAAACAAAAGCACTGTAATCTTTTGTAAAATAGAAGAATCCTCATACATTATCTCTGTAGAGAAGGAGTTGAAATCCATTGTCTTACAGTGTTAATTTTGGGACGTGTTCATTTTTAACTTGATTTTAAGTGTTTTTCAAAATGTTTCAATACAAACTCAATAATATTATATATAAATGAATAGAAATAAAACATTTGAGAGACAGCCTAACATGGATCATATTATTTTCCAAACTAGATATATAGGGTTGGATCATCTTCTTTGTGGGGAAAAAAAAAAAAGTAACTTCATTAAGCACATGCAAGTGGGCTCGCCACAAGAGAGAGGTTTCTAAGTCAAATTCTAAATGTTTTTAAGTTGGCTATTAGGACCTCCAGGCATTCTTCAGTTCAGATGGTAGCTCTCTTTTTCATCAGGCTTTGCATAGTCAACTTTTCAAGAACCATCCCTGCAGTTTAAACCCCTTTGCTGCAGGGAAAGGCACTTTTTCCTCCTTCCTGTTAGTCCCTGAAGCATTGTGGTTTTTCAAAGTAAAGATGGACTCCTCTTCCACTAATTCTGAAAACAGGAAAAGATTATATAGAGAGGGTTTAGAAGATGTTCTCAAATACCTTCTTTCTAGTCCAGCAAGAACTATTTTTGGGTAACTTGGCACTGAACCCAGAGAAAAAATTAAATGTTGAAACTTTAGGCTTACTCCTATGCTCATCAGTTGGCATTGTATCAGATGAGATCAATTGGATCTCTGAATGTCCATTGGCAGAAAAGAAGAATACAGACATTCCTTCAATACACAACAAAGCCTGGGTATCTGAAACCAAATGTTGAAATTGGTTATCTTGTCCCAGTTAAAGTGCTGAATGGACATTGTGTAAATACAAAGAAATTGATAGAGTGAAATAGTAGTGTAGACTGAATATTTGTCTCAGATGGCATAATGACAGCTGGAGAAGTTTAGATAAGGAAAAATAAAATGTCAGAATTCTTGTCTCATGAGCTTGTAGTCTGCTGGCATATGCTTCTTTGAAACTGTGGGAAACCTTGCCTAATCCCATTGTTGAAAAGGGCTGGTTGAAAAAAGAATGCATAATGTACTTCCTACTATGATAGAAAAGGTTCCTATTTAAAACTGTAAGACAACAAAGAGCTGTTAGGTTATATATATTCAGTTTTTCCAGTTTAGAAAATTAGAGAAGGGAACTATCTACATAATACTCAAAGCAAAATGCAATTTATGAAAATGTATGCAGGGCTATTTTAATGCTGGGAGAGAGTAACACTTCAAAATTTTTAAAACCCAAACAATTCTACCTATGCTGTGTGAAAATCTCATTGCAATGCCATTTCTTTTTCTTTTTTCTTTTTTTATTGAAATGTTTCAAAGACAGATATGGATGAGTGCTACTACACTGCCACCTGGTGATTAGGCAGGTAGGAAGGATCTGAGTAACAAAGCCTGGCAAAGAAAATGTCAGGTTTTGTTAGTATTTAATTTACTGAATTTCTCTACTTATATCCAAATCTGCTAATAACATAATAATGCTTTGTATCACATTATACATTATCAAAGATCATATTCTTGGTGAAGTATAAAGTGATTTCTAACAAAATGTGTTTGTTCTGTGTCTATTGCAGCTAAATCCTTTCTTTTAGTTCGTGAAAAGCAAATGAGCAAACTCTTTGTAGAGGTTCCAGAGTTAGTGACCTGTCCCTGGAAATGGAAGAGGAAAAGAATGGCATGACCTAAATTTCTTCTATTTCAAATGGTGCGTTTTATGTTAGCAATCTTGACTTGTACTATCAAACTACTCATCAATTCAGAGTTACTCATTGATTTTATAGTACTGCCTTTTCCTTTTAAAAATGATTTGGCCTAGAAATGAATAGCTTCAGCAACTTAAAGTTGTATACAAAAGGCAACAAACACAAAGGAAAGGAAAAAAACAAAATATGAGAGCATTCCATGAAGTTGCATGCTTTATGTAATTTTTTTACACTGGTGAGAATTATAAACTGCTTTAACAAGCAAATATAGGTATTGAGATTAAAAAAATTGTTAAGCAATTAATTTGGGGGACATATTTGTTTTCAATCACAGGTATGAAAATGAAATTTAATATTTACATGTATTTCCCTGTTTGTGTCTGTGTTTGCACCTACTAAACTGTAAGAGAATTTAGCAAGAATGAGGGATAGAGAAAATCATGGGGAAACTCATGTGGTAGAGCCATACTACAGTAACTCAAGTCTTTCTCAGCAAAGCAAAAGTAACTTCCCAAACTCAAGAAGTGCAAAAACCAAAGAATTCTTGCCATCATTTTATATATATTGTATGTTCGTAGTGATTGTAATAATTATGGAAAAGAAGTTAGCCACTGATGTGGATTTTCAGGCAATTTACATCATATTCTTTTCAGAACTTTTTTTAACTATTAAAAATGCGATACCATCTAAGCTTTTCATTAGAAGATTAATTAATCATTTACTTATAAAAACCTTCAAATATGTCTGATTCAAAAAATCTATACTGGTGTCGAGGTATGAATGCAGGCATGTCAAGTAGGTGTCTGATCTATATACATTTTACAGTTTGGCTATATGCATAAGAGGATAGGCATATACTTCAGGTAACTAGAGGGTGGGATCTTGCTATCTTGTCTATGTAGCCAAAAAGGCTATAAAATGCAGGAGCAAGTAGTAAAAATAGCCCCTGGTGGCAGGTGGGGAATTATGATGTTTGCATTGCTGTTTGTATATCTTGAAAAAACTTCCTATTCAACTAGTTTTACCAAGTGATATTTTTATTCCCCAAGTTTTCACATTAGCATATTAACTTATTGACTCTGTTAAGCTAGCTGTAAAAGTGGGAAAGATAAATTATTTGAGCAGAAATTTTTTTCTTCAAACTTCAGGAAGAAAAAGAGAAGACATAATATTATAGAACAATGTAAGGGAAGTATTGGATAATATTTAGACAGAATCATTTTCTTAGACAATCATATAAAATACATGTACAGTTCTGTTCACCATAACCTTCATTAGAAGGATAATGAGAGGTGGACTATTTATGTTCTCATATTGGAGAGTATCTGCTCCCTATGTTTCTGCCCCAGGTCCATATTCACAATCTGCAATCCAGAGTAGAATTTTGGTTGAATAATTTTAGAAGCACTAAGTGACAAAGAGGGTAGAAAGGAGTGCAGAGAAGAATCCTGCTATGTTCTGCTCTGCATTATAAACAACCAGTGAAATGCTCAGCACATAGCAAGCACTAATAAATCTTGGTTTGACTGAAATTTCTAAAAGGGCAATATAAAAAAGAAAAAATTACAATTGTGAAATATGAATGTTATTCATTTCTGTAAAATCAGAAAGATTGACTTGTTCACCAAATTTCAGAATCTTTCTTAGGCTGATGCCCATGGACAGAGCAAGAAAGGCACTTCAATATTCTTTATCTTATTTTCTTTTCCCACCAATACTGAGATTGTATCCTCACTGTAAATTTGAATACACAGGATCTTGAGAGATCCCACAAATCAAATTTAAATCAGCCCGAGTGAGAAGAGCTTTTTTTTTTTTAAAGACAAGTAAAAGAAGTCCTACTTTATACCTCATAATTTGAACTTATTACTTGTTAGACTTTTCAGTGGAGCAATAGAATTTGGCAACTGAATACCAATTTTCTACCTTCCAGTTAATTTACCCAATCTGTAATGGACAAACTTCATTTTACCACAATATGCATTTTTATTTATTTGTTAAAATCACATAAATTAAGTCTCAATTTGGTATAGTTACTTAAAATTCAAGCTTTTACATGTGGAGAGATCTTAGTAAAGAAGAAAAACAAAATAAGAAAGAGGAATTTATATGTACCCTTAAACAAATCCAAGTAGAATTGAAGACAGTATAAGATAATACGATACAGTTAAATTTATTTTCAATCACTATTCCTTTTCGGTATTCTCATTTTCTATATTAAAAAGTATGATTGTTCATGTTTTACCTCAGTGAGCAGTCACTACCATTTAGTGACTTTTTTATTGTATGATACCCCAGGTGTCCTCTGCCTTCATTCCACTAAATGACAGTTGTGTGGCAGATAGCTTGGTGGGAATTGTAATAACACATATATTATAGAGTGAATTGTCACCTTCTATAGATCATTGCAATAATGATGATTCCTGCCAAGTCTTATTAATAAGTAAAAGCTATACTTGTACTATAAAAGGTGCCCAAAATGAGTATTTTTCATGGAACAATTTGACATCTCACTATTGCCATTTAGTTAGGTCCACAAACCAACAAATGCATTTAAAAATTATATTCAATCAGAAGACAGATTAATAAGAGGATGTTATATATGAGAAGCAAAAGGTACCAGTACCTATATGAACATTTTTTCTATCAAAAGGTACTATTTCCTAACTTATCTTGCTTTTAAGCTAACAAAAAGGTTAAATTTTATATCCAAAAGTTGTATTTTTCTACAATGCACCATCTTTTGCTTCATATATAATTATATGCTACAAAATGTAAAATGGATATTTGTACTTGAATTTTATTTAAAGATTGCATGTAAATGAAAGCTCTACACATTTCTCTCAAAAATTTTTATCTTACTTTTATAATTTAAAAAAATTTTATCTGTGGGCCACAGTTTGGTTACCAAGGCTTTAAATTCCCTCATTTTGTAATGTCACTTGAGTCACAGTTACTGGAGAAATATGTGGCCTGGTATGGGGGATGGGAAATAAAAAAAAATATTTTTGAGATGTGGAATGCCTATTCCAAAAAAATATGTTCATGATAATCAGTTTTCAGGAATTTGTAGAACAATAAAATAAATAAATAAAGCTAAAAGAAAAAAATAACTAATTAAAATATATCACTTAAGGAATAATTATCATATATTAAATTTTTATCTTTGTCATGACCAAAATTCATTAATAAGATGTAGTAACTCTGAGCATGTTAAAAGACAGTAAAAGTTAGTAATATGAAGCAACTTGAACAAAATTAGCCTTTCCAATAATAGAAATTATATCCTTAGACAAAACATTTTTAAGAAAAATATTGAGGCGATTCAACATTTGAAAGAATAATTACACTGGGGAAAAAAGAGTTTTAATGTTTCCTACTTAAAGGAAATTGAAATTTAGAACTAAAATTTAGCATTTTGCTAGATTGAGAGACTTCTACTATAAAGGTTTCCAGAGGGTTAACAAAATGAAGGAGTAAGTTACGAAAGTTATAAAGTGGAGTAAACAGAGGCAGGAGGGAGCCACAAAACAAGTACCAAAACATATGTTTCAATTCTTTCCAAATCTTTTGTTGATCACAGAACTGTGTGTGCACAGGGGAGAATCCAAGGTGTCCACTGAAAAGCTATAGATGCTTTGAAATAGTTTAAGAAACTAGTTTAACAAGTTTGGCATTAAGCCAAGACAATTGCTGGGTAAAACAAAAATCAGTGTTCTTCAGAGGAAAGTATTAGATAGGAGAATTCAAATTTGTTACAGTGTTGTAAACATAATTTCCAATTAACAAACAAAAATTACCAAATATGCAAAGGAACCTGAATAAACGTTTAACTCCATAACTGTATTGCTAGAGGCTCAGCAGATGTATTCCTGAAGTGCACTGTGGTATGTATATGTGATATGTACTGCATGTGTTTAAACTATACCATATTCACTTGTGGACTATATAGTCACAAAAATAGATGTATGTATGTGGACATATATTAAATAAAGTAAAACTCAGGATGCAAGACAGTACATACAAGATATAGTATATAATTTAATACAATGTGTCTTCATATATTTTATTATATATAATATTTTTGTAGGCAGATACACAAGAAAATGGAAAGATATTTTTAATTTTTACCTTTTTCATTTGCACCTTAAACATCTGAATATCTGTTTTTTGCATTTTTAAAAATTATTTAAAAATTTTTTATAGAGACATAATGTACATATTTGTGGTAATTCAACACACTTATGCATATGTAATAATCAAATCAGAGTAGCAAACATTTTTATCTCTTCAAACTTTAATTATTTTTATGTGTTGGAAATCTTGCTTTTGTAGTTATTGTGAAATATATCAGATTGTGTTAATCAATAGTTACCTACTATAGTATAGGAAAACCAGAACAAATTCCTTTCCTTTCTGTTTTGGTACCCCTTACTGAACTCCCTTCCATCTCCTCTCCCCCTGCCCTTCCCAGTCTGTGGTGACCACTGTTATGTTCTGTTATGTTCTATTCTTCTATGAGTTCAACTTACTAGTTTCCACAAATTAGTGACAACATGTGATATTTTTCACTTGACATAATGACCTCTATTTCTATTCATGTTGCTGAAAATTACAAAACTTCATTCATTTTATGGCTGAATAAGATTTATTGTGTATATATAGCACAATTTCTTTATCCATAAACCTATTGATAGACATCTATGTTGGTTCCATATTTAGCTGTAGTGAACAGTGCTGCAAACATAGGAGTGTGCCTTTTAGTAAAATGATTTCATATCCTTTGGCTATATACCCAGTAATGAAATTGATGAATCATATGATAGTTTTATTTTTAGTTTTTAAAGAATCTCCATATTGTTTTCTATAATGGCTAGACTAATTTACATTCCCATCAAAGGTATATGAGAGTATTTTATTGAGAATTGTTGATTCTATATTCAATAGTGATGAGTCTGTTGTGTTTTTTATTTGTTGCATCCTTGCTTTATTTTAGTATAATGTTGGCCTTGTATAAAGAACATGGTAGAGTTCCTTCCAGTCAACTTTTGGGAATAGTTTAAGAAGAACTGGAAATAGTTCTTTTTTAAAAGTTTTGTAGAAGTTAACAGCAGAGCCATGAGGTCCTGGACTTTTTTATATGGAAATTTTTTAATTATTGCTTTAGTCTCATTAAAAATTATTGGCCATTTTAGATTTTCTATTTTTAAATTTTTATTGGTGAATATTAATTACACAGAATGGTAGGTTTCATTGTGACATATTATTAGATACATAAAAGTGTAATTTTATTAGTTTAATTCCTCAGTGCCTACCCCACTCTCCTTTCTTCCCTCCCTGTAATCCCTTTATTTTATTCTAATGTCTTCCTTCTCTTTTCATGATGTCCTTTTTTTCTTGTTTTTTGTTTTTGTTTGTTTTCTTCCACATATGACAGAAACCATGCATTACTTTTCTCTCTTAGTCAGACTTAAACATTGCTCAAAATTATGGTCTGAAGTTCCATCCATTTTCCTGAAAATGACATTTGATTTTTATGGCTGAAGAAACCTCCTGTATATAGAACACATTTTTAAATTTCTTCAATCTATTGGCAAATACCTACAACAATCCCATAACTTGGTCTGTGTGTCTATTTTTATTATTAATTTTGCTGTGCTACACATGGTTATGCATATATCTCAAAAGTATGCTGGCTTCATTTGTTTTGGAAAAATATCAAGGAATGGGATAGCTGGATAATGTGGTAGTTCTGTTTGTAGCATTTTGAGATACTTTCATACTGATTTCCACAGTGACTATATTAAATTACATTCTACCAATAGTGTATAAAAGTTACGTTTCCAAACATTCTTGTCAGCATTTATTTTTATTCATATTACTGGTGATTGTCATTCTAAGTGCAGTGAGATGGAATGTAACTTTTGATTTACATTTCCCTGACAGCTAAGGATGTTGAACATATTTTTATATAATTGTTGATATATACTTCCTTTTTTATTGTTTCATTTATCCATTTATTGGCTGGGTTATTTGTCTTGTTAATGTTCAGATTTTTTACTTCTTCATATATTCTGGATATTAATCCTCTGTTGCAAGAGTAGCTAGTGAAGATTTTCTCCCATTTTGTAGCTTGTATTTTACTGTTTCCTCTGCTGTGCAGAAGCTTTCTATTTTGCTGCTATTCTGTTTATTGATTCTTTTGGTTATTTCCTGAGTTACACAGGTCCTATTAAGGAAGATTTTTCCTGCATCTAAATGTTGAAGTGTTTCCCCTGTTTTTTACTCCAACATTTCAGAAGTTTCTATTCTTCTTCCTAGGTATTTGAGACATTTTTAGTTGACTTTTGTACAAGGTGAGAGATAGGGATCTAATATCTTTCTTCTATATATGAATATCTAGTTTTTATGGCAGCACTTTTGACATTTGTATGTTAATTTTGTATACTGCTACTTTGCCAAATTTGTTTATCAGCTCTAGAAATCTTCTGTGAAGCTTTTAAATTTCTCTAAGTATAAGATTATATCTGCTAATTTGACTGCTCCCTTTCCTATTTGTATCCCATTTATTTCCTTCTCTTGTCTAATTGCTCTGGCAAAAATTTCAAGTGCTACATTACTAAAGACTGGTGAGAATGGCATCCTTACTTTTTTCCTGATTTCAAAAGAAATTCTTTCAGTGTTTCCCATTCAATTTTATATTCCCTTTGCATTTGTCGTTACAGCCTTTTTGATGTTGAGATTAATTCCTTCTATACCTACTTTCTTCAGATATTTTATCATGAAAGCATATTGAATTTTGTTGCAGGCTATTCTGGTTCTATTAAGATCATCATGTGATTGTCTTTGGTTCTATTTATGTGGTGTATTATGTTTATTGATTTATATGTGTGAAACCATTCTTTCATTCTGGAGTAAAAGAAACTCGATCATGGTGTATGACCTGTTTAATATGTTTTCTTAACCAATTTGATGATATTTTAATAAGAATATTTCATCTATGTTCATCAAGGATATTGGACTTTAGTTTTTTTTATTATTATTTGAAATACCCTTATCTGATTTTTGAATCAGGAATATAGGCTTCACAGCATGAGTTTGGAAATATGCTTCCTTTTCTATTTCCTAGAGTAATTTGAGAGGCATTGAATTCAGTAAAACTCAATTTTGAATCCATCAAGTTCTGGACTTTTCTTTTTTTAAAGGCACTTTATTACTGCATATTTTTAGTTTGTATAGCTTTTCTATATCTTCTTGGTTCATCTTTGGTAGATTGCATGTGTCCAGAAATTTGTCTGTTTCTTCTAGATTTTTCAATTTATTGGAAGATAAGTTTTCAAAATAGTCCTTAATTGATCCTCTGGATTTCAGTGGTATCTACTGTAATCTCTCCTTTTTCATCTCTAATTTCCTTAATTTAGGTCTTCCATCCCTTTCCACCCCCATCTCTCATTATCTTGTTAACATTTTTGTGGAAACAACTCTTTGTTTCATCAACCCTTTGTATTGGTCTTTTATTCTCTATTTCATTAATTTTAACTTTCATCTTTATTATTTATTCCCTCTTGTTGGTTTGTGGAGTGATTTGTTGTTTCTTTTCTAAGAACCTGAGATACATTAGGTTATTTGAGTTCTTTCTGATTTTTTAAATCTATGTATTCTTTTCAACCTGCACAGAAATTGAAAAGTACAGCATAATTCCCCTATTTCAATTTGATCATCACCTTTCTATTTCTTCTTGATTCAATTTTGATAAGCTATATGCATTCAGGAATTTAATCATTACCTACAGGCATTTTAGTTTATTAGCACATACTTGTTTAGAATATGTTATTTGGCATTGTGGTTTCCAATTGATTCCTTTGAATTTCATTGGTATCAGCTGTAATTCCTCCTTTATCATCTTTGATTTTATTTTTATCTTCTCTCTTTTTGACTCAGTTAGCTTAGGTAAAACCTTATAGATTGATTTATCCTGTCAAAAAACCAACTCTTTATTTCACTTATGTTTTGTATTGTTTTTAAATTTCAATATTATTTATTTATGATCTGATATTATGTCTATCCTTTTATTAATTTTAAGTTTGGTTTGGATTTTCTTTTCAAAGTCTTTGAGGTACACTGTTAGGTTGTTTATTTGAAATATTTCTTCCTTTCTTTTCTGTTTCTTTTTTTGGTGTATGCTTTTGTTGCTGTAATTTTACTTGTTGTAGTAATTTTGCTGTATCCCACAGATTTGGATATGTTGTGCTGTCATTTTCATTCATTTCTAGGAATTTTTAAAGTTTCTCTTTAAATTTATTCAAATACCCATGGGTTAATTGGAGCATACTGTTCAATTTTCATCTATGTGTATGTTTTCCATTCTTCATCTTATTGTTAATTTGTAATTTTATTCCATTGTAATCTGAGAATATATATAATATAATTTCAAGTTTTTAAATTTGCTAATTTTTGACTTGTGGCCTAACATATTATCTGTCCTTGAAAATGGTCCTCTGCTTATAAGAAGAATATGCCTTCTCTTAGTATTGCATGAAATATTCTGTAAATGTCTGCTAGGTCCATTTGCTATATAGTATGGTTCAAATCAGATGCTTCTTTGTTGATTTTCTCTCTGGATGATCCATCCATCAGAGGGGAGTGTAGAAGACTCCAAGTATTATTGTATTATAATCTATTTCTCCCTATAAATGTAATAATATTTACTCTATATATTGGATAACTCCATGTTGTGTGCATATATATTCATATATGTTGCACCTCTTAATGAATTGAACTTTTTTAAATATATAATGACCTTTTTCTCTATTTTTACATGGTTTGATTTAAAGCCTGCTTTATCTGTTATGAGTATAACTAATCCTACTTTCTCTGGCTTCTGTTTGCCTGATATATAGTTTTTCAACATTTCACTTTTAGTCTATGAGTAGCTTTACAAGTTAAGTGAGTTTCTAGTATGCAGTGTCTGGTTGGGTCTTATGTTTGTATTCATTGAGAAAGTCTCTGTCTTGTTTAGTGAATTTAGCCCATTTACATTCAAGGTTATTATCAAAAGGTATGAACTTACTCTGGTGATTTTGTTAACTGTATTTTGCTTGTTTTGTGTAATTTTGGTTCCTTTCAATCTCTCTTATTTTTCATTTTTGTGATTTGATAGTTTTCTGTCATGCTATGATTTGATTCTCTTTTTTTCTTTCATGTGTGTTATTCTAGTGATTTTGGTATGTTTATGTAGTTTCACAATGGTAGTTATCATCTTTCTGTTTCTAGTGTAGGAACTCTTTTAAGTATATCCTTGGGGGTCTCATCTGATGTTGATGAATTCCTTATCTCTGCTTATCAAGGAGAGTTTATCACTGTGTTTTTGAAGAATAATTTTGCTTAGTGTAATATTGTTGGATGGAAGAGTGTTTCAGTATTTGAAGATATCATGCCATTCCCTTCTGCTCTGTAAATTTTCGTCTGAGAAATCTAGTTTAAATCTAACGGGCATTATCTTGACACTTTTCTTTTGCTGATTTTAGTATTCTCTTTGTGTTTTGTGTTTTTGACATTTTGACTATAATAATCCTTGGTGAAGGTCTATTTTTGTTGCATGCAACTGAGATCTTTTTGAATTTTTATTTTGGCTGTCTATATTTTCTTGAAGATTTGGGAAGTTTGGGGATTTTATTTCTTGACATAGATTTTTCTCAATGTCTTTGCCATCCTTTATTTACCCTCTATAATTCCCATAAATGAAAGTTTGTTTGCTTAATGGCACCCCATATGTTTTCTAGGCTTTGTCATTCTTTTTAATTCTCTTTAAATATTTATTTATTTAATATTCTTTAATATTTTTATTTTCTTTTGGGAATCAAAGATTGAACTCAGGGACACTTGACCACTGAGGCACATCCCAAAACCTAATCCCTATTTTATTTAAAGACAGGGTCTCACTGAGTTGCTTAGAACCTTGCTTTTGCTAAGGCTAGCTTTGAACTCACGAACCTCCTGCCTCAGCCTACCAAGCTGCTGGGATTACAGGCTTGCGCCACCACCTCCGGCCATCTCTCTTTTTACCTGACTGGTCTGGTTAAAAACGCCTGTCCTCAGGTTGAAAAATTTTTTCTTCTGCCCTTCCAGTCTGTTGCAGAAGCTCCCTATTGTATTTTATATTTGACTGATTGAAGTTTAAAATTCTAAAATTTTTGAGTGGCTCTTTCAACTTATTTCTATCTCTTGGGTGAAGTTCTCATTCTTATCCTGAATTTTTTTTCACAGTTCTTTGTAATTTGTGCCTGAATCCTCTGGCATCTCACTGATTTCCTTAATATCATTATTTTGATTATGTTTCAGGCATTTCATGAATTTCTTTCAAATTGGGATCAATTTAAGCAAAATTATTTTTTCCTTTGAAAGTATCATATTTCCTTCATGTTTCTTGAATCTATACATTGATAACTTGTGTAAAATTCATCTCTTTCAATTTTATAAAGTAGGTTTTGTAGGAAAAGATTTTTGTTTTTAATGAGATATTGTATGCCAATTGGTTAGATGCTTTGGGTTTAATTATAGAGAAATCTAAATGCATCTTTGATTTCTTTAGCTTTGGCTGATCTCAGCAGTTTCTATGAGTAACTCAATAGTCTAGGCTTCAGAAGTTCATGAAGAAAATACTGTTATTGCTTTGCAGTGTATGTAGGTTTCCAAATGTGTGTGTCTTTAAACTCTACAGAGTTAAGTCTTGATGGTACTTGAGTTTTTGATGGTTGTTGCCATAGTTTTGGTGATTACAGTTGTGGAAGGGACTGTCTCTAGGTCCCTAAGTTCAATTACAGCTATCTCAAATGGTTGTGGCATCATCAGCCATAGTCCTTAAGCAACAACTGGTGAACAAAGCTTTCTGCCAGACACTTTGGATGAATGTATGAGATGCCTGTGGCAGCAGTCACATTTCTGGAGGCATAGGTTGGGTAAGACTGTCCCAAGATCCCAAAGGAGGAGCACAAGTTATGCAGGAGTCTGTGGTACCAATAACTATAGATTTAAGGTTATGGAACAAAAAGGGGACCTTAAGGTGAATGAATTTAGTGCTGAGGCTTATGTCTCCATTAGATGATTTAATAAATACCATTTGGGTCAGCTGTGGGACCCAAATGATATTTTCTCCAAGTTCCAAGAGGACAAGCAAAATTGGTACCTAGGTTTTTGGCTAGCACATGTGGTCCCAAGTCCATGGGCTGCGAAGAATGCTTTCCCTTGATCTTCTAGGACATGTGCAAGTAATGTTTGGACATAAGGCACCAGTATCCACACTTTTGGAGAAATAGCACATGGAGAAAACCTTCCCTTTGTCTCATAGATTGAGCATGGGTGGTGGTAGAGCTTGTGGCTTTGGTATTTTTGGTGGTGGAGCTGGAGGACATGGATGGTAATGTCCCTAGGTCATGTGGCGCAAGCTGGTCAGTGTGGACTTTTAGCATTGGTGGCCAGTCTTGCAGCCTCAGGACATGGAAGAGACCATCCTCTGATTTCCAGGTACAAATGTGAGCAACAATGGTAATTTTTGCATTGGCAGCTGTAGTCCCAAGGGAAGGGATGGAAAGAACATACCTAGTATTTGCTGTGTAAACACAGGTAGTGCCAGGTGTTGGAGCTGCTAGTAGACATATCCCTGGAATTTCAGGATGTAACTAGGACCTTTCCCAGCTCTCAACTGACAGGAATGAGTGCATCTAGGACTTAGTAGCAGTAGTTACAGCCCCAAATCTCTGGATTAAGACCTTCCCTAGTTTCTGCTAGGCAGGTACAGGTACTGATGTAGATTGAGATCACTGGTAGCCATGTCCTTAGAGCTGCATAAATTGCCTAGGAGATTTCCCAGCTCCCAATAGACAGGCATGGGTGAAACAAAGAGTTTGCAGCAGTAGCTATAGTATCAAGGTATGGCTGGTAGACCTTCCCTACTTTTCATGGGGTAAGCACTGGTAGAACTTAGTTTGTGGTTACAGCAGACACTGGTGCTAAAAATGCAGGATGCTGAGGGGAATGTCTTCTACCCAGTGAGGCATTCACTGGCCCAATGTTTCTGCTTGCATGGGACAACTAGGAGGTATGGGATCTGCTGGTCTCTAAGACAAGATGCCATCCTACAGTGACTGTTGTAGCAGCTGCGTTCTGGTAGTTGGAGACCCAAGTAAGTTCCTTCTTTGGACAAAGCAGGTGCTCGTAGACCATCTAATTCCCTATACTGGATTTAAAGCCTATAAGGATCATGGAATTCTCCTGAAGTTAGGACTACCAATCTGCTGCTATGATGGAGGTTGCTGGCAACTTTCCCACTTACTTTTTCCAGGCAGTGTGGGGTAACCCCTGAGTCAGAGAGCCAGGGTTAAAGTTACAATTTGCTTTTTTCTTTCTCTAGGTTGCTTTTCCAATTCTCCATGTTGTTTATGTTTCCTATCACATCCTTGCTGAATTCTTCCCCAATCACTGTCTTCAAACTATATTTTTTCCTTTGTTTTCCTGTTACATGCAGGGCACCTTTATTCAGTCATCTTGGCCCATCTTATTTTACTTTCAATATATTGAAAGAACTATATTGGTGCAATCATTTTTTATTATTCCTATACATTTCTAAACTTAAAGGAAAATAAAAATATTCTATAAAAGGAAAGAAATTATAAACTCATTTGATAGCTTTTAGTTTAATCAACAAAACATGTGTGTTACATACAAATTCTAGCATAAAATTTATATATTTGTGTTTTATACCACCAATACATATAGTATTAGTCAGAAAAAATAATTAATTTTTTGAAGAAAAAATAATGTATGTGAAACAGTTATTGTCACAATGTGAAACATGGTAAAACCTATGGAAATGTAATGCTACAGGAGACATTTCAAACAAATAAATTTATTTGATAATTATATTAATATACATTAATTTATAAAGCTAATACTATATTCTAAGAATTATTTTAAGTAAAATTGCAAGAAAAAATTACTTAAAATATATGAAAATTAGCTTTTATGTATACCAAAAATTATATTCAATAAATATACTATATACACTTCTGAGTTAAGCCTAATTTGTTTAACTATGTAGTGTACACTTCATCCTTACTCTAAACATTTATCAGTCTGAAATGAGATTAGTCAATTTAGCAAACTATTTATGCTACATAATTTAAATTTATTTCAGGTAGATTTTATCATTAAGGATCTTTCTTTACCAAAATGATACATTCTTCAAAGAAAAGTACAGTGTAGGAAGATGACAACATATTAAATCACATAAACTTTAATTAACTTTAATAAAGGTTTTCAAATAAGCTTAGAGCTCATTCGTAAATAAAGGAATTAAAATTATAGTAGATATTTTTTCAAAAACTTTCCTGCAAAACACTTCTAATAGTCATAAATTGACTCTAAGCAACTTTAATTAATTGTACAGGCAACTTTGAGATATAGACTTTTCTTATTTTTTTCCTAGTCATTCTTGTAAATATTTGAGAAAGAAAGAAAAAAACTTAGTTTACAAATATTTACCAAGTGTCTACTCAGGTAATGTATTTCTAAGTCTGTTTAGAGAATATTATCAACTATTAAAATATGAAGATCAAACTGTAAGCCAATGAGATTGCTAGCGAGTTTGTTTTAAAGTTCATTTTCTTTAAAGCATTTTTAAAATATAGAATAAGAATTGATCCATTTTAACATATATCTATAAAAAAGAAATGGGTTAAAATAAGAATTAATGTGTATGGTGTGCTTATCTGCATTTGTCGTAACTATATGCATATAGATTCTATTATTAAATGCTCAGGAATACTTTTTAAAAATTAACATTTATGGAATTAAATATTTTATGATTGCTTCTGCATCTCTAGACCATCTTTTGGAAGCCAAAGATACTTGAAAGTAAAGGCATGCACTCTGTTTTTCATCTTTTTCAGATTCTATGACCAGTGCAGGCTGGCATCTTCTTTCAGCAGAGGTATTCACTCTGGTTCTCACACAATACCCTGCCATGGGATTACATAGTTGTTTCCAATTTTTGTCATCTGATGGGCTACACATATTGAGCTAAATAAGCATTCCCTTATACACACAGGTGCACATATATATGCAAACATACACATATATTTCACACACGTCACTACCATTCTCTGGGTCCAATTTGAGAGATTCTGTTCTAGCTAAGTCATGTGGGTCTGTACAGACAACACAGTCTTTTGCAGTTTTTTGTTTGCACTACATTCAAACTCCTGGGCAATTTGTGGTATTTTGTATCCTACTTCTTAACCTGAATGATGTCACAACCATCTGTAATTACTAGAAACTTGAACAGAACAAGTGGATGATGTTTCACAACCTTTCATATTTCTAAAACTTTGAGAGTAGTCTTGAAGTAGTACTTGCCAAATTAAGAGTCTCGTTCATCTCAGATCATTCTGGTGGATGAAAAATTCTACTCTGTTACTTTCTTGTCTTAGAAAACACCACACTCATTTTCTCCATTTAGATCCAAGAAATTTCCTGGTGTGGGAGTGTAAGACTAATGGTCTTCTTGTAGACTTATACATGTGTTCAAAATATCCAGGTTCAGAAAACAATCTGCCTTTGACCTAAGAAGCCTAAAACCTTGGTGCTTTTAGATTGCTCTTCTCTGGAAGCTACTTCTTTTCTTTCTAAACTAATGGAACAAGCATGTAAAATCCATTCTATTGTGATTTTATATATTTGGAGTCCTGTGTAACTTTGTGTAGTTTTTCTTTTCAAACTTATGTCATAACATATGAAATACTTTTAGAGGTACCTATAGCTGGATCATGTTTCTTCATTGACTACCAATGTCTTATTTTTTAAATGATGTTTTTCAGACCATTTAGGATAATTGTTCATATGTTTGAAATTAAATCTACCACTTTATTGTTTGTTTTGTATTTGTTTCTTCTAATTATTGTTTCTCTTTTTCTCTTCTTTCAACTACCTGTGGGTTATTTAATCATTTCTTAAGGATTCCATCTTGATGTATTAATAGAATTTTGAGTGTATCTTGTCGTGTAGTATTTTTAGTCATTGTTCTGATTATTCCAATGCACATATTTGACTTTAGTAGTCAACATTTTGCCACCTCAAGTGAAGTGCAGACCTTCCTCATTTTCCCTTAGGTCCTCTTATATTTCCAACATTAAAATATCACTTCCAGGAGTAGCAATGGTGTACTACTTTGCAAGGGCAGACTAACAAAGTACTACAAACTGTGTGTCTTAAGTTAAAACAAATAAATAGTCTCATAGTTATAAAGGTTAAAAGTCCAATATTAAGGTTTGGCAGTGTAGCTACTTAGAGACCTGGGAGGCATAATCTAGGCAGTATTCTTGTTGCATCTTCTGGTGGTTCGCTAGTAATCTTTGGTGTTCTATGACTGATAGGTATATCTCCCTGGTCTCTGCCTCTCCTGTTCTGATGGTGTTCTGTTTGTGTGGGTGTTTGTGCAGATTTCACCTTTTTAAAGGGAAACCAGAATTATTGAATTGAGGATCCATCTCACTCTAGTATGACCCCATATTAATATTTATATCTGAAATAACAGTTTTTCCAACTAAGATCACAATATGAGATACTCCATTTAGGTCCAAGGAATTTCAACCTATGAATTATAGATGGCAGTCCATAATGGATAATGTCATAAATTTTGTTTTGCTCTTGAAATATAACTTACACATCACCAAGGAAAAAGTTTATTATATGTGTCCATATTTTCTCTATTTCCATTATTCCATCTTCTCTGATGTTCTTTTACCACTGTCTTCCTTACTGGCTGAAGAACATCCTTTATTTAATATTGAAGGATAAGACTGATAATGACAAATTTGTTTTTCTTTATTTGCAATGTTTTTATTCCCTGTACTTTTAAAAAAATTTTTAGTTTTTGGTACTAGAAATTGAACCTGGAGACAATTTAACACTGAGCTGCATACCCAGCCCTGTTTAGTTTTTATTTTGACACAGGGTGTTACTAAGTTGCTTAGGGCCTTGCTAAGGCTGCTCTTGAATTGTGATCCTCCTGTCTCAGCTTCCTGAGTCACTAGAATTACAGGCCCACATTCATTCTTGAAGGGGAAATTTGCTCATTTAGAAAACATGGTTGAAGATTTTTTACTTTCAACACCTGAAAAATATTCTGTTTTCTCCTTCTGATCTTGATGGTGAACTTGAAAATAAAGCCTTGTCTCTCTCAGGTTGCTTTCAAAATTTTTTATTGTGTTTACATTTTTAGACTGTATTTTGGAGCAGTTTTAAATTTATAAAAAATTATTAAGATAATTTCCACATACCTTATACTAGCTTACCCTGTTGACTGTGTCCACTTGCCCAAATTCATATTTTAAAGCCCTAACCCTCTGTACAGAAAATGACTGTATTAGAAGATAGGCCTTTAAAGAGTTGGTTAAGTTAAAATGGGGGCAGTTAGTTTCTTTATCCATTCATCTATCAAAGGGCATCTAGTTTGGTTCCACAGTTTAGCTATTGTGAATTGAGATGCTATAAACATTGAAGTGGCTACGTCACTGTAGTATGCTGTTTTTAAGTCTTCTGGGTATAGACTGAGGAGTGGGATAGCAGGCTCAAATGGTGGTTCCATTCCAAGTTTTCTAAAGAATTTCCATACTGCTTCCAGATTGGTTGTACTAATTTCAGTACCACCAGCAATGTATGAGCGTGCCTTTTTCCCCACAACCTCGTCAACACTTATTGTTGTTTGTATTCTTGATAATTGCCATTCTGGCTGGCATGAGATGAAATCTTAGGGTAGTTTTGATTTGCTAAAGATGTTGAACATTTTTTCATGTATCTGTTGATCGATGAATGGATAAAGAAACTGTGGTATATATACACAATGGAATATTACTCAGCAATAAAAGAGAATAAAATTATGGCATTTACAGGTAAATGGATGGAGTTGGAGAATATCATGCTAAGTGAAGTAAGCCAATCTCAGAAAACCTAATGCTGAATTACTCATTGATAAGTGGATGCTGAGCCATAATGTGGGCAAGGAAATGGGAACAATGGAGGAACTCTGTTCACAGGGATGTAAGCAGGGAGGGGGCATGGGGACAGTAAAGGTGGTGGAATATGATGGTCATCATAGCCCTAACTATGTATGACTGCATGTATGTTGTGATTCTATATCACTTACAACCAGAGAAATGAAATGTTATCCTCCATCTGTGTACAATGAATCAAATTGCACTGTTATCATGTAAGCCTAAATAGAACAAATAAATAAATTAAATATAAAAAATGGGGCAGTTAAGTTGCCTAAATCCAATCTGGCTGGTGACTTGATAAGAAGAAGAAATTTAGATATATATAGAGATTGGAGGCATGAGCCCACATAACAATGAGAAGCCTGGTTCCTAATATCATATTCATTTTTGATATGTATGTTTTAATGGCTGTATTAGTTTGGTAGAGTTGCTATAACAAAATTCAACAGACTGAATTACTTATGCAACATAAATTTATTTTCTTACAGTTCTGGAAGTTTGAAGTTCAAAATCAAGCTGTTCACAAGTTTGATTTCTTCTAAGTCTTCTCTCCTTGTCTTGCAGGTGCCTACCTTGTTGCTGTGTTCTTCACATTTACATAATTGTTCTTATGTAGACTCTTGCCTCTAAGATCTCTCTTCAACATATAAATTTACATAAGGGGACACATCCAGCCCAGAACAATGGTATTAAAATTTTAATTGCATATTCCTGTTGGAAACAACTTTATTAAGTTCTTAGGTATTCTGTGACTTATAGGTATACCTGCTTATGTGTATCTATTTTATCAAGTGCAATCAAATCTCTGTGTGATTCCTCTGTCTTTAGTCTTACTGACTCTGTTCAACTCCAAAATTACTTAGGTCAACAGCTTTTACCTTATCTTCTTCCGTTGCATTATTTGTAATACAGTTATATTTCTTGGTCACATTCTCCATTCTTTCTTGGGATACTTATCAAAATGTTTACAAAATAAAACAAAACATAAAATGTCTTACACTAAGTTTCACTCTGTGCTCTAAAGTTCTGTGGGATTTTGACAAAAACACAGTGTCAAGTAAGAACTATGATGGTAACATGGAAAACAATTTTACTGCCCTAAGATTTTCTGTTCTTCTCAGGGTTAATCTTCCTTCTATCCCTTGGGCTCTTGGGAACCACTGATCTAATTGTCTCTATGTTTTTATCTATCCTAGAATGTGATATAATGAGAATTATACATTATATAGTTTTTCAATCTACTTTCCTTCACTGGGAAATATGCATTTAAGATTCATCTATGCCTCTGTATAGCTTTTCTGGCTCATTTCTTTTTACCACTCAGTAATGTTTCAGTGTATAGATATACCTAGCTAGTTTTTTCTATTCAGTTATTGAAGGGCATCTTCATTGCTTCTAGTATTTTTGTGACTATAAATAAAGCTTCTAGAAACATCTGTGCACAGATTTTTGTGTGGACATAAGCTTTGTAAACAATTAGGTAAATAACTAGAAGTATAGTTGCTGAAGCATATGGTAAGACTACGTTCGGCTTTGTAAAAAACTTCCAACTGTCTTCCGAAATGTATATAGTATTTTTCCTTCCCACCAGCAGTGACTGAGTCCCTATTACTCTGAATCCTTCCCAGAAATTATTGTGGCTTTAGTTATCAGTAGTTTAACAAAGATGGGTCTTGTCATTTGAGATTATCTTGCTCCAAGTACGCTCAGCTACTTGTGTCTTTTGCCATATTTAGAAACTTTCCAGCTATTGTTTCTTCAAATATACTTTCAGGTCCATTTTATTTCTCCTTTCTTTCTAGGTTCCTGATGATGATATTGTCCAGAAAATTTCAAAGCCTCTGTTTATTTACTTTTCATTCTATTTGTTACTGCTCAGATGCATTAAATTTATTGTTCCGTGCTCAAGTTTGCTGCTTCTATCTTGTCACCTGAACTCTGTTATTATGTATATCTAGAAAAAACCTTTTTTTTTTTTTGGTACTGGAGATTGAACCCAGGAATACTTTCCTATTGAGCTATATATCCACCACTCCCCCCTCCCCCCATTTTTTTTTATTTTTTATTTTGAGGCAAGTCTGACCAAGTTGGTTAGGGTCTCACTAAATTTCTGAGGCTGACTTCAAACTTGCAAACCTCCTGCCTCAGCCTCCAACATCTTTGGGATTATAGATGTGTTTCACTGTGCTCAGTCATATAATGAATTTAAAATTTGTTACTATAGTTTTCAGTTCTAAATTCTCAATTTTTACTTCAATTTTTTTTACTTAAAAATGACAGTGTTATAATTATTGTCAGATAATTCCAATATCTGATTCTTATCAGTGTTGATATCAAGTAATTATTTTTTATCATTCAAGTTGTGATTTTCTTAGCTCTTGTTTAAAGTGTGAATTCCAAAAATATTTTCTGTGTAGAAAATATAAACCATACTTTTACTGTGATGAGTGATTTTTTTAAAAATTTATCTTACATGTTTTTGTCTATTGTGTTAGGAGACTCTGGGTTCTATTTATTTTATCTTAGTAGGGAGTCACTTTGTTTTTAGTTTATTATTTGCCTTCCCCTAAGGTCTGTGGTTCCAGTAGCAGTTCATTTGTAGAGCTTTGTGGTCTTATTTGGGTTTGCTTCCTTAATCTTCTGCTGTGTTAGTCCTGCTAGTCCTGTTGATGCTGGCTGAAGTGTTTGTGTGTTTGTATGGACAGGGTCCATTTCCCCAGTCCTGGCAGCTAGATATCTGTCACAGTGTAAAGGATATGGTAGAATCCCTTTTACCTGTGTCCATTGATTGCCCTGGTTTCTCTGAGGAGCATAGGTCAACCTCTAACCCAGAAAGACAAAGTACTTCCCAGACTAAGCCATTAGGCTTGACAGGTTCTGCAATTCCTACTGAGTGTCATCAGATGGAGGAGAAGACACTTTGGCCTATGGGGAAAATGAAGTTTCCCAGACCAGGCTGTTTACTATGGTGCTGTCCTTTCTGCCAGTTTCTTCCTCTTACCCCCACTTCACTGTCCATGGCAGGCTCTAAGAGTCTCATGGACAAAGACCATCTGGGCTGAGTTTTGTTTTTTTTTTGCTGTGACTGAATCCTTCTGGCTGATTAATCTTGCCTGTCTCAGTATTTCTCAGTCCTGGTGGTGACAGAAAATACTTCTCTTGAGTGCTTCTTATAGGCAGGACTTTTAATTGATCTCCCTTGATATTGGTGTTAGGTTATCCTGATGTTGTCAGGGGGACTCCCCATTGCGGAGTAGGAGGAATACCAGCTGGGCTGTTACCTGTGGATCAGTAGGGGTCAAGAAATGCAAGTGTAGGTGGGCATCCTCTGCTGTGAGGTGGGATGCAAGACACTCTGATGCTATGCTGTTCCTCCAGTCCTGGCCTCCCAAATAAGTTCTTCTTCTTCTTACCACATTTCAGAGTTCTCCTTTGATTTTCTCTTCAATATTTCCAGATTTTACAGTTGTACTTAGCAGAGAGGAGAAGGGAAAAATATATCTAGGGAATCTTTTCTGTACCAGAAGTCTCAAATAAATTTCTAAAAGGTTATTTTAAATGGAAAATACAAAAACTATGTACTTTTATTTGTAGAGTGTACTGGCATGATCAAACTGAATTTCTTTAAATAGATTGGCATAATTAAATACTGATGACATACTTTTTTTTCAGTTTCATCATTCCCCCTCATATTATGGGTTTTAGACATAATATGGAATATAATTCACCCAGGGAAGATAGACTTCATTTTGGTTGTTTCCTTATGGTGCTAGATGATCACTTTTAATGTTTTATAAATAGTTACTATGATATAAACTTCCAAGAAAGGACTCTGGCAATCCCTACTGTTAACTGGAATTCTAAGTCATGCTCACAACACAGTTACCAGCACTAGTAGAACACTTGACTTTGAAGCCGGGCATGGTGGCACAAGCCTGTAATCCCAGAACTTAGGGAGGCTAAGACAGGAGAATCAAAGCCAGCCTCAGCAATGACGAGGCACTAAGCAACTCAGTGAGACCCTGTCTCTACATAAATCACAAAATAGGGCTGGGGGTGTGGTTCAGTGGTCGAGTGCCCCTGAGTTCAATCTCCAGTACCAAAAACAAAAAAACAAAAAAACACTTGACTTTGAACATGAAGGCAGTGGTAAATAAGAAAACACAGTCATCTTGTTATGGTAAAATGCTGTTCTGTTTAATTGCTTATTTGGCATGAAAACTGCCGCTGATTAAAATATACCTAAACTGACTCATCAATTTTTTCCTTGGTATGTGTGTGTATCATGATTATGTTTTTTTGAGGCTGTAGTATTATATGACAATTAAGAATTCCAGTTCAATATTTACCAATTGTCAGCCTTGGACAATTTACTTAATTTCCCTTGGTATTTTATAGATTTTTTTCTTATATACTATCAGGTAAAATATAGAAGACATTAATACCAAACTACAAACTACTGCCTAGTGAGCACTCAATGAGCATTAGTTTTGTCCTTTAAATGTTGTCAATATCTTCCTAAATCTCTCATTTTAGAAATGACTATAGTAAGCCGGGCACGGTGGCTCAAGCCTGTAATCCCAGCACTTAGGGAGGCTGAGACAGGAGAATCGCGAGTTCAAAGCCAACCTCAGCAATGGCGAGGCACTAAGCAACTCAGTGAGACCCTGTCTCTACATAAAATACAAAATAGGGCTGGAGATGTGGCTCAGTGGTCGAGTACCCCTGAGTTCAATCTCCAGTACCAAAAAAAAAAAAAAAAAAAAGAAATGACTATAGTAAAAATTGGCATAGGGTAAAAGAACTTGATATAAGATTCTTGACAGCATTTTTCATGCAAAATTTCCATTTCTGGTTTGTTCAGAAATTTGAGGATTTTGTTCTTTTCTCTTAACATTATTAAAGGAGGGCCTAAAATATTTCATAATTTAGTTAGAAATTCATTTTACTTTGTTTCTAATTAATAAGAGTTTTCCAAAAATGATCTGCATTAAATCAACATTGTTAAATCAGAGTGATTCATAACTTATCATGGTTGTTACTCAGGTAAAAACTATGACTGTGTCTGTGATTTGTCTTCAATGAGGAATATATTATGCAAATATTAGATAATTTATTGAATGAAAAGTTAGAGGTTTGAATATAAAGAACAATAAAATTGTATTTTGAGTGAAGTCATTAACCTCATTTTCCCATTTTGCCAACTCTGTAATGTATAATGTACTACCAATTAAACAAATGTAGACATTTTAAACTATTATATTTATCATTTTATTAGGCATTTTAAATGCCTCTGTGCTAATCCTAACTGTATTTCCTATCTTAATGATTTATTTAAAAGAATTAGTCCTAACTGTATTTCCTATCTTAATGATTTATTTAAAAGAAATTCAGAAAAACAAACAATCTAAATTTAAAATTCTCTGAAATTGGTTTAATTATGTGTTTTGTTTCTAGGAAACAAACAGACTGAAAAAAGAGAAATGACATCTAAAGTTCCACTAGTAAGTTCAGATAAACACAGTCATTCATTCTTCTGTCTATAGTTGATGGAAGGAGAGTGCTTTCTAGTATTTGACCAAATGATGATAAGACTAATATATGACAATATCAGGGCTTGTTGCAGCAAATTTCAAAGTTAATTTGTGAAGAAAAATTTTTGTATTCTGCTAAATATTTTAGAAAGTGAGATGCTTGCAAACTTTTGATGCTGCAAACTGAGAAATGCTCAAGTGACTTATGAAGTTCTCTGCCTTTTGACCAATAATTTACTGATTGCTCTCTGAATCCAGCTACATGAGATGTGAAAAACTATTTAAAGAGGGAAAAAAAACCTTACATTCAGCTTAGTGTCACGGAGTTTATAGAAGCTGAAGCATTTTTGGTGTTGTGTGATGATGTCACCCCAACTCATTATGCCCCCTTCAAAGTCTGGAATGAAGGATGTAGACATCAGGTCCCAGGAGTGAACTTCCCTTACTGTTTCTATACCTGCTCTGCCCCACCCTAAAGGAGCCCACTACCAAAACTCCTCCCATGACCTGACTTTGCTTTCCAAAAGGGCCCATTATGTAACTAACTCCTCCCATGACCTGGCTCTGCTAAGGCCCTAAAAATCCATATCCTCGAGGTGACCCACCTCCATTTTCCCCCCTGAAGATGTGCCCATCCAGTGCTGAACAAAGCATAACTGGTTCATGATGTCTCCCTCCATTTTCTTTTTTCTTTTTGTATTCTCTTTCATGTGCTTTCAATGTGGATATAACCAATAGAATTTAGACACACTGAGTATGGCCTCAAAGATTACAAGTAGCATTCCCAGAATAATAAGAAAATAGAAAATGAATACAAGTGAATATTTTCCCAAAAATTACATTTTGCTTTTCTTTATTATCTTTTTTATTAGTTCTTTTTAGTTATATATGACAGTAGAATCTATTTTGATATAATTATAAAAGCATGGAATATATCATGTTCTAGTTCACTTTTATTGATGATTGATCAGGTTATTGAGCAATTTTTAAAAAGGAACTTTGAGAATAGATTTTATAAATTAATAATACAGGTAAATGTTTATAGTTTTGACACATTACAGATGATTCAAGGGCCTGATATAAATTCTTTAGAGACTTGAAGATTATCCATATTAAAAAGTTATCTCTCAGGTTTGGGATTGTGGCTTAGTGGTAGAGCACTTGCCTAGCATGTGTGAGGTACTGGGTTTGCTTCTCAGTGCTGCATATAAATAAATAAAAATAAAAGGTCTATTGTAAGCTAAAAAAAAATTTTTAAAAAAATTTAGGTGTGTGGTGGTGCACACCTATAATCCAAGAGGAGGAGACTGAGACAGGAGGATCTCAAGTTCAGTCAGCCTCAGCAACCTAGCAAGGCGCTAAGCAATTTAGTGAGACTCTGTCTCTAAATAAAATATTAAAAAGGCCTGGGGATGTGGCTCAGTGGTTAAGGGCACGTGGGTTCAATCCTCTGTATAACCCCCCTCACACACACACAAGTTATCTCTATTGAGATCACAATTCTGACTACTTACGCTACCAGAAGGCATGAGAAAAATAACAGGACTTGATTAAAAAACAGTTTTGCAATTCTTTGCCGTCAACCTCCAAGTGGTTATAGAATAAGAGAGAAGTAAATGGTTATAGAATAAGTGAGACTATTTAAAAAATTTTATCTTATCTGATTTCCCATTGGGAAAAGTAAGATTATATCTTCTCCTGAAGTATAAAGAATGAGTAAGAAAATTATTTGCATATTATATTTCGTTTTCATGGAGTCTGATGTATGGAACCAACCTGTGTCTGAGTCATGCTAAAAAAATCTGAAGTATGAGTGACTATTATTACTTGGCTATTCTGAGAATGAAATCTGGTTATGGAATGGCTTTAGATTCTCTCCAAGAGATCTGCCTGGAAGAGAAAGGCCAGAAAAGAATTTCTAGATATACAGGGATGCAGAGGTATCAGGAATTATGTACCAGGGAAGTTCAAAAGAAGGATCCCCAGGGATTGGGTGGAGAGCTATCTTCAACACACCTACGAAAAGGGGTACATGAAAGAAAAGTTAATGTAAACAACTGCCAGTCCAGGAGAACACCATCCATTAGATCATGATGAGAATAGCAGTCAACTTCAGTCCTGATAAAGGTTGAAGTAGCATAAGGAGGAAAAGATAAAATAGAATCTCAAGGTTAAGAGGGAAACTAGTGGTACACATTTCTTTCCTTCTCATTGCTGACATTTAATTAGATGGATGGCTAATCTGAATACAGATTTTTTTTCTAGTAATTGTGCTCAGTATTACAATAAAATTTGAATATTTACAATCTACTTCAGATTAATTCTTATGAAAATAGAAAGTTTTCTCCAATGTAATTCCATTCCTCCTCCCTCTTCAATAGTTTTGTTACATACACAAGTATGTGTTGTGTATGTGTAAGTGTGATGATGCTCAGTTATTTAATCTTTGATTTTCTGCTTTTCAACTGCACAATTACTATTGCTCTATCTTCAAGTTCACTGACTTTTTCCTACCATCTTAATTATGTTCTTGAGCCCTTCTAGTGCCTTTTACCCCAATTATTATACTTTTTGATTACTAATTTCTCATTTAACTTTTGTTTCCATTTGTTTATTAAGATTTTTGTATTTGAGCCATTCTCTTTATACTATCTGATAAATCTTTAAATATATTCAGAATAGCTATTGTGAAGTATTTGCTAACCTAATATCTGGGGCCAGTTATATCCTCAGTTTTTGTTGAAAAATGAACATTGCAGATACATATTTTAGCAACTATTTTTTCTGAAGTTTTTTTAATCTTGCCTGTATTTAAACCATAAATAAATCTTCCCATGATATGTAAAGCACTGACATACCTGCTCATGTTTTGTTATTTTTATTTTACTTTGTTTGCTTGACATCTTATGGCTTGCTCTTATGTCTGTATAAATAAGTGATAAGCCAATTATTTGAACAGAGGTTATAACACATATCTTATGACTAAAACCTTTCTCTGTTTTTGGATCTGTCTTCACGTGTTTGTGAGTACATTTCAAGTGTGACCAGTTTATACATATACCTTGATTTTTATTTCCTGAGGGCTGCTATGGATCTTCTTTCTGTATGTATGTAGTGTCTTGGTCAGGTGTGGATATGTGGGGAACTTATTTATCCCTGGGATGTCTCTCTCACATATTAAATACCCTATAAATTGTCTGGCTGGTCTTCTACTTTCACAACCAGTTCCATGAACTCAGTTTGCAATGCAGTGCATTTTCCCTACTTATTATGTACTGAGTTTTCCAATTTCATCAACAAACCACGAGCATATGTTTCTACACTCTACCCCAAATCAAATCTACTCACTCTGGTAATAAAAGTGCAATTTCTTAATGGCCATCCTGTCTCAGAGGCACTATAGACCTAGAGAGAGTAAGAAAAATTGTCAAATTAATTCCAAAAAAAGTACTGTTCACAGTACTGATTCATAGCATGATTCAAATCTGTTATTTACATTTGAATAATTTTCACATAACTCAAATGCTTGTTTTAAACAACTCTACTAAGATTTGTACTCCTTTCTTGCAAAGTGTTTGCTAGTTCCTTCAGGTAGCCATAGCAATTAGTCTCACAGTTATAAAAGGTTTAATATTAGAAAAATTTACTTTTTCTACATTAACCCTTTAAAGTAGAAATAATATGACTTATCTAGGTAAATGTAAACTTATACATAGATCAGTTATATGCTCCCTACTATAAGTTCTTTAACAAGAATGAGCAAGGAATTTGCTTAAACTAAAATAACAGTATTGGAAAAAATAACTACAGCAATAATTCTATTTAGTTTTTAAATATTGAACACATTCATTTTAAAGACAAGAAAAAATGGTGCCACTAATCACTATTTTTAGTCAGTATTTCTTTTCTTTTTTTGTTAAGCATTATCTTGTATTAATTATAGATAGCCAAATATGTTCATAGTAGAACCCATACTATTTTCTTATATGTTCATATCATTGTGATGAAGTGCTTTTTAAAAAATATTTTATTGAAGTTGGGAATTTTACACTTAAATTATTTAAGGTATATATTAATCTAAATTTTGCTCATGATTCAAATTTTAGGATATTCTTACAGTATTCGGAAAGTGTGGAAATCTTGATTAATCATCTTATATTGTTTAAACTGTGATATATAAATACTCCATGGTCTACATTGTAATACACATAAAAATCACTCAAAGTATACTTTCCACATACTAATTGGTCAGGTTAAGTTTATTGTGCTCCTTATAAAAACTATAAAATATTGTATTTTTATCGGTAATCACTTAGTTCCAAAATTCTAAATATAATACTATTGTGGAAATATCTGATTTTTATCAGTATTGGTAAAATGCTGTGGGTAATGGAACCCAAACTGAAAGAATTTGATGCTAGGAAAATTAAATAAACCCAATGGAAGAATACTCAAGAATGAAAATTTAATATTCATAGGTTCATTATTTTCAAATACTCCCATTTTGGATAAATATAGTGTATTATGGTGCTAAAAAATAGAGGTAATGAATAAAGACTTCATTCTCTTCCACAAGGGCTGCAGAAACACATTTCACTATTCCAGAACCCCTCAGTCTTTGGAAAGAAAAGATTAATAAAAACTTCATTCCTAGATATCTAAACTTATTAAATAATTTAAAAAGTGGCATTGGCAGAGAAATGGACGAACAGACCAGTGTAGAAAAATAAAATCCATATATAAAATCCCTATGACAGAGATGAAAGGCATGAATATACAAGTTCAAGAAGCTGAGGAAATCATGAATGGGATAAATGTTAAAATTGTGGTAGCATAGATTAGGAGAATGCTTGATTATCAGATAAAATAGATTTTAAAAGGAATATTACTAGGGATAAAGAGATATGTAATGTTAAAAGGGTCAATTCTCTAAGAAGTTTAAAATATCAGCATTTTTAAAACAAATTGACACTATATGTCCCACCATTGAGAAGTATTTGTGAAGATTAAGTTTCAGTCTGCTTTAAAATGTATAGATGTGGCAAGATGATTCAGTGGGAAAATGCAGACTTTACAATAAAAAAGCTGAGACAATTGGTGATGTATATAGAAAACATACAGGCAAAAAAATTATTGCAGTGTTATTAAATGGAAAAATCAAAACTTGACCCAAGTTTAATAAAAAAAGATAGGCATATGTATTAGATTGGTTTACTATAACAAAATACCATAGACTTCTTAACTTAGTATTTATAGTTCTGGAGGCCCAGAAGCCCACAATCAAGTACAGTTTGATGTGGTTTCTGGTAAGACATCTGTCTTCAAGATGGCCATCCTTTTGCTGTGTTCTTACATAGTGGGTAGAAGCAGAGGAGGAGAGGAAGGGGAGGAAGAGGAACTTCTCTAGTCTCTTCCCATCTCCCTGTAAGGCATAATCACCATCATGAGAACCTCACCCTCAAACCTGCTATAGTTTGGATCTAGAATATCCCCCAAAGGTCCCTATGTTAAAAGCTTGGTTCAGTGTACTCCTTGCCATGATTTGCTGCCTCTCCACATGACCAAAGCAAAAGGGACAACTAGTCAAAGACTGAAACTTCTAAAACAGTAAGCTAAACCTTACCTCTTCAAAAGTTGATTATCTCAAATATTTTATTATAGTAACAGAAAGCTGACTAACATAACTCCCAAAAGTTCCACGTGCAAATATCATCAAGCTGGGAGCTGGATCTATGACATGAATTTTTTGCAGGATGACTCAAACATTTAGTCTGTAATAATATGTCTTCAGATTAATAAAAGCTTAAGATACAAAACAAAAACCATTAAGGGGAATATTGTAAATTTGGCTAGATTAAATTAGTAATATTCTTATTTAATAAGGATAATGAAATAATAAATTTAGAATTCCATATCGTATATGTCACAAAGTTCAAATAATATGCAAATAAATGCAAATTAATCCACAGTGAGACATCATTTCACATTCAATAATTTATCAATAATTTAAAAACTCAGATATTTCTATCTTTTGGTAAGAAATTGAAACAACAGCCATGTTTCTCTTTTGCTAGTGCAAATATATATTGATATAACAATTCAGAAATTGTTTTGGCAATTCGTAGCAAAGTTAAATATGTGCTTACTCTGTGACCCAGAAATTCCAATACTAGGTGTCCACATTACAGAAACTCTTGTCATGTGTATTATGTGACATAGGTAATATCATTTTTAAAGCAATATAATTCACCTTACAAGGACACAAGCAAACTGAAAAGTGGCTAACTGACTCCAACATGCATTTATCCATTAATATAATGGATAAATTATGGCTTATTCTCACCATGGGATATCATATAGCAGAACAATTGAATTACCTACAGTAATATATAGTTACATAACAGGGTCCTAACATATAATATAGAAAGGGAATATAAAGCATGAGACTACTTATAAACTGTAGCATGGACAACATTTAATAATGTATTCTTGAAAATGTATATTTGGGTGGTGATTATAACCAAAAAGAAAAGGATGATTTACACAGAATTCAGGAGAGAATGTGAGAGAGGGAAAGACAGAAGAAAGAGAGGTGGGGTAGGGAGAAAGAAAGAGGAAAGGAAAGAATAGGAGAGAGTGAAGGAGGAGGAAAGGGAAAAAGAAAAAGAAGAGAACACAGGCAAAGAAATTGTGATTTGCACACAGTCATCAGTTGTTAGTTGCATTCTTCTCAGATTGATAGAAGATCCCAAGTAAAAATGGTTAACTCCAGGTAGTAACCTAAACCACCTCTGAAAATAAATCTGACCACCAGCTTTTCTTCCCCTAGGTTTTATTAGAACTTGCAATGTCTGCTCTGTTGGGGGATGAACGTTTGTGCCTCCTCAAAGTTCAGTTTGTATGTTAAAAAACTCCCCCGAGTGTGGGAGTGTTAGAAGGTGGAGCCTTTGCAAGAGGTTGGGATTGGATGAAGCCATGAGATGCCATGTATGCTCTAGAGAACAACATTAGTGCCTTCACAGCAGTCAATAGACGGTGTGCTTCTGCTCTCAGCCCTCTGCTCTGTGGGTACAGTGCGATGTCTCAATGTTTGTCTACAACAGGAAGCAGGCCCTCTCCAAAACCAGACCACACTGGCACCCTGATGCTGGGTTTCCAGTTTCTAGAAATGTAAGAATTAAATGTCTGTTGTGCAAAAACCCAAAGTCTGAGGCAATTTTGTTGTATCAGTCCAAACATGTTCTTTAAAGGACAAAGGCATATCTGAAATATGTACTTTTGCTCATTGTGTACATTTCTATAGTTAAATTTCACCTTTTTCCTATCTTTTTCTCCTCAAATGATCCAAAATTTCAACAGAACTTGAAAACAATGATATTAATTTTAAGGTAGATAAAACTTTTCAGACATTTTAGTCAAAGGTGATTAATAAAACTTTGATGATTGTTTATCATAATTGTTCTTTATATGATCAGAATGATTGAAATAAAGTGGAATGAAATTTTTATGGTATGATCTAATACAACTTAGTACTTTGTCCAAAATAAAATAAAGTCAGGTACGGTAGTCCTAACAGCAATGATATGTAACTTATGTGTAAGGAAAACCTGTGACAGATTTAAGATAGAAGACATATTTGACCTTAAGTGACAGAAAAAAACAACTACAGTGGCTGAAACAATTTTGTTTTTTCTCACATTGAAGAATCTGGAGCTAGGCAGTGTTGTTCTAGGGGTTTAGGGATGATGAATCTGTGATCTTCTTTGTCTTTCATTCTTATTCCCAAGATGGCTGCTAAAACATTAGCCCTCGTGTCTACAAAAGGCAAAAGAAAATAAACAAAAGAAGGACAAAACTCTAAGCTAGTTGTGTTTGTCTTCTTTAATCAGAAAGGCAAAGATTTTCTAGAACCCCTCCATCTCTCTAGTGCTAGGCCTTGTTGGTTGAAACAGGATCTTGTGCTCAGTCTACATGCTAAAGAGGCTGGAAGACTAGGAAATAGGATTTCTGTGAGTGGCGCCACCAGTCCCTAACCAGTGTTTTGGATTGGCACCTCGCTGCTTTCGGTAGACATTGTCTTTAGCAGGAGAGATGAGACAGGAGCAGATGATAGATAGGTAACTAACAGTTGCTACAAATCTGGAAGTTATTTATGATATATATAGTTTCAGATTTAAAAAGCAGCTTACAAGGGCTGAGAGCTCCAATGGTAGTACACATGCTTAGGAGGTATAGGGCCCTGCATCCCCAGGCCAAAAATTAAAAAGTAGAGGTTATAAATGATATCTATAGAATTACAGTACGAGTGATTTTGCAGAATAATTTAGTGTGTGTGACACATGTGTGTTTGTACTTGAAAATGTGTTTCTTTTTGTTAAAAGAAAAGTTGGGTGACGATTTTCTTAACTCTAGTTTAAATATTAAACTTCCACTATGTTTTAAGAGTAAGATCAGCATATTTTGTTGGATGCGATTTTGTTAGCCTTTTGGAAAATAATCCTCATCTTCTGTCGGGCTTTGTTTGGCTCATCTAGTGCCTTAATGTCTTCAAGTACTAACATCTCTTTCACCTGCCCACAGCCCTAAGAGTTACTTAACTGGGATAAAAAGTGACACATACTTCCTGCTCAGCAAAAACATACTTTCATTTTTAAAAGTCTGACTTTCATCTTCTATTTATGCCTCTACAGCAGTGTAAAGAGCTGTGAAGACAGTGCAGGGCAGAGTTTTGTCACAAGAGTGTTCTCTTATCTAATTCTTCCAGGATCCAGATTTGGTGGCCTTTAGACAAAATGAAAGCTACATCTGTTTGATTTAACAATTGTATAAATTTTATTACAGTTGAGACAGAAAGTATCCCACAAGAAAAGTAATGGATTTCCAGCATCACATCTGTTTGTATTTGTATGAATCGCATGCCTCTACTGTTTTGTTCTGCTATCTGAGTGGCTGTCTGGCTGATGGTGCCTTGGGATTTTAGTGCTTTTTAGACATTCTGCACAAGGCAAGACTTTTTGTTGATTATTAATAGTTTTCATACATTTAAGTGCGTGTGTGTGTGTGTTTGTGTGCATGCACACATGTGTATATGCTTAATATTTAACCATAATGATTCAACTTAAATCAATTATACATAAGAATTTCTAGAAACTAAAGAGATAACCTTCATGCATACTTGATATTAAAACAAGGTCACTGGTCCCTGTCAGTAGTTACAGTTCACTCCAGAGTCAGTGTGCATGAAAGGCCACTCAGTCTGGCATAGGATTACTGCTTTTCATTTAATGCCACTTGGTTTTCTCATTAACTTTTAGGGGCAGAGACTTCTCAGTCTTTTCTAAAATCTTAGACAAGTGTAAGGTCACATTCTAAATAATGGCAGCCTTGGCAGCCTCACTAACTAGACCTTATTTATTACCTGTATAATGCAGGGACACAAAAGCATGTATACAGGTGCACATTGTCATGTGGGTGGAGAGAACTTGGCTGTCTATACTATTCCTTTAAAAACTCATGGTCTGACTATAAACTATAAATACTTTTTTAAAATTAAAAATTCAGAATAAAACTTCATCCTTTCACACACCTGTGTTCGCTCTACCCTGCTTATCCCAGGGGAACATCTGGTCTCAGTATTTAGAAATCATTATATTAGTGAATTGAGAGCCAAAGCAGCCAGCATGGAGATGATAAGATTCAATGAATCATTCATATCTGGGAGTCAAGCTTATTCATTTTAGAGCTATTGAAGTGGACAGAGGGCTTTTCATAAAAGACCAACATAAAATACCTTCCAGTTGTCAAGCCAGATTGAGCAAAAAAGCAAATTATCTAAGCATCATTTCAGAAAGTATCAAAAGAAATGCCAACCAAGCAGCAGCAGAGGTTTTTGACTTTCTAAACTGCATGATTTGTCATGACAGATTTTAACCATTTTATTTTTTATAAGATATTTCAAGGATAAAATTATTACAAGTATTTCTCCCTTATGCTGACATTTAAGTGGTATTTCTGGGCAAATAGAGGCTTTCTTCTTTATATAAAATAATCAACTCCATAGTATTCACTATGAATATGATTATTCAGGATAAATTAAAGTTTTAATGAAAGAAAACTAGAGCAACAAGCAAGGTTCTCCAGTAACAGCTGCAGATAGTTTCACCAAGTTGCCTAGAAGAATGCAGGCTCTAGGAGCCACCTGCTTCCCACTTCCTTCTAGTCATACCCTGTGTAATCTCCTTCCTCTGTACCTAGCCTTGCTTCTAGCCAAAACAATAGGGCAAATAAGAGATTTCACTTCCATGATGAGCCTACAAATGACTCCTGTCTTCCCAGCATGTCCCTCCCCCGCCATCTCCTGCCCGCCTCTCTCTCGCTGGACTCTCTTCTTGTCTCTTGCCTACTCATCTTACCATTTAGTTAAAGCACGTTGAAGAAGTTTAAGTGGCAAAATACTGAGGCTGGCTTCTGCCCAACAGCTAGTTAAGAAGTAAGACCAACAGCCCACAAACAACTGACTCTGGCCAACAACCGCTGAGTGAGCTTGAAGCGGATAGTGCCCTAATTAAACCTCAGCAGAACTGCAAACCTGATTAGTCCCTGGTCACAGTCCTGAAAGAGTCCCTGAAGAAGATAACTCAATTAAATTGTTTGGGATTGCTGACACGTTTGTGCGTGCGCACACACACACACACACACACACACACACACACAAACATGGAGCCAGGCTTGGGGGTCACATGCCTGAATTCTTAGTGGATCAGGAGGCTGAGTTCAAAGCCAGCCTCAGCAACTTATTGAGGACCTAAACAACTCAGGGGGACCTTGTCTTTAAATAAAATATAATAAAGGACTGTTGGGATGTGACTCAGTGGTTAAGTTCTCCTGGGTTCAATCTCTGGTACTAAAAACTAACAAACCAAAAACAAAACAAAAAAACGTGGAATTATAAATGTGTATTGTTTAAATGGTTAATTGCTTTTGCAACAACAGGTAACTAGTATACTCTCTAATCTCCAAGGGTTCTAAAGGTTCTCAGGTACCCAGCATCTGCTGTCTCAAAACTAAAAACTGCAGACCCTGAGGACAGATAGCTTGGTGACCAAATAAAAATGTTAGTATAAGGAGTCCTTCACATTTGCCATGTTTGAGATCATTGTACAAAAATAGATCATGACCTCAGTTAAAGATTGCTTGGTACAAGTGACTCACTGAAGAAATCTTTTAGGAGAAAGATATAAAGAAGTGGAAAAAGCTTGTCAGGGTGAAGCCAAGCAGAGGTGTGGTTGCAGGCAGTCTGGAGAAGAGTAGCTATGTCTGATGCCACAGGAAACTGGAGTGTGGATTACTTCTCACACTTGTCTCCCACAAGATGAGTGGGTTTTCATATTGTCACAGCTGTAGTTGGCTGGGGAAAGTGCAGAGTAGGGTAGGATGTGACTGCCCCAGCCCATTTTGCATCTTGTGATTCTAGGAAAACAATTGTAGTAATCCACACAGTGTGTGATGAAGATGAGCCTCAGGAATGGACTGTAAGAAGCAAAAGCACACAAAAGTGGCAGAAGTGGAGCACAGAAATGGTACAACACAGTTAAGGAGCTCAGGAGGGGCACCAGCTGCGTGCACTGCTACATCCGTATAAAAGCGAACAAAAAAATAACACCTCAACACACAGTTCACCTTTCCCTGTCCTAGTGCTAGCACACCTTTTCCAGAACTCAGAGATGAGGGATCCCGAGTGCTCAGGACTCTTCTTGTGACTTCCGGCCTGAGTAGATAAGATCATTTCCTTCAAGTCTTAAAACAAGAGAAAGATACTACGTATCACCTTGGATGTATAAGGCAGTTATATCTTTAACTTGAAATGTGCAGTTAAAAATGAAAAATTCATTCTTATGACTATAGGGAACAAAGTGGAAGTTTTCTAGTCATAAATTTAAAGAAATTAGAACGATCTTATGATGATATTGAAAAAAAACAATTATTCTTACTGATTGTGTTTAGTAAGCCAGGTGGGTTTGAATACTCCCTGTGTATGGATCTGTCCTGTCTGAAAACCAGACTCACGAGTACAGAATTGGTGCCTGGGCCTTCAGCCCCACGTTGTGTGGCTTTGAACAATCCAGTTTCCTTTATCCAGAATTAGAACCAACAGATTCTATTTCATCTAATTATTATACTCATGACAATTAAAAATATACATGTTACACTTCTTATTTCAAGCAGAGTAAATCTGGTAATCAGAGAGTCTTTTAGTTTTGTACAGGAAAAATTTTCTGATGGGCACAAAGTACAAAGAGAGTTATGCATGACTCCTGACTGCCTGTGTGGCTGGCTTCTCCAAGTGTCGCAATGCTCAGTTCCTGTAAGACTCCAGGACATCAAATGTGTGCATGAAATGAAGTGGCAGTGGAGCGGAGTAAGATGTGGACACTCTAGGGAGTGACACCTTCCACACGTTTGCCTTTACGCGATGCCACTCTGTGGTTCAGGTTAATCCTGACACACAGTAGAATCACAAGTGCTGTCAAGCTACCTTAAGCCTCTGTCTGTTCATCTTTCAGGAGAATCACTGAGTACTGAGAATGGCTGTACTACCTTAGCCAGGTGACTGATGCTGCTGAAGGAGGACAATCAAAATATCTGCTTTATTATATCTGGCTAATATCCACCACTCAGTCACTGGCAGAGAAAGAACATCCTATATAATTTTGAATGATTAAAGGGAGCTAGGGATTAATGTCATGAACAAAATTATCACTTTTCCAGGGGAGGAAGGGATGTCAATGAACAGAGGGTTTGGTACTGATGACCTTCCAGTTTGATGTTGGAAGCTTATGGATTGATCTGACAAATCATTTCAACCCCCCACCTTTTAATATTCTGGGGAAGTGTGAGCAACTTTCTTTTCTTTTTTGTATCACTCTACTTTTAGGTTATGGGCTTCTCTTTTTCTCATGTTCTCAGAAGAAAAATACAACACCTGAGAACATATCCAAAGAAGCCTCATGTCCTGGGTTCCGGAATGGTGGGGGTGAGAAAGAAAACAGGAAGAGAGTATGTGGGTGTCCACCTAACAGCGAAGTTCACATGTTCTGAGTGTCTCTAATGTGAAGATTTCTGAGATGGCTCAAACTTCACGTAAGGGCATGTAGGAGAACTTTCCTTAGCCTTATTACTATTTTTTAAATTTCTTTCTTTCCCTTTCCTTTTCTTTAACTTTTTGGTAATCTCAAATTGAGACACCTTCAGTTGTTTTTCTGAAGGGAGATTTGTGGGGAAAAGCTAATATGCATCGATTTTTAACGGGGCTTCTCACAGAATTTTCCTGTATCTGGATAATGAATCAAATAAGGGTTAGCTGTTTCATTTTCACACTGTCAGCATTTTGAGCGTGACTTCGGTATTCTCTTGGCTTTCTGGGAAAGCCTTGACTTGTTACTTTGAAGAATATGGTCAATTGTTGTCTTATTGCCATCATTTTCCTGCCATCAGATTGTCACAAATGTTTGGGATGCACAGCTATTTTGAATGTGAGTCCTGGCTCAGCAATTTATCATTCATCTACAGTCATGTATAAAACTTTGACTTCTTAATGAGTTCTAGAGTTCATAGGGGTTTTGTTATTGTAGATATTATTTTATAATTATGGCCTTTAAACTATCTAGAGTCTTTGGATCAATGTTCCAAACCAAAAGAGCAATTTAGTAAATATAATGGAAAGTGGTAACTTATTGTAAAGATACACCATATGGAAACGACTATTGCTCTTACCTGAGAGGCCAAAAGACAATAAATGTCAAAACATTTCTGGCTTATCTGTACAAATCATGTGTATGTGTGGGAGTCTGTGGCTCCAGGATTGGATTGTTCTCTCAAGAAAACACCCGTTATTTAGAACTACCTTACAATTCCCATAATTATTTTATGTTTAAGATTTTAAGGATTAGAAAACAGTGCAAAAATGAAATCCCCAAACACATTCCACTAGCATTATATAACTAGAAAAGTTTCATTACAAAAAGTAAGTAAATAAATGAATCATTTGCCTTAGAATTGTACACTGTGCCCTAAAAGATACCTGCATTAATATTTTCTATACAAGATGAAGATATTTCTCACATCTTTATTTGATTTAGAAACCTGTGATTTATTTGCATTGAAGAAATTCTGCACTATAACTTCAAAAGGAAAATTAAGTATATCTTTATAATCTTATTTTTCACTTAATAAAATAATTTGTCTATTTGTTACAGTAAAAATTCTGAAAAATACTCTTAAAATATTTCCCTTAACATTTTATCTTTACCATATTGCTAAATTTCCTGTTTTATTTACAAAATTCAAGTTCTAACATTTTTAATCTTAAAATACTTATATTATTTTTAGTCTCTAGTCTTTTGTGTAAATAAGATTATCATTGCTATTCATATATTGTGTCTACTAATTTAAATGCTGTTTTAAGACTTCTTAAAATCTCATTTTAAATAAATTTATATACACATATAAGTACATATACATACACATGTTGCAGGTATAAGCCACTGCCTTAGGCAAATAAAATAAAAATAATAATAATAATAGTAAGAACAGTTTCTACTTTCAAGGAGTTTGGGGCTACTTTGCCAACAAAATTTACAAGATTGTGTGCTAACTGTAGCACCAAAACTACATCTAGTGATGTCTTCTTTTATGGAAGGAAATGTCAGCTTTGCATGGTAGGAGTTATTTTGTATGACTGTGTGACACAGCCATTGTGCCACTGTGCCTCCATGTGAGCATGGAAAACATCAGGCATTAGGTGACAGTTGAAGTATATTTCAGGGGCAAGGATGTGGCACAGGCTGGATGACCACTTGGTAGGCTGTTACAAATAGAGTAAGATAGGGCTTGAATACTTTGACCTACAAAATACCCACCAATCCCAGGATGCTTGGCTCATTGAATATGATTTCTAAGTAAGCCAGGCTTTGTTGGATTCACAGTACATCACAGCATCATGCTCTTGTTGACACAATTTGGACAGGATGCTAATAGATAATATAATTATGAAGGTGAGGGCAGTCATGATACAAGAGGAAATAATTTTTTGTTCTTGTTGTTTACAGAGGAAAATTATCATGCTAAAGCAAACCCAGAAGTTCTAACAATAGATTCTGCTTACAATACTATAGCTATTGAATAAAAGTTTATATTAACTACACTTTTAGTAAACAGTGGTAGATTTTGACTATATAATCCTTGGATTACACTTTGAAAACACTGACCTAAGGAAAATTAAAAGAAGCAAAACAGGTCAAAAACAGAACCAACCATCTGTTGTTTATGTCAAGACTAGTTCCACATCACCTTCTCTATAAGATTTTCTAAAACAGTCTAGGTCTCTTCACTCCCACATCTCTCCAGTCCTATCATAATTACCATTTTCACCATTTTCATTGCACTCTAATTATCTTTTGCTTTCATATCTGCCCAATTACAGAGTTCCTTGAATCTAGACCTATCTTTGCAAACCCATCCCTAGACTAATGCATAAAAAAAGTTAGTACATAATATTCATCTATTGAATTGATTGGCAGTAACTATTATTATGATATAAAGACTAACAAGAAAGAGGAAAGGATATATTTGGATAAGAAAGAGAAACATGTAATTGAATGAATGAAGAGAACAAGTGCAAAAAGTCTCAGAGAGATGAAATGACTTTCTTCACACTATTCTGATGGGAACAATGCCAAACATAATTTTTAGAATACTTATTCTATCTTCTTTTATATAATGTAATATGCCATTTTATTATGGTCAAAAAGAGTTCAGAACCAAATTTTAGCTGTCTTTAGTAAATTGAATGTAAATATCAGGGCACTCATCATCTCTGCAGAATTATATACTTGAGGCTTCATCACTATAATTATGTGTGGTGTAAATGAGTGAATTTCTACTTCCGATAAAGGACATGCTGCATTTACACTGTGAATAGTTTCCCAAGTGTGTGTGTAGGAAAAGTGTTTTGCATTAAAATAATACCTTAAGCTCAACAGAGTGTCAATCTACACAAAGAAATAGTACAAATTAGTTTCTAAAATGCAAAATAATTCAGTAAAGAGGATAATTACAATCTAAATTTTGATTTCATACAATCAAAAGTATGAAATAGCTCATGTATCTCATGTGTCCACTTTGCTTAATAATTGGCACACCTGTACAAAAAGGTGTGAACTTACCCCTGTACTGACAATATTTAATGTGATCTCACTAGATCAGGGGTATTTTATAGATAAGAAAGTCTCAGAAGTAAAAATATAAAATAATTAAGCCAAATAAGATGTCTTAATATGAAATATTAGACTTTTTTCTAAATGTTGACAATAAAAAAATAAACAAGGGAAAATTTTAAAATCCATTTTAATGTATAATACTGTTAAAAAGATTTTAACTTTTCCATGAATGTAAAATAGTCATCTCCTTGGAACTGGAGAATATCTTGCAAAGTGAAATAAGTCAATCCCCCCCTGCAAAAAAAGGCCAAATATTCTCTCTGATGTACAAATGCTAACTCACAATCAGGGGGGTGTAGGTAAGAATAGAAGTACTGGATTAGACAAAGGGGAATGAAGGGAAAGGAGGGGGAATGGTAATAGGAAAGACAGTAGAATGAACCAGACTTTACTTTCCTATATGTATATATGAACACACAACCAATGTAATTCTGCATCATGTACAACCAGAAGAATGGGAAGTTATACTCCATATAAGTATAAAATTTGAAATACATTCTGTCATGCATAACTAATAAAAATAAATAATCATCCCCTCAATCTACATTAAAGCAATTAAAAATTTTCTACAATTGACTTAAGAATTAATGATGACCCCTGATTTCTCACTTTATATCTCTATGTACTTATAGATTCAATTATTTTTCCATGTATAAAAAATACATATCCAGAACATACTGAATATTTAAAGGGAGGTATAATCTGATTTTCACCTTTGTTCATGACAAGATAATTGCATTAAAAAATTCCCACTACATTTGCTCGAGTCTCAAGTGGACAAAAAGTACAGTTTTCTTACAATGCAGCTACATGTATAGACATTGAGGATCAGAATCTTGCTAAGGGCATTTTTTATTGGTATGTTGAAAGAATGTAAAATGGATATCCCAAAAGTAAATATTTAAACTTTAGACATGAAGCCATCCTTAATTTTGCTATGGTGAATTATAGAAAATTTTAAAAATTTAAAGGAAATTAAAGATTAAAAATGTAGTTTAAATATATTCCACAAGTGTTATCTCCATCCAGGTTCTTACTGTCTTTGATCTGTATCAAGGCACATATCTTTATTTATTGTTAGTAACAGTTTGGATATTAATAAAACTACCTTCAAAGATTCTTCATTCAATTTCGATTAATAGGAGTTAATCAGTTTATAATGTAAAGGAACTTCTTATGTAAACCAATTTCAAACACAGAATAGCCTTCTGAATTTATTTTACATATACATATGTATTTGTGTACACATATGCAGAAAACTAATTATTTGTATAATAAATGATTGTTTTCCTTTGACAACAAGAGTCCTCTAAAATATCTGCTTTCTTTATGCATTTTAAATACATCATTAACAAAAATTGTTTTTGACAATTTCTTATATACATTCCTTCTGTAAACTGGAGTAAAATGTTTTTTTCCCAATTTCCTTCAGTTCAAAGTGCTGTCTAATTTCCTTTCTTTATGTCATCATTGACCCATGAATTATTTAGATGTATACTGTTTAAATTCCAGTTACTTGAGATTTCCATAGATTCCTTACTGATATTGAATTTTAGTTTATTTCCTTTGTTGTCAGAAAATATACTCTGTATGACTTTAATCTTTTAGTTTTGTTTAGATTTATTTTTAAGGCCCAGCATGTAGCTTATCTTGGTGGATATACCACATGCACTTAAAAAGAATAAATATTCTCTGGTTGTTAGATGGAATTCTATAAATATCAGTAGGTCTATGAGGTTATTAGTGGTGTTCAGATCTTCTGTATCATTATCACTCTTTTTCTACTTGTTCCATTTTCCTGAGAGAAGGATGTTTAAATCTTCTACCATGATAATGGAATTTTCTGTTTTTCTTTTGAATTCTGTCAAAATTTAATTCATTCACTTATCAGGCATACATACATTTATAATTATATCTTTCTGAAGTTTTCCTTTTAATATTTTGAATTAATTTTTGCTAATAATCTTTGTCTTAAAGTTTATTGTTCATTTTATTTAATATAGTCATTTTTCTTTCTTTTGATGTAATACCTTTATTTTGTTTATTTAGTTTTTTATGTGGTGCTAGGGATCAAACCCAGTGCCTCATGTCTGCTAGGCAAGTACTCTACCACTGAGCCACAACCCCAGCCTCCTGACTTTCTTATAGTTATTTGCAGAGTTTGTTTCTTTTTATTTAGTTTCAGTCTATGTCTTTGTTTCAAGTGTGTCTATAGTAAACAGCATATAGTTGGGACTTGTTTTTTAATGTAATCTATCAATCTCTGTCTTTTCATTGTAGTATTTAATTAATAATTAATGTAACCATGAACAGGCTTTGGTTTAGGTTTGCTATTTGTTTCCTGTTTCTCCTCACTTCTTTTTGATAACCCTGCACTTATTTCCTTGGATTATGTAAATAATTTTTAGTATTTCATTTTAATTTATCTATTGGTTCATTGACTCTAATTTTTCTAAAAATATTTAGGCATTGCTGTAAGAATTAAACTAAACATACCAGACTTTTGACAATCTATTTGGAGTTAATACTGTACAGTTTCATTTTAAATGTAAACTTCCATGTTTTCTGATGAGAAAGTCATGATATTTCAGTTGATGTTTTTCTCTATATAATGTCATTTTTCTCTTCAACTATTTAAGTATCATTTATTTACTTTTGGTTTCCAACAGTTTAATTTTGATATGTCTAGTCAAGTTTCGATTTCTCTGTGCTATTGTGAAAATAATATAGCAAAGATATTTCAGGAGAAATATATATGCACAAACACAATGACATTTTTTAACAAATTAAATTTGATGCAATAAAGTCAGAATATTTTAATGTGATTATTTTATCTCTTTATTAACACATATTAATTGTACATATTAATAGGGTTCAGTGTGATATTTCCATATATGTAAATAGCATGTATGGAAATTTCTGTTTTGCCATCATCTCCAACATCTTTTTTACACCTGCCCCTCACCCTTCCCAATTGCCAGCTCTCACTATCTTACTTTCAGGTTGCCTTTTCTTAATTTTCCCATATGAGGGAGAACATGTGATACTTATCTTTCTGTGATTGGCTTACTTCACTTAGTGTAATGCCCTCCAGTTCCATATGTTTTACTGCAATTGACAGGATCTCATTTTTTATAATGACTGAATAATCATCAGTTATGTAAGTATACCACATTTTATATAGTCATCTGTTAATGGGTATTTAAGCTGATTTAACATTTAACTATTAATAAACATGGGCATACAGGTTTCTCTTTGGTATGCCAGTTTCATTTCCTTTTCATATATGCCCAGAAATTGGCTAGCCAGTATTTCTATTTTTAGCATTTGGAGGAAACACCACGTTGTTCTCCATAATCTCCATAGTGACCATATTAACTTACATTCCCACCAGAAGTGTATAAGGGTTCCTTTTTTCCTCCGTATCCTAACATTTACTTTGCTTTGCCTATTTTTTTTTCAGTAGCTGCTCTAACTGGAGTGAGAGAGTATCTTATTGTAGTTTTGATTGGCTTAACCTGCTGACTAATGATATTGGCCATATATCTTTCATATAGAAAGTGGCTATTTGTACATCTTTGGTTAAGTGTCTATTCAGATTATTTGCCCATTTTAGTTTGAATTATTTGTCCTTTTATTGTTAAGGATTTGAGTTCTTTGTATATTCTGCATATTAACCCCTCTATCAGATGAACAGTTGGCACATATTTTCTCCTATTCTGAGGCTGTCTTGTCACTCTGGTGATTGTTTCCTTGTCTGTGCAGAAAGTTTTTGTTTGATGTTATCCCATTTGTCAATTTTGTTTTGTTTTCTGTGTTTTTGTTTTGCTATGCAGAAAATCATTGCATACACCAATGTCTTGAATTGTTGCCCTTATGTTTGTTCTAGTGTAATCTTGATAAGCATGAAACTGTTAAGGAAGAGCCTGGGAAGAATAACTCTATATTTATTGTTGAGAAGTTTGGATTTGATTCTGAGATGAGTTACATAGTAACATCTCCACATTTGGCAAGATAATTTGCAACTAGTGTGATTAGTGATTGATTGAAGATTTGAGTAGCTAAAAGCAGGAGGTCAATAAAGAGGATATTTTCAGATTAAAGTAAAAGAAGCTAAATAGACAAGGACTGGTAACTAGTAGACAAAAACTGGTTCACAGGTCAACAGAAGAAGAGATATTGACATGAATACCAGTATAATAGGTCATAGATATAGGTATGGCATATAAAATAAGCAGTAACAGGAACAATGATATTTAAGTATAGATAGAATCAGAGGAAAAAGAACAAAAATATAATCCTTACTTCTTCACATGTTTTCTCTCTCTTGCATACACATATGTATTTCACATAAATAATCCATGATTAGCATAAACTGACCTTTCAAATCTCAATATTTTTATCACTGAATATCTGGAGAAAAACAATCCTTTTCTGTTAATATTTTGGTTAAATCAAGGAGGAAGACAGATAAATGTACCTTTCCATTACAAAACCAAAGTAAGTAATTGCTGTCATAATATGGTATTTTTTTCAAAGATTTCCATGTGCACAATATCCTTTTCCCAAGGACCCAACTGAATTGTTTCCATTAGAGTCATTCATTTAAGCTAATTACTTACTTTCAAGAGGCTCTTCTGTAAATGAAAATGTCTTGCCCCTTTAGCCTGTAAGTTGTGATGAACAATTTTATTAGTTAATATAGAACATTGAAAAAAAATCCTGAGGGAATACAGCATTTTGAGAGCAGGAGTAGAAAAAAGAGACCATTGTTCTGACATCCTCCTGGAGTGAACCCCAATGAATGAGGCAGTAACTGGCAAAGCCCATGGCATTGTAGCACAGGAGGTTCTGGGAGGCAAGGCAGCACAATGGTCAAGAGCCTGTCTTGTCTCAAAATTTCTGTTTTATCAATTACTAGCTATGTGATCTGGACAAGTAGATTAACTCTCTGTGCCTGTTCCTTGAAACATGACTGTAAGAACATGTACTTCCCAGGGCTATTGGAAAAATGAAGAGAAGTTTGCAGACAGAGCATTTAACAAAGCATGTATCTCAGCAAATGACAGCTATTATTAGAGAAAGCTGATGGGAGAGGAAAGATAGATAAAAACAAAATGGAAACCTATGGAAAATATTCTCATAATATGTTACATTTTATAGTGAATGACTGAGAACAGTATGTCAGAATAGCCAAGAATATCAAATAATAGAATCTCATACTGTTACATACTCAGTGACCAATGCAAGTAAAATAAATGGCTTAAAAAGTAGAATTATATTCCTGATTATATATTTCTAAATAAAGTATTAAAATGAAGAAATAAGAAAAAAATATAATTAGTAAACTAAGAAAAAAGGCAGTTATCTATGTATGCATGTGTATATTCTGTAATTACATTTATTGCTTTATGAACCATCAACAAATAAAATTATGTGCCTTAATTTCTACATGGAAACTGGATAAAAAGAAATTATCATTTATAAGTCTATAGAAGATAGTCTCTAGTAGTGATGATGCAGCATCTTTTAAACTATCTTCTTATACAATATAATCATTTCCAGGGAGGTTTCTGAGATTTCTTTAGTGGCATTACCAGTGATGGCTGGCAGTGTTTAAATGTGAATTAAGATGCTAATACAGTTTCCATCTTGATGTGTTTTTCAAAAAAGGAGCTAGGAAAACATCAAGAAAGGTGTTAACTTCTTTATATTAACTTATCTAAAACTCTGAACTATTTATCTAATGTCAGCAAACCAAACACTGAATATCATTTCTATACTTGACTTCCAGTGTAAATGGCATTCTGTCAAAACCAGTTTCATTTAAGAAGACTACTGAGGAGACGCTAGTGTCTTTGTTCCAACTGCTATAACAAAATGCCATAAATGGATGGGTTGTAAGCAACAGTAGAGTCTTAGGAAAGCTGGAAAGCCAAGGATCAAAGTACCACAAGATTCAGCATCTGGTGAGAGCTCATCTTCCTGCTGTAACCTGACATGGTGCAAATGGTGAGGAACTTCTCCAAGGTCTCTCGGACAGGGTACTACTCCCATGAAGGGACCTAATCACTTCCCAAAGACTCTACCTCCTAATACATCTCATGTAGGGTTAGAATTGCAACACCTACCTTGACGGGGACATATATATTTAGTCCATTGCATCTAGGTGTTTGCATATGCAAGTGGTTTTTTAATGAATTACTACTCCATAGTATGATAAAAAAAGTTGGAAATTATGAGACATTTAAAGCCTTTGGGATGAATTGCTGCTTGCAGTCCTTAAGGCTGTTATTCATTAATTGCAATAAATTGATGCTTTTGCCTTGCCACTATAAACACAAGGTGACATAAACCAGATTAAATTTGATTTGATTTCATAGCATTTCTAATTAACAATAAAATAACTGAGATGCAGCTCTCCTCAGGCGAACCTACAAAATCTATGAGAAAAAAGAAAATTGTAAGATGTCACTGAATTTTGCTTTTTATTTTTATTTTTTTTCATCTGCTCTGTCAAATGTCAAAGTGATAAATCAGGAGTTTGAAAACCATATCAAAGAAAGGCAAGCACATGTTGTGGCAGGTTCGTGCCAGCATCACATCAGGATTTGCACTAGCACAAAGACTTGGACTGAGATGCTGTGCAGTGTACCATGGAGATGCAAGGCACTGACTCCTCTCCTGTCGTTTTCAGTCACTCATTCAGGTTCAACAGAGACTCATCAAATATAAAGATCAAAGGACAAAATAAGCCTCCAATCATGAGTTGCTCCAGCACAGACACATCACTATGTCCACTGCATGTCATTTTGGCAGGAACTGTCACACAAGGGTAAGACTGATATTAATAGACATTTCACTAAATTACTTCTTAAAGGATAGTCACTATATGATAACATAGGAGAATATCAAGGGCAAACAAAGGTAGATGTTTTAATTTAATACTAGAAGGGGGTAAAAGAATTGAGTTGAAAAGTAGGATTTTGTTAAAAATATTTATGAAAGTGAAATTTACCTTTCTACTGGTCCATGAGAAAACTCTTGGTGAAAGGAAATATAACATTGTGGATATATTTCATTGGTAGATTTTTTTCGTTCCCTTCTCCTTTTGGGTGTTAGTTCAGGCTTAAAGGGTTAAAATAGATAAAAGCCAAATATCTATGTGAGTTTCAGCTCTATTTTCATTAGTGACAGCAATTTGTGTGAAAAACATAGCTTAAATACTTACATGGAATTTGAGTCTTTATTATAAAATACCCAAAAGGGAGCACATGGCATTTTCATGTTTGTCTCACCACTCTTTTCCAGTAACTTCTATATATGCCTGCAGAAACATGGAGAGCTTCAGTTTGTTTCCATCAGCCAAAATATTTGATAACTTGGATCTGACCTTGGTCAGTTTTTTCTTCTTTTGCAATATAGAACTCCTCACTAGACCTCAGTTTCAATAACATTTTTTCCTAAAATAGTAAATATGATCATTTTAACATTATACACATTTACATAGAAAAAATCTTTTTGGTAATAAAAAAGTCATAAAACTGTGTGACTATACAATGATAAAAAGAGAAAAACACAATATTCAGGTTGAACTGTATGAAATTGCTATCTGACTGATTTTTACCTTGAAAATATATAATCTTCTATCATCTTCATAGAGTTTGATCTAAAATTCAAAATTTCTCACTATGGATAATGAATGTCTTCAAAGATCTTACATATACCACCTAATTTGGAAATAGGAGTGTTCTTTTTCATGACTAAATATCCAAGTAAATCACTGTTTTTCAAAATTCTTCTGAAGTAGGAATCTTCATCATATTATCTGTAAAATTGCACTGCTTTAATTTACTGATCTTTTACACTTTGTAGAAAGTTTAACCATGCTTAGAAAGCATATCTACTTCATTTGCATATCACTTACAGAAAAGAAAAATCTATTTTGTACAATTGGAGAACTACACCTCAGTTTGGTTGGGAATTCATATATCATTAGTAGAATTTTTTTTGCTAGAGAGCAGGTAAACTTTCCTCAAAAGTCAAAGTTTGAGCCAATTATGCAGGGAAGAAACAAAACTCTAGCAAGAGTAGTCACATCTGGGAAATAATTAGTGCTATGGTTTTGGCATCTAGTTCAATGGCTAGAGGTAGGGCTTAGAAGATACCTTTCTGACACCTAAATTCTTCATTACCTCAAGAGTAAATGCCAGCTGTCTGACTAGAATGGCCAGTGGATGATATCTTCCATTTAATGTGGTCAATGCATAATTCATAGGAATAAAATCTTTCCTTGATTCATGTTACACTAATTCATTTGGTGTGGGAGCGTGCCACAAGATGGCGCCGAGCAGTCAGCTCAGTGCTGACCCCGCTGCCTGAGAAGCCACCTCCCCGCACTCTTATTGGGCACTCTTATTGGCTGACCTCTGCCCCCGTACTGTTTTAGCCGAGTGACCCTATACTGTTTCAGGTGGACAGCCCCTTCCGCATTATTATCTTAGAAACCGGACACCACTGGATCCTCTTTCCTATATAAGCCTGTGAACCCCCTCAATAAATAGGTACTTGCTAGACGAGACCCCCCTGAAGCGAGACCCCCTGGTGCATGGCGGTTTGTGCCAGGCGGCCTGCCTCTCTCAGTCCGACCTCATCTGGGGCTCCCGGGGGCTCCTCTCACTCACTGACCGAAGGGGAGTTTGCTACCTAGCTGGGAGAATCCCGATAATTTGGCAAGACCGAAATTGTATGATGGGTATATGAAGTAATTAAAGAGTTCACCAACAGTAGCATTCTCTAGTTGAATGGTAAGACAAGCAATATGAGGAAGTAGTTATATGTGCATGCTTATTTTGAAAGATAATTATTATATTGTCAGAATTATTTCAACATCTGTAAGGGTAGAAATGAGCTGAAGATATTCCTCATCTTGTTTTGTGTGTGGGTGTGGGTGTGTATTTTCACACTCTAATTAATTGAATCTTGGTAACTTTTTTTTTCAATATAGGTCTGTTCATTACCCATCTAAATACTTATTGGTTAAATTTTCAATTTTCACATTTACTGTCTGCATGTAGTGCTGTATTTTCAGTACACAGGCTTATTTATTCTATGTGAATAAATACTATGTTTTTATTTTTATTAATCTCAGATTTTTACCTTTAATTTTATGTTTGCTATCCTTATTATTTTTTATAACCTACTATTTAAGGAAATAGAATGCTGCAAGACATCATGCTAAGTCAGTGCTAGGAATTTAATTCAGTTTATTCATTAAATGAGCTAGAACTGGCAAATGCAAGAAGAAAATAAGTTAATTTTCTATCAAAATGCCTTCATTCAGTATGCTCTGTAAACTCTTGCCCTTAGATGATATTCCAACCAATTTTCATAAATTTTTCTTGACATCATCAAATGCTTAAAAGTCCACTTCATCCCAATATAAATAATGTTGGAGTTTAGAACTTCACCTTACATGGACATACCCTACCCCTGACTCCACCTACCCAGCTAGGTATTACCATATTGTAGTTGCTTTCTAGTACACACAATATCCAAATTAGGTGGCAACAATTCTCTCAGTGTCTGGTTCACTGTAATTGGGGTACCTCATTTTGTCAGCTTAGTAAAAAGGCCTATAAATTTCCCTGTTCCTCCAACTCTGAAGAGGATATATAGTCTCACACATGGGAAATAGTTGTGTTTATGCCACAACTCAGAAGTAACATGTCCCTCTTGCTTTAATGGTGTCAATTTGAATCAGTTTCTGGACCTTTGACTTCTCTGGGTAGAAAGTGCATAGTCAGTTGACTTTAGTAAAGAAAATTATTCTAAGAAATCTACATGGGTCTTTTCAATCAGATAAGGTCTTAAAAGCAGAGACAAGACTTCTCAGAGGAAAAAGAAATTTAACCTGTGGATCGAAGCTTTAGCTTGTGTCCAACAGAACAACCCTGTATAGGTTTTATCTCCGTATAGATTTTGTGCTTGCCTTGGAGGTCCTCTATAGTTATGTCCTTACAATAAATTCCTTAATTTATTGCCTTTTCTCACAATCTCAGTATATGTCCCCTAGTGCTGTTTTTTCCTCTAATTGAACTTTGAGTCAAATAGTTGTGCCAGATGGAGTTCAAGAGACAGAATCTTAGGATGAGTTTTCTAAATTGCTTCTATGTTTTCTGGTACTGTTCCTCTAAGATGACATTTAAAGTCATTGATGACAATTTTTATGGGTCAAGAGGGGACTGGCAGTTCATAGTAAGGTATGGTAGAAGAATTATATGAAATATTGCTGTAAGACACTCATAATCATATGATTATGAAAGATAAGGTTCTAGATGACCATGTATTTGAGACTTCAACATATTTAAATTAAATTAAGGAGTTTATTGGATTGGCTGGTTGTTCCAACTGTACTGTATGATAAAACCGTGATTATCCCCTAAATAGGGGAAAAAAATAAAGCTTTAAATTCCCAGTTGAAATTCTTCATATGTGACCTGAAAGCTTCTATACTTGTCCTGAAAAAAACTTTTAACTTCTGTATCTCCAAGACTAAGCACAATTTAAACCAAAGTCTTAGTCTGCAAGTGGTAATTTCCAAAGCAAATCATAGTCACAACTTCACAAGATATCTTCTGTTATAAGGGGGGCACTAATTAGAGATCCTAAAAGTTATAATGAACAAATATGGCAGGGTCCTAATGAAGGGACAGTAAACTCTTGAATTTTGCTGAGTCTTCTTGTCAATACAAGAAGCTCTCTCACCCATACCTGGGTTTGTCCTGCTCTGCCTAGAGAAATTGTAATTGATTCCCCTGTGGCAGGTACCTTGCAAAGTTTTGCTCATTTTCTTCAGGACTTACTCTTCCTAGTCCACTTCGCTTCTATTCCTAAACTACTTAAGTCCCAACAGACCCTAGTAGGTGCAGCACAAAGTGTGACCACCAAAAACATATACTACCTGAAAAAATAACTAAATAATTTTCCAACTTTTACAGACAGAGAACTGAGTAATAAGTGTGTGAATGGAGCTTAAAACTATGAGATCATGGTGGAAAAGACAAAGTTAGATCGGGTAAGTTTATTGATATAAGTCCACTGAGTAGATTTGGGGTTCAGTGTTTTAATTTAAGGAGTTAAAAAGAGCTCTACAGTTTGTGAAGAAGTTTATTTCCTTGAATAAAGGAAAGGCTCTGTACCCTTAAGAAAGGATATTGCTACATTGTCAAAAATTTATACTGTTAATCTATCTCCCAGCCAAATATCTGGTCATTTACCAAAATAATTGTGCATTGGTGAAACAGAAATAATAACATTTTTCACCAAGTACTAGAAAAGACTGAGCTGACAATAATGCCAGACACACAAAGCATCATTGCTATTCACTAGTCAGAGTAGGGCTTTATGGAAATCAGATAATCAATAAAGTTGTACCTCAGATTTGTCTCACAGTGGATGCAGTGGATTCCTGAACACATTCTGTGGTTATTTTTCCAGGTTCAAAATGTGTAATTGCTAAAGTAAGACTTAGCAACTGGCAGAATCCCTATGTTGGTACCCAGATTTATGGAATTAAAGTTATCCAGGTAGAAAAGGCCAAGTGGAAGACAGTAGAACTACCTTTACCTAGAAAAACAATAATGCCATAATTCCAGAAAGATTTCAGAGATTCTTTATTCAATTCATCTATTTGACCTGTGCAGAAGACTGATGGATCTTGAAGAATGACAGTAGATTAACTTAACCAGGAGATAACATAATTGCAGCTGTTGTTGCAGGTGTGTTTTTCCTTGCTAGAGCAAATTAAGGCATTCCATGATACCTGATATGCAACTATTGTTCAGGTAAATGCTCTCTGTTTGTACCTGTTAGAAAAAAAACAACAAAATCTATTTGTTTTGAGCTGTCATTGCAAGCAATATGCCTTCTCTGAGCTGTCTCAGGAGTATATCAACTTTTCAAACTTATGTAATAATTTAGTCCACAGGACTTTGGTCATTTTGTTTACTACAAGACATCATACTAATAAATAACATTGATAATATGCTGATTAGAAATATTGAGCAAGAAGTTGCAAATATTCTGGACATAACATTTTAGGATCCAGTGGTGTGAAGCATAGCAATACATGCTTTCTAAGGTGAAAAATAGTTGTTGTATCTGGGCCTAAAAAGTGCACAATGCTTAGTTTTGGTCTCTTTGGATTTTTTAGAATCTAGTTATTATTTATTTGAATGTGTTACTCTGGTTCATTTGCTAAATTACCACTGAAAGTGCAACAGGTCCAGGCTCCTGGGAAAGCTGTTCCGTCAATTGAACATCACCCAGCAACTCCAGGGTTTTTTGTTTTTTGTTTTTTTTGTTTTTTTTTTTGGCACCAGGGATTGAACTCAGGGGTACTCGACCACTGAGCCACATCCCCAGCCCTATTTTGTGTTTTATGTAGAGACAGGGTCTCACTGAATTGCTTAGCGCCTCGCAGTTGCTGAGGCTGGCTTTGAACCCGCGATTCTCCTGTCTCAGCCTCCCACAGTGCTGGGATTACAAGCGTGAGCCACCACGCCCGGCTTCCAGGGGTTCTTGAAGCATAAGTGGTAAATAGTTTCTGGACCTTTGACAGTTCCCTATAGGTGAATCATGATGCAGGCCCATAAAACTTTGGAGCAAAACCAAAGTTTTAGATATCTTTTGTGCGATATCTTATGAGATATATTTTGTCAGATATCCAGTACTCTGTGAAACACACCTTTTGGTCTTGCTACTGGAACTTAGTTGAAACTATACACTTACCTTCGAGCCATCATGTTACCATGTGACTTAAACTCCCCATCTTGAGCTGGGTATTATTTGATGAGCAATGCTGATTACAAAGGGAAAAATGGGTTGCTGTTAAAGTGAAAAAGGGAAAAATTATAGTAAGAACATGGGATATTTCATAAAGAATCTCAGTGGTACTATGTCCTATAGTTAAAATCAGGGTGTGAGAGAAAGATACACAAATACGTCTTTGGTGGGACTACAAATTAGTACTACCATTTTGAAAATCAGTATGGATATTTCTCAAAAGACTAGGAATGGAATCTCCATGTGACCCAGCTGCCCTACTCATTGGCTTTTCTCTAAAAGAACTAAAATCAGCATATTGTATACATATCAATATTTATAGCAGTGTAATTCACAATTGTCAAGTTATGGAACCAATTCAAGTGCCCATCAACAAATGAATGGATAAAGAAAATGTGGCACATACACAATGTAATTTTACTCAGTTGGAAGGAAGAACGAAATTGTGGTGTTTGCTGGTAAATGGAGGAAATGGAGAACTTCATGCTAAGTGAAATAAGTGAGACTCAAAAAGTCAAAGGTAAAATGTTTTCTCTCATATGAAGAAGCTAGAGTGAAATAAGGGGGGAATATGTGAGAGGATTCCATGAAAATAGAAGAGAGATTAGTGGAATACAGGAAGAGCATTGAGGATAAAAGAGGAGCTATGGGAAAAGGAAAGAACTGTGGGATAAAATACACCAGATTATGCTATGTACATATGTGAATATACTACAGTAAATTTCACCTTTATTTATATCTATAAAGTGTCAATTTAGACATAAATAAATAAGTAAATAGAAGGAAGAACGGTAGAGTAGAGGAAGGGAAATGTGGAGAGAGGAGGGTAGGGAAAGTGAAGGTACTGGGAATTTAAATGGAGCAAATTATATTCCATGTATGTATGAATATGTCAAAATGATCTCTACTTATTATGTATAACTATAGTCTACTGATTAAAACATTTTTAAAAAATCAATAGAAATCTTCAAAATCCTTATCTGTTAGAACTTTTAATGCCTAACTCTTTAGATTTAAAGATTCTAGTCCCTTCACCAGGCAAAGAACCACAACCAGCTGAGGTAACTGATGAAGTAAAAAGTATTATAGGTAAATGATTAGTAAAAGAAAGTAGTTATGAATACCAGCTATCGTCACCTGACTAGTTGCAAAAATGAAGACTGTAATAGTTATATTTACTGTATGATTTTATATATACCTTTTAGGATTTGTATATGAAGTTTCCTCCAAACAGCTCATGCGTTAGGCAATCAGCAATGTTATCAGGTAAAGATTTGATCACGAGAGGTCTAATCTCATCAGTGGATTAATCCATTTGAGGGGTTAATAATTTGAATGGACTACTGAGTGGTACCTGAGAGGACTAGAGGAAGTAGATCACTGAGGGAATGGCCTTGAGGTCTTAATCGGTCCCTGGTCCCTTCCTGTCTCTCTTTTTGCCTCCTGGCTTGTTCACAAAGATGAAAAGCTGACTAACCCAGAAATGGGTACTAAGAGTGGGGTTCTTGTTGTGATTATACCTGATGATGTAGTTCAGAAGTCTTTGGAACTAGTCCACAGGATGAATTTGTAAAAGTTTGGAGATCCAAGATGGAGAAGCCTCAGATTGTTGTAAGCAGAGGCTAATGGCAATTCTGGTGGAAATGTGGAAGATCACAATGTCAATAGAAATGTGGGTAGTAGACTGTGTCCATAATATTTCAGATGAAAATGAGGACTCTTGGGAATTGGACTAGAAACCATTTGCGTTACATTGTGAAAGAACTTGTCTACATTTTGTTCAGGTCCTGAAATTTTCTTTAAGGCTGAATTTTAAGGTAATGAACTAATTAATTTGATGGAGGAAATTCAAGGTAGCACAGCATTCAGTGGCATAGGTATTGTTGGTGGCTTTTAGCCAGGTTTACTGTAATAATCATGAGCAGAAAGCCAAGGGTAATTATTTTTTAAACTTGAACTTTGGCCACAAAAACACAGGTAAAATTTGGGCCAAAGAAGGTGCAGTTGCTGAGATTAGTGTCATTAATTAGAAACCAAGTACTCTGCACAGAGACTATAGGAAAAATGATTTGAGGCCATCTTGGGGATCAAAAAGACCACATCCATCATAGGCTAACGGGTGCAAAGTGAAAACTCATATGAGAAGAGACTATATGAACAATCTTCTTGCACAGGAGTGCCTAAGAAAAAGTTGTTTCCCTGGGATTTGTTTAACCATGCTTAACTCAGACACACTCAGAGGCCCCTGCAGCCACAGTGCCAGAAGACTCAGCTATAGCTTCAGCTGGTGGCAAGCCTTGGCATTGTCCAGTGGTGCTGATTCTGCAAGAATGAAGGATGATAGATGGTTTCAGCTGGATTTCAGAGGAAGACCTGAAGAATAGGCAAAGTGTAGCTAAACCAGAACTCCTATAAGGCAGCCCTTGAAAGGGTGACACATGAAACTTTGAGAGTAAAGGTAGAGGCTCAGTGAAGATCATAGGAAGTTAGACATGCCGGGAGCATGGGAAAGCTTTGGGCAGCAAGCAGAATCAGACCAATAGTGTGGCCATATGGGCTGCAACTGGCAGGGCTAAAGGGGCAGGGCTACCTAAACACTTTGAGGCCTACATCTTGCCATCACAAGCCTCATATCCTAGATGTATAGCTATACAACTTGCTTGCCTAGTTGGATTTTGGTCTTGTTTTGGTTCTATCCCTTCTATGTTCCTATTCCTCCATTTTAGAATAGAATTTTAAAATCTGTCACTGTATATTGGAAGCATGTAACTGGATTTTTTATTTTTACAGGGATTCATAGCTAAGAATTTGACTTGAGTCTTGGAGGAGACATTGGAAATAAACTCGAGCAATGCAGGGACTGTTAAGACTATGAGAACACTTGGAGATGAATGAAATGCATCATGAGATGGGTATGAGCTTTTGGGGTATAATGTTATGGTTTCGATCTGAAATGTCTACTCAAAAGTTCATGTGTTAGGCAATGCAACAATGTTCAGAGGTGAAAAGATTGAATATTGAATTATGAGAGCTCTGACCTCATCAGTAGTTTAAATTATTTGATGGATTAATTATTTGAATAGACTGCTGGGTGGTAGCTGTAGGCAGACAGAATAGAGCTGATGGAAGTAGACTGCTGGGGCATGGGCACAGTGATTAAAAATTAAGACAGTTACTTGAATGGTTTTGGCCACAGGGCTTACACATTTGGTTAGACTTTATCCTGTATGTTTCTGTAACAGTATTTTTTGAATGAGATCAACATTTAAATTTGTTGCCTCAAGCTGGAGTTTATTCCTCAGTGGTAGAGCACTTGTCTAGCATGATACCCTGAGTTCAATCCCTGACACCTCATACCTACACAAACATACACTTTCTCCTTACATTCGTATTCTCCACCCTCCCTTCTGCTCTGTAGAATGCTAATACACTATGAATCTCTCTTATTTGGTTATAAATTGCATAAATAAACCAAATAATTTTTTTCTTTCTTATTTCCTTGTCATTAAACATAAATATGTTAGTAATAGTTAATTTTATATCATCACAACATTTAGGTACTTTATATAAATAGAGAAGCCTGAACATTGCCCAAGGTCTTTGCATCTAAAGAAAAGGCTATCATGTTCTTAGTTGTACATAAAATACTTGTATCATGTCAGGCAGAAGTATGACATTGTTATTATCTTCATTTGGAGATTAATATGGTTGCTCAATTAATAAGGACTGGAATATGAAAGCCATTTCTGTGTGTAATGTTGTTTGCTTAGGTCACTGCCTCAGTCATTATAATACAAATTTAGTTGCTGAGGTTATTTTGTACATGTGATTAAAGTTCGTAATTGTTGATTTTAAGGAAGGGTGAATAGCTTAGATTATCTGGATGGGTCTGATCCAATTAGTTGAGCACATTTAAGAGAAGAGCTGAGGCTTCCCTGGGAAAAAAAAAGAAATGCTGCCTGTGAATATATACTTGTGCCAGAAAGTTCCATCCTGACCTTTCCTGATCATCATAAGGATTTTGTATTTGCTTGGCTAGGCCCCACAACAGCGTTAACCAATTTCTTGTAATAAATCTCTTTATATATATATATTTTCTGTTGCATCTTTTACTTTGGTTGTACTGACCAAGGCAGAAATATATATTTCTCCCAAAGGACATAATGATAAATATTGATACAGACAGAAGATAAAGAGCTACTTTTTAAAATATTCAATTTAATTATTATGTAAATTTAGAATCACCAATATCACCATATTTGAAATTCATTTTCATTCCTTAAAATCTGAGTTTAATTGATTGTTCATATTTTTTACGTTGTTTATTAATATGTTTGTGTCAATTAACTAGATGCTTCATTAGCAAAAATACATGGTAGCATTTATTATATAGATAATTAACTTGAATTAATGAAAGAAAGCTTAGACTTCCAGAGAATGTAAACTGAAAAGGTATATGGTGAAATCATCTTTAGATTTAAGCATTTTGATATTGATAATGCAATACTAGCAAATAAACTTGGAAGTTGATATACTTTTTTTTTTTTCCAAATATTTTGTTACTAGGGGCTACTGGTGAAGAAAATGGGAGATATTGATCACAGGGTAAAAGTTTTCAGTTATAAGTAAATTCTGGGGAACTAATGTAGAGCACAACTATAGTTAACAATACAGATAAATCCTTTTTTGTTGATTGCCAATTATTCAGTTTCTGCTTTCACTTTCATATTTGCTTGAGATACTTCTTGAGGCACATATAATGACTCCTAAAGGATAAAGTCAGAATAGATAGATTTCTATAGAAAGACATTATGGTATTTATGAAATCATGGAGTCACAAATTACATAGCTATTTCTATACATTCTTTTAATGTAATTTTTTTTCTAATGACTAATTTTGTTGAATATGTTTTATGTGTATATCATCTCTATGATAAAGTAGTCCATGATTTTGCTCTAACATTTTGTATAGTTTTATGTTGCTTTCTTATTGAGTAGGAAAAATTCTCCATATATTTTTCTTAGAAATACTTTGTCAATTACAAATATTGGTAATGTGTTCTCCTATTTGACATTGTGTTGTATGAGTTTCTCAATATTACAGTTGGAAAATCAGTACTATTAAATTTTGGCAAACTTTGATTTATTATTTATTTTCTTCTGTGTGTACTGACTTTTTAATCATATTTAAGAAAGTATTGCCTCATAATGATTATCTCACAGAACTATTAAAGTTGATATTTGAATTCTATATGTTTTTTGGTTCTTTAAATTATTATGTTCAATTCTATTATTTAATCATGAATATTTTTGTAAAATGTTTTGAGAATATTGTGAAGAAATAGATTTATTTTCCTACAAACAAACAAAACCACTTGCTCCATCATCATTTCTAGAAAAGACTGAACTTTCCCCATTGTAATATCTTTGGCACCTGTGTTGAAAATAAATTGACAACATATGCATGGGGCTATTTTCGTATTTTCTATTCTGGTTCTTCAGAATACATATTCTGATATATACCTAGCTTTACATTAATATGCTGTTTTTTAATATTGAAAAGAAGTCTTGAAGTAAAATATTTTTATTCTGCCATTTTTGTTCTACTTTGAAGATTCTATTGGCTATTCTATCTCATTTGAAATTCTTCATATTTTAGAATCAGTCAATTGCTACAAAAACAAATCTGCTAAACTTTAATTAGAATTGTGTTGAATTGATAGGGTAATTTAGGAGAATCTCTGGATTAACAATATTGAGTCTTTGAATTCATTAATATCTATCCATTTTCATAATTCCTCTTTCAAAACACATTGTAATTTTGATTGTTTGTGTTTTGTACACATCTTTTAAAATTTATCCCTGGGTATTCCATGTTTTCTGATGCTACTGATAAATGCTGTTTTAAAAACCAACATTTCAAATGATTTTTGCTAGTATAGAAATGCATTTTAAAAATATTTATATACCATAACTTTGCTAAATTCATATATCACCTAAGCAGTCTTTTGTAGATTCATATATAGTTCTGTCACTTCCATCTGTATTGATTTACCTAGATTTATTGAACTAGTGAAGACATCCCATGCAATTTTGGATAAAAGTAGTGTGAGTAAACTTCAATGCCTTATTCTCAATATTAGGTGCTAATTATTTTCTTGAGAATCTTAATAAATGTTCTTTATCAAGTGAATTGAATTTCTTGTCTAAATAGCTGAGGTTTATTAATTCTTTTTGCATCAACAAGTGTTGAATTATTACAAGTATTATTGCACTACCTATTGAGATGATTATATGATATTTTTCCTTAACTCCGTTAATGTAGTTAATTACACAACATGGGTTGAAATTTGAATGTTCAATCAACTTTGGGTTCCTTTAGAAAATCCACTTGGTCATGAATCTTTAATATAGTCTCAGATTCAATTTATTTTTTCTCTTTTTTTTTCAGATAAAATCCTTTTGTTACAAAATGTTGCAAATAATATAAAGAAATTAACAGTGTTTGATTATTCCAAACTTTTCAGGTAACTGCCTAAAACAAAAACTTCAGGGGAGTATTAAGGCTCACTCTAGTGACCTCATTTTATTTATTTATTTTTTTAGAGCATCATAGTTATACATAGCAATTTGGTTCATTTTGACAAAATCATACATGCATGCAGCTGGATTCTATTTCTTATTATTTTGCTTAGGATTTTGTAGCTACATTTAGGAAGTGCATTATTATTGTAAGTGTCATTTTATTGTAATGTCTTTTTTCTAATTTTCCTATCAGGATAATAAAAGCCTCATAAAATTATTTGAAAAGTATTCTTTCTTCCTTAATTTATGTTTGTATAAATTGATATTTTATCTTCATGAAATATTGGATAGAATTCATAAGCAAAACCTTGTGTTTTTTAATATATAAAGATATTTCAAAATATGAATTCAATTTATTTTAGAGATTAAGAATTTCATAGAATATGGATTTTTTAGGATTTTCTTTTGTGGTATATTAGCAGGTAGTATGTATGTTTAATGAACTTTTCTTATTTTTCTAGGTAGATTTTTTGGTCATAAATTTGTCACATTCCCTTATTTTCCTTTTAATGTCTGTTATTTGTAATAATGTCTTCTTTTATATTCTAGATGTCAATACTTTTTTTTTTCTTTAATTGATCAGGTTAGATATTTTTATCAGATATTTAAATTTTATATATAATAAACTTTAAAATTATTTGATATTATATGTGTTATATGTGGCCAATTGTATAATAAAATAAAAAATATATGTCTACTCACTGATTTTAGTTAACTTTATTTCATTGCATTGCCTGTATATTTTTTCTATAGTTATTTACCTTCAGACTACAAAATGCCCTATACCATTTCAGGTGGTGCCTTATTTCTTTTAATCTTTTGTTTCATGGTAAATATACTTTTTTACTAATAGTTTTCAAGATTCTGTATGATAAATATGAAATTCTAGATTGATAGATAATTTTTCCATCTAGTGCTTTATAGAAGTCTATAGTATTCTTTTCTTTGCTCCTCTGTATGTTATGTCTCTTTTGTGATTATGTTGAAGGTTATATATTTACCATACTGCCAGCACTTTAACTATGTGTATCTTAGTGCTGTCTCATGAATCTTTCCTTGTTTGGGGCCATTGACCTTGGATTTCTCAGTTCTTAGTTGGCACCAAATTTGGAAAGTTTTAGAGACTATTTTTTATAATACTTTTTTTGTGTTTATTCTCTTGGGGAAAGTTATCACATGCATACTGAATTGTTTGATGATTATGAAGGACACATAATTGCTGCTCATTGTTTTCTGGTGTCATGATTTTTAATATTTTTGCTTTAGTTTAAATAGTGTCTAATTTCCTGGCATCAAGTTCACTGATATTGTGTTCTGTTAAGTGTCCCATTTGTACAAGGTCCGTTTGTAGTTTGTCTTTCAGATATTATATTTTTTCAGTTGTTGAAATTCTGTATTTTATAGTTCCCATGATTGCTGCTTTTCAATACCATAGACTGGCCTGCTTGAACAACAAACATTGATTTTGCACATTTTTGGACTGGGAAGTCCAAGACCAGAGTGTCTGCATGGTCAGATCCTGGGGCATTCTTCCTGATTTCCTCACATGGACACATTTTGCTGTATCCTCACAAGACCATGTGGAGATAAAGAGGAAGCAAGCTCTTTCTTGTTTCCTCTTAGGAGGGCACTAATATCATAAAGATTCCACCCTCAAGAGATAATTAGCTCCCAAAGACTTCACCTAGTAATAGCATCACATTGTTAAGATTTAAACATTTGACTGGGAGTGGGAGGTGGGTGACAATCATGTACTTCATAATGTGTGTAATAAATTTTATAAGATTCTGGACATTGTGTATAATTCATTACATAGTGTCTTGATTTTATAATCTTTCTTTAAAGTATGTTAAATATTTGTTATTTTAATTTTTCTGAATAGATATGTATTTTGGTAGCAGATCTGTTTGATGGTGATGAGGAGGAGGAGGACACATGTAAGGATGTATGTGTTTGCATTGATAGGACAACTCTAAAGTCTTTTTTCTCCAGAAACTTTAATCCACCTGTTAAATAGAAGAAAGGGGATATTTAGGTACTCTATAAAATTCTCCGGTTTTTTTTCAAATCTTTCTTGTTTTGTGAGATCTCTAATGTCTCTCAAATAATATGCAAACTCTAGGAAATGTTGCTAGAGTTTCTTGAGTAATTTTTCTTTTCTTGGTAGTTTTCTTTTCCTAACCATACACAATCTCACCTTCACATGTGTACCTCAGAATTCCGGTAATAAGGGAATACCTGTAAGGATTTATTAGTCCCTTTTTGGTCAATGTCCCTCCTAACAAATACTTTGCCCTTTATTCCAGTCTCTCTATTTTTATCTGAACTGTAACATTCATCTTAGTAGGATAACTGTATTCTATGTGAGTTGCCTTTCTCTCTGTACTTTGGAAAATTATTCAATCAAAAATTTGGACAATTGCAGGGACTCAGGAATTTATAGACTTATAAGCTATCTTTTATCCAATATCTGCAAACAGTAAGACTTAAAAATAGACTGTTTTAGAGTTGTTTTAGGTTCAGAGAAAATTTAAGCAGAACATACAGAGTTCCCATGTCTACTACAACCACACATGCACAGCCTCCTCCATTTCCAATATCATTACCAGAGTGGTACTTTTGCTACAATGGTGAAAGTATATTGACATATCACCATCACTCAAATTCCACAGTGTACATTAGTTTTACCCTTGATGTTATACATATGTACTAATCATAATGACATGAATCCACCACTATAATGTACAAATTATTTGACTTTCTTGAAAACCTTCTGTTCTCTATTTATTCATCCCTCATTTCCTCTAACCCCTGGTAATGTCTGAGTTTTTCTTCTTTTTATCATCTCCATAGTTTTAACTTTTCCAAAATATCATATAGTTGGAATTACAGAGTGCATAGCCTTTCAGACTAATTTCTTTCATTTAGAAATATTCATTTAAGTTTATTCCATGTCATTTCACAACTTGATAGCTCATTTCTGTTTAGTTTCAATAATACTCCAAAGCATGAATTTAAGCACGGTTTATTGACCTACTATAGAACATGTGGGTTGCTTCCAAGTTTTAGCAATTATAAATAAAATTGCTATAAACATGTTTTATAGGTTTTGTGGGGATATATATTTTCAGTTCCTTTCAATAATTAGCAAGACACGCGATTGCTTGTTTACATGATAAGAAAATATTCAGTTTTGTATTAAAATATCAAACTGTCTTTCAACTAGCATAACATTTTGCATTCTCACAAGTGAATGAGACATCACATGGCTCTACTTCCTTCCCAGTGCTTGGTGTGGTCAGTGTTCTTGATTTTGGCCATTCTAATGGATGTGTGGTGATATCTTATTGTTTCAATTTGCATTTTCCTGATGACATATGATATGGAACATGTTTTCATATGCTTATTTGCTGTTTGTCTTCTTTGTTGAGAGATCTTTTTAATGATTTGGCCCACTTTCCTTAATCAGATTTCTTATTGAGTTTTAAGATTTCTTGGTATATCTTAAGTGACAGTCCTGTATCTTCTATGACTCACAAATATTTTCTCCCAGCCGATGACTTTTGTTTCTAATTCCTTAACAGTGTCTTTTACAAAGCAAAAAAAAATTAATGAAGTCTATTTTATCACTTTTTTTTTTGGTACCACAGTTTGAACCCAGAGGTGCTTAACCACTGAGCCAAACTTTTTATGTTTTATTTGAGCCAGGTTCTCACTAATTTGCTTAGGGTCTCCCTAAGTTGCTGTGGCTATCTTTGAATTTGCAATCCTTCTACCTCAGCCTCTCACACTACTGTGATTACAGGTGTGTGGTAGTGTGCCCAGTGCTATCAATTTTTTTAAAGGAACATTGTCAGACTCAATGGCATCTAGACTTTGTCCTGTATCATCTTTTAAGAGTTTCATATTTTGTGTTTTATATTTAGGTCTATGATTATTTAGGAGTTAATTTTTGTGAAATGTGTGATGTTTTGTCAAAATGTAATGATTGGTATGTGAATTTCTGGTTGTTCTAGCATTACTTGTTGAAAAGCCCATCTCTTCTCCACTGTATTACCTTTGTTACTTTAACAAAGGTCAGTAGATTATATTTATGTGGATATATTTCTGGGGTAGGACTTATTTTTTCACTTATTTTCTTCACAATTCTAATTGTGTATGAGGAAAGGCTAATTCGGTCTCAGTTTATCTTTATGACTTAAAGAGGAAGTCATGAGGAATAATTTATGAATGAAATTCTATTTGTTCTAAGTAGGATTTTATAAAGAAGCATGATTTAAGATAAGATTTAGTGTAGCAAAAAGAAAGAAGTGTGGTTGGTGGGATATAAAGAAAGGTAAGTGATTAACAATAAGAATAAAGTAAAAGTGACTTCATTGATGCTTGATTTGGCATGGTTAATTAAACACATCCTAAATGTTTGACTCTTCCTTTTTTTTTTAATCATGTACTAGCTCAGACTTATTCTTCTTTAAAGGTATTTGAAAATAATTTAATGAGCTATTAGATAGTATAATCATTTTAGTCACCATGAACACAGCAAAGAAAATGCCTACTATGTGATTGGTCTCTTGTTACTTAAATCAATGGTGAATTAAGGACTATTAATTGTGATGCTTCCAGTAGTATCAATTGCATTAATAATATCATTTGGAAGGCGAATTGTACTCTTCCAGTTTATTTCACATAAAATATTGTTTTCATCTGTTTGAGCTGCTATAACAAAATACCACAGCTTAAATGTGGGATTTTTTTTTAAAGTTCTGGAGGCTGTAGGTCCAAGATCAGGGTGTTGTCAGTGTTGGTTTCTGGTAAGGATAATCTTTCTGGGTAGCAGATGGCCGCCTACTCACTTTGTCCTCACATGGCCTTTTTGTCTGTGCAAGTGAGAAGTAAAGAGAGTCGGAAGAGACAGGAGTAGAGTGCGTGTTCTTTAGTTTCTTTTTTTTTTCCTTACAGAATATCAGTCCTATTGGATAAGAAACTCACCTTTATGACACCATTTAATCTTTAATCCTTAAAATTCCTGTCTCCAAATTCAGTCATATCAAGGGTTTGTGTTAAGCAGATGGATTTGGGGGGAATACATTCAGTTCATAACAAAAGTCTTATTTGATAATCAGTTTCTATATTTTAAGCTATGAGTTTATGTTTTGCATAGTTACATAGTTTTTGCATTACCAAACAAATATAAACCATTTTCAAAATGTTACATTGCTTACAAAAATATTTCTTAACTTTCACACTTTTATTAATGGTGGAATATATCACAAAGAAAAAGTGTATGAAGACTATAGGTAGCGTTTAAGTAAAATGCTAATGTGAACACTGTTGTTGCCTTCCTGATTAAGCAAAAGATCTTTAATATTCTTTAGAGACCACATCATTCAAACCAAGGCTTTTGTATCTTTCCTCCCTTCCCCAATCCCATCTCTTCCTTTCCAAAGGTAATTCCTACCCAAAATTTTATAACAATAATTTCTTTTATTTGTATAGGTTTGCTACATCAGTGTGTAATGTACCATGTATTATTTAATACTGCCTATCCCTAGTTTCTGTAAATGGAATAAACCTGTGTACATATTTTTGAAACTTTACTTTTTGCTTAACTTGCTTCTGAAATTCATTCTCATCACATGTGTCTTCAGTCATTCACTCTGCTATATAAGTCTACTGCTTGTATGTGTCATAATTTATTACTTATAATGCTCATGAAATTTGAGTTGATTTTGCTGCTGCTTTTGGAATAACTTCCCATATGTCTCCTGACATGTGAAAGAGTTCCTCTCAGTCATATGCCTACAAGTTGAATTGCTGGAAAGCAGTGATAAACATGTGTAAATTTACCATGACTGCCAAATTGGGTAACCAGTTTGCACATTCAACAGCACTATATTAAATTAAATATGCAAAATCAAGTCTTTCTGAAGCTCTAATTACACCTGTGTTGAAACTTCTGTTTGCAGTATTTTAGTACTTTTTATGTTTGATGACTAGGCAGTATTCTAAATCAATTATTAACATCTATCTGAATTCATTTATATTTCCTTCATTTGACTTAAATATACCAAGTGAATCTATCCATTGAATTTCTATTGCCAATTATATACTTATATAAATATATTTTACCTTTTGAAGCTCTATTTGGTTTATTATTTTATTTTAATCTGTCTTCACTTCTACTTTACCACTGTCAGTGTATCTCCATTTTTATCATCCAGAGCCTTCTCAGACATTTTTGTAAGCCTTTTGAGCTTTCTCTTTTGCTCCAAATCATTCATTTTCATATAATTTTCTTCTTTTATTTGTTTTTAATATGATCTTATAGAAACAATTTGATACTATTTTCCTATGCTAATAATCATCCTTTATTCCCTCTAAATATGTTGTCAACTACCTCTGTTTTCACATTCTCTCTTAAGAATTTTCCATAATTATTATTATTCAGCAGTTTATTCTATGAAATATTGCTCATTACATCAATGCTGACATTTAAAGTCCTTTTGAAAAGTCTTTAAACTATCAGATTTGATTTGGCTAATATAGACATATAAAAATAGTTGAGTATTCATATATATTAAATTTTAAAGTTTAGAATCCATTAGCCATCCTGCATTCCTGATACAGTACTGGAGTTTGTAGATGTGATTTCACTGAAAAACAAAACAAAAAATCTTCCAAAGTATGTCATTTTCTTTTATGTGTTTATCTAGAAACAACATTATACTTTCCTAACAGTAACTAACACTGGTAAATCTTTGAAAGGTTTGTCATATCCAATTAAATAAATTTGACATGTTATGAGGCAGGCATATGCCCTGCATATAATACCATTTCAAGTAACCAAATATGACATGATGTGATACTGAATTACATTTGCTCCTTTTTTGAGATAGGGAAAATATTCCAACATGGATAACTACAGTCAGTATGTTAAATTTGTGCTAGACATTTAACAAGAAACATCAGTACACTGGCAAAAAACAAAAAAACAAAAAAAATAAATCATTCTGGAATTAAAAACATAATTATTTGCTTTTCTCTTCAGGAAATAGAAAAACCTAACACATCTCACCTTCATTGTTTTTCAGTCAGTATAGTTCACAGGTTTGAAACTTAATGAATTGGTATTATTATTATAGTTCAATCAATAAATTTGCATTAGAATGAATCTTAAAATGTGTAACTCAGCAGTTAATGTGTCAGCATGTTGTTAATTCCAAAATTCACTAATCTGAGATAAAATTATGTCTGAAATTGGATGACAGTTGTTGGCCATGTGAAGTAGCACCATTTTTGGTCAGGACAAATTGTATCTATGGTGAAAATCACTGAGTGTCCAAACACCAAGTAGACATGAAAGCTGTAATAATAGCAGAACCTCAAAATACTCATCTATTGAACTTTGTTTTAGTCAGCTTTGTTACTTCTGTGACCAGAAAAAGTGACCAGAACAATTTTAGAGGAGGAAAAGTTTATTTGACAGTTTCAAAGATCTCAGTTCACAGATGACTAACTCCATTGCTCTGGGCCAGAAGTGAGGAAGAACATCATGATGGAAGAGCGAGGCAGGGGAAAAAGAACTCAGAATATCACATGGAGAAGAGAGTGCCTCCCCTCATCATAGATGAACTATATATATATGTAACCCCAATGACCCTTCTCCAGCCATTCCCTATCTGCCTATAGCTTCCACCCAATTAATCCTTATCAGAGGATTAATACATTGATTAAGTTAAGACTCTCATTACTCAATCTTTTCACCTCTAAGCTTTCTTGCATTAGTTCACAACATGAGATTTTTGGGGGACATATAATATCTAAACCATAACAAACTAGTTTGCTAGCTTGCTTCTTTACTTATTCATTCATTCACTAGATATCTCATCTATAAAAGTAGCATATTTCAACCAGGTAAATTAATAGAAGAATATTCTTGAATATATATTCCAATTTTCATAGATTCATATGGAACTGATTCTGTTTGTCAAATACTCATAGAGTAATGTATACTTTTATGATACTTTCTTTGATTAATTGGACCATTAACAAGTCATGTGTAACATCAGTTATGCTTAAATATAAGACAGTATTTTCATATCTATATTACATTTAATATAATGGGGCAGAAATGGCATACTTTTCTCCTAAGTTGAAAACTTTATTAAAATCACATACAATCATATTCATTTTTCTAAGCAAAGGCAGTAAGAATCAGTCAATCTTCTTCGTTATGATATGCCAGATAATTACTAAAGTTGTTCTATGCACTAGAGCAAACAAATTACTTATTAAAATACTTAAAATTGATTTTCATGATTCTCAAATGCATGTTCACTGTAAACACTAATATTTCTGTCAGGAAACTTAGCATATTTTGCTCTTTGACCAAATTACTGTAGAAAATAGCAGTAATAGCATTAAAGCTCAAAGTTTCCCAGTAGTCAGATCATATTTAGTTTAGATAGTATCAGTTCTAAGAGGATTATAAAATATGATTCTAGCAAATATTTATGCATGGTAACTAGATGACTAAATAAAAGTTTGAGAAGTAAAATAATTTTGATAATATCCATATTTAGGCAACATATCAGGAAATTTTATGGAAAAAATATAATTTTATATATTCAAAGTTATATTTTGTGTATTATATACACAAGTAACTTCACATTTTAGAAATATCCCTCATATTTAGACATGCTGACATAAGATTGAGCTGCCAGTCTCCACTGAGACCTCAAGGGCTGAAACAGGAGACATTTTATATGTCAACATTAGACTAGTGTATCATGACCAGAGATGGACATGTTTATATTAGTCCAGCCCACACTATCCATTCTTGGCATCATTGCATACAGTAAATCTTCACCTTCAGAGGCTCTAAAATGCATTATATAGCTTTGCTTTAAAAAAATACTAGCACTGCTTCCTATAAAACAGACCTGCTTATAAAACCTAAATGTTGCAGCAACAATAGACTTCCTGCCAAATAATGTGTAACCAAGAAAAAAAGTAATTGACTTTACTAGAAATGCAATGAGCCTTAGATGAATTGTGCTTGGACACAACATAAGAACCTCCTTCTTAAAACGCATTTTACCAAGGAAAGTTTGATGAACTGCCTTTATTCTGAGGATTAGAAATGACTATTGTAATATTCAAATAAAAAATTATCTAATATTTAGGAAGTGAATTTTATTCTGAAGAATTTTAAGGATTCCATCATTTTGGCACCCTCCCTCTGTTTGCATAATTATGTAAAGGTGTGACTGATCCTATGACAAATTCCTACTCCTCTAAGGCTAAGAAATGTCATGAACATTTCCATGATTACTATTAAGTAGAGAAAAGTCCCCTCTGCCATTCTGAGGAACACTTTCCCTCCATCTCCTGACCCACATCTATCACCGGGTTCACTCGAAAAGGGCAGGCTTTCACCAAGTGCTCTATCTTTAGTGCGTATCCATTTCTTTTTTAAAAACATCTGCCTTATTATTACTATAGAAACTTGCCTTTGAGGGCTAATATTCAACTGGCTTGACAACAAATGTTGAACATCTTTAATATTGTTCAGTTTTTAGGAACAGTACAGAGTCTACATTTTCAAAAGGAACCAAATTTTTTAAAAAAATACATCCTTCAGAAAGGCAGATTTTCATCACTGACCTGCTGGCATTCAACGAGGACAATCCACATGCAAGCATCATCATGACACTGTTCTCAGGTTCAAGACAAGGTTTCTCATAACAGGCAATTACCTAGGAGTGAGACAGTTAAGGATGTTTTAAAATTTTATTCTCTGGCCAGTAGTTATATAGCAAATGTTAACTATGGCTTTCTGGGATGGTGAGAGAGAATAAAGCTCCTTGAAACATTTTCTGATCATAAGAAGATGATGTCTAGTGCCATACACGTAAATATTGGAAATGACTGGAAGTGAATTTTGTCTTTCCCTTTAAAAGCCAAAAAATTTTACAATCCTGTGACCCAAAGATATTTTTAGCTACTCAGAAGGGGCATACTTTATTGAAACTGATGCCTTAGATTACATTAAATTAGTGGGTTCATGTAAAGAGACTCATAGTAGGTCATATATCTTTCCACAACAAATGCTGAAATAATGGTTGATCATAATCCATGATTGATATTTGAGGGCAAAAGGTAGAATGGTAGTTGGTACCTACAATACTCAATATTTTCTTTTCAAGTAAGACCTATTGACAAGATTTTTGGGTGCCCATGTAAATTTGAGCTTTGAGAATACCTCCTTATCATAATGAAGGCTGATTCTGACACCTTTTAAGAAGGGGAAATGTGAGAGCAAGATCGTTGACAGTTCAGGCACTCACTATCTTATTATAGCCAATGGCATCACTTTATTCAAATAAAAATATTTTATCACTTTTCCTGACTAAACTAATTTAGACTTTTTTTAAAATAAAGGTGACTGTAAGTGTTAATCTCCGTGATGAGTTCAGAGATAATTTGCTACTGAGAATCATCAATCACAAGTAGTAATTTAACTCCGTTGGATCTGATGACATTATATCCACTGGTGCTTCACTAATAATATTTTAACAAAAGCTGAAAGAGTGACCTAAACTAATTAAAGAAGAATAGTTTAAAATAAAAAAGATATTAAGGTACTAGGAAGAAAATACAAGACGTTATGATAGAGTGGTTGTTAACGAATTAGGAACTCATGCATTTTATGAGATCTAAACAGAGGTCTTCTACAAGAATTTTGGCAACATGATGATGTATAGATGAAAACTGATGTATTATTGTGTGTGTTCAATTACTTCCTACAGTTAGGTGAAAGTTAGGGAGAGCAAACAGTGGAATCATCAGGTCAAATTTTGTCATAGCTGCACCTTTCATGTTTTATGTTTGAGAAAGCAACGTGCCCATTTTAATAAATGTCAGTTTCCTCATCTCTAAATAAGGGATAATAATGCTTTTCTCATTATATGAAGGTTTCCATGCAGTATATGTCAAAAGTGTTTTATAAAATCAGTTGTTGTTATTATTTGTCTTATCACTATTATTATTACCAGAGCTGTCAATTCTACACTTTGTTCAATAATGCCACACAGGTGTCCAGATGTTATTATCTCCAAAGGAACTGTTGAAATCATATTATTCCCCATAAATTTTAAAGTAACTTCTAAATATTTTCAACTTATGTATAGAGAGTTGAAGTTATAATTTAATATTGATACTGATGGAGTAAAAACATTACTATAAGTCAATAACATCATTAATTTAAAATCACAAGAACAAAATGATATATAATAGTATAAATTTTTATATCAGTTAGTTTGCTTCTATGAATGTGCATTCCCATTCTGCAGTACAAATCTATCCTAATGTTATGTGACTTTATGCTTGAAGATCTACTGAACATCTTATCATACTTCTTCAGAAGTATGTAATTTAAAAATTCAAATTTCTCTAAACATAACCTTTATGTATCTTCTAGATGGACTTTTATTTTACCTTTACCAGTATTTTTTACTTCTTTGTGTGGCTTCAATTATCACCTGGAGAATTTTTTCTTCTTGACTCATAATAATTATATAAATTATTAAGAATCACTGTGATATTTCCATTCATACATTGTGCTTTGATCATGTCCATCTCTATACCCCCACACTGCTCCCACACACCTCTATTATTCTTTAATAATCATTCTTCTACTTTTGAGTTGTCATTTTTGTTTTGTTCCTTCTCCACCTATGAGAGAGAAGATACAACTACTTGTTAATTCTGTGCCTGGACTATTCTGGTTAACACAATGCCCTCCAGTTCGATTCATTTTGCCACAAATGACATATGTCATTTTTTATGGGTGAATAATACTCCATTATTATGGAATATTTTTTATGGATGAATAATACTCCATTATATGTATGTGTGTATGTGTATGTATCATATTTTCTTTATTCATCTTTTGATATATACCTAGGCTAATTCCATACATTATTTATTGCAAATAGTGTTACAATAAACATGGGTATGCAAGTTTATTATCTTTTGTATGCTGACTTCTTTCCCATTTGATGTATATCCACGAGTTGGACAACTGGATCATATGGTAGTCTTATTTCCAGTTTTTAGTGGGCCCTCTAAATTATTCTCCAAAGTGGCTATACTAATTTACATTTCCACCAACTCCCTCACTGGCATTTATTTATTCTTTTGATTACAGCTATTCTAACTAGAGTGTGATGGTACCTCATTGTCCTTTTTCTGGAGGCAGATTGGAGATTTTTTTCATTTATTTATTGGTTGTTTTCTTCTTTTGAGGAGTATCTACTCAGATCACTTTCCCATTTTTGAAACTGGATTACTCGATCTTTTTATTAAGTGTTTTGAGTTCTTTACATATTCTGAATATTAATTCTCTATCAAGTGAATAGCTGGGAAAGATTTTCTCCCATTCTGCAGGCTTTGTCTTCTCTCTGCTGTTTCCTTTACTATGCAGAAAATTTTTAGTTTGATGTCACTCCTTTTGTCAATTGTTGCTGTATTTCTTGTTCTGTTTTGTAGTTCTCTCCAGAAAATCGTTATCTGTACCAATATCTTGGTTTTTCTCCTATATTTTCCTCTAGTAGTTTTAAATTTTCAAGTCTTACACTAAGATATTTCTCATTTTGATTCAGTTTTTATAAAGAGTGAGAGATAGGGATCAAGTTTCAATCTCTACATGTGGATATCTAATTTTTCCCAGCACTATTAGAGTTGAAAAGGATGCCTTTTATCTGTGTGTTTTTGGTGACTTTATCAAAAATGTAATAGCTGCAGATGTGTGGATTTTTTTCTGAGCCTTCTATTCTATTCCACTGGACTATGTGTTAGTTTTATGCAAATACCATATGGTTGTGGTTATTATAGCTATGTGGTATGTCTTGAAATCAGGTATTTTGATGCCTCCAGCTTTGTTCTTTTTTCTCAATATTACTTTGGACATTCAGGTTCTTTTGTGCTTCCATGTGAAATTTTTGTATTTTCTAGTTCTGTGACAAATGTCATTGATATTTTGAAGGAAATAGTATTGAATTTGTAGATCAATTTGGAAAATATTTACATTTTAACTGTACTAATTCTTCTAAGCTATAAACATAGAAGGTTAATATAGTTTAATTCTAGAATATTTCCCAAAGGTTCTTATTTCAAAAGTTTGGTCCCTAGTTGGTGATGCTATTGGGAGGTGGTAAAAACTTTAGAAGGTGGGACCTACTTGGAGGAATTAGTCTCTAGGGAAGTATTTTGCTAATGGCTTCTCTCTCTCCCCCTCTGTCCCTCCCTCCCTCCCTCCCTCTGTCTCTTTATCTCTGCTTCCTGGTCATCATGAAGTTAGCAGCTTTGATCTACCACATATCCTTCCACCATAATGTTCTGCTTCACCACAAACCAGAAGGGATTGGGGCCAAGATACCATGAACTGAAAACTCTGAAACTATGAAACCAAAAATCTTTCCTTTATTTAAGTTTATTTTCTCAGATATTTTGTATGGCAATGGAAAACTGAACAAATTCTAAAACTGGTACCAAGAAGTGAGGGTGTTTTGATAACTATATTGATGATGGTTCCAAAACCTTTGGAACTGGTTTTTAGGAGGAATTTGTAATGGTTTGAAGATGCAGAATAGAGAAGCCATAGAATGCTATAAGCAGAGCTTGGCAGACAATTCTGGTAGAAGCTCAGAAGACAGATAGGAATGAAGAGAGTGAAAATCAGTCTCATAAAGTTTCAGATAAAAATTAGGAGTCTATTGGGAATTGGACTAGAGTTTCTTGATGTTACATTCCGGCTAAGAACTTGTATACGTTTTTTTCCCATGTAAGGCTGAGTTTAAAGGTGATGAACTAATTAATCTGACATAGGAAATATCAACCAGCACAGCATTAAAGAGCAGTGATATGAGTTCCACTGGCTGCTTTTAGCCAGATTTATAGTGAATATTAGGAGAAAAATATAGTGCAGAAAGATGTTAGAAACAGCTTAGCAAAAAAAAAAAAAGAACTTGTAAAGTTGAAGCCAGAAGGATATAGTTGCCAAAGAGATTTGTACCATTAAAGAGAAGCTAGGTACTTTGCATTGGTACAAAAAGGAAAGAAGAGATGAGGGAATCTCAGAAATCAGTAAGACCCCCACCACTTACAGGCCTCAGGGTATAAAAGTGTAAACCTTTTATTTGAGATGGGAGCCCCTGGGTGCCCAACTCCCATAGAGATACTCAGAAATATGTTTCCCCAAGATTCATTTCATGATGCTCAACCATGCAAGAGCTCATAAGCCTCCATAAGCATGGTCCAAGGGGGATTCGCTACTACTCCTACTAACATCAGACATTAGTGTCACACACATGGTACTGGTTTTGTAGGAACATAGAATATAAGAATTATGGGGTCATGGATGTTTCCACTGAGACTTCGAAGGCAGGCCTGGGAGACCAGGCAATATGTGTGACAGGGTCAGAGTCCCTGCAGGCAGCCCCTGATGGAGTAAATCATAAACATGTAAAAGTAATGAAGCCAAAGCTGCCTGGGAGACCCCAGGAAGTTAGAAATGACAAGAATATGGAACATCTTAGGAAGCTATAGGCAGCCAGTTGAATCAGCTGGTGAAATGATCATGTGCTAGTAATACTATAGGGGTGAGGCTGCCAAAGCCATTGGGGGTCCATATCTCACCACTACATGCCCTAAATTTTGCTCCTAATTCTCACTAAATGCTGTATATGGACTTTCAGGATATGATGTTTGCCTGCTGAATTTCGTTCTTGCTTCAGTCCTATCCTTCCTTGGTATTCCCCTATTCCTCTCATTGTGAATAGAATATTTACCCTGTGCCCTAGTAATGTTGTAAGTTTACACATTTTTCTTTGACTTTTTACAGGTAATTATAGCTAAAAATTTGTTTTTGGTCTCAGAGGAGAGTTTAAACTTGGATTTTGAAGCAATGCTGGAATAGTTAAGATTACAGAATTCTTGGTGATGGAACAAATGCCTTTTCCTTTTTGAAATGGGAATAAGCTTTTGGGGCTTGGGGCATAATGCTATGGGTTGAATCTAGAATATCTCTCATTGGAAGGCTTAGTCCCCAGTTGGTGGAACTACTGGGGTTGGTAGAATCTTTAGGAGGTGTGTCTAGTTGAAGAAAGTACATCATTGGCGGTGTGACTTTGAAAGGTATATTTTGTCTCTGGCCCATTTCTCTGTTTGCTTCCTGGCCACAATGAGGTGAGTAGCTTTACTCTACCACATCCTTGCACCATGATTTAGCATATCATTGGCCCAATGTGATGGGGCCAAGTAACCATGGACCAAAAACTATGAAACTGTGAGCCAAAGAAAATATTTCTATCTTTAAGTAAATTTATCAGGTATTTTGTCACAGCAATGAAAAGCTGACCAACAGAGAGTTCCTTCCATCCTTCAGGGTTTTCAGTGTTTTGTGATTTTTATTATAGAGGTCTTTCACTTCCTTAAGTTTTTTCCTACGTTTTGTTTTTGTAGTGGCTCTTATGAATATAATTGCTTTAATGATTGCTTTCTCAGAAAACTTATAATTAGTATACAGAAAAGCTATTGTTTTTATGTTGATTTTTCATCCTGCTACTTAATGAGTTTAGTTATTATTTCTAATAGTTTTGTGGTGAAGTCTAGGTTTTTCTACGTATATAATCATATGCAAACAGATATAATTTTACTTCTCTATTTGTATGCCTATTGTTTCTTTCTCTTAATTAATTGTTCTGGCTAAAACTTCTAATATTATATTGAATAAGTGCAGTGAGAGTGGACTTGTCTTGTCCCCTTCTCTAGTTCATGATCTTACAAGAAATGCTTTCAGATTTTTCCCATTCAATGTGATGTTGACTATAGGGTGTTACAGATTGCCTTTATTATGTTGAAATTTCATCCTTCTATATCTATATTTTTGGTGGTTTTATTATGAGTGGATTTTGAATTTTAACAGTTCTTTTTGTATATCTTTTGAGATGATTATATTACTTTTATCCCTCATTCTCTTTATGTGTTCTATTACATATGTTGATTTGCATCAGTTAAATAACCCTTGCATCTCTGGATTGAAACAAACTTGACCTTGATCTATATTTTTTTTGAGGGGCTGTTGAAATTGATTTGCTAGTATGTTGAAGATTTTAGCATCCAAGTTCATCAGGAGTATTGGCCTATAGCTTTCTTTTTTCACAGTGTCCTTGCCAAGTTTGGGCAACAAGATATTAGCCTGTTAGAATTAGTTTGCAAGAGTTCTCTCCCTTTCAGTTCTGAGGAATAGTTTGAAAAACATTTATCTTAGTTCTTTAAACTTATGATAAAATTCAGCTGTTATGCCATTGGTCTTGGGCTTTTCTTTGTTGGAAGACATTTTATGACTGATTCAATCTCATTACTTCTTATTGGTTTATGTGGATTTTTTTACATATCTTCTTGCTTCAAATCTGGTAGGCATATGTGTTCCAGAATTTGCCCATTCATTTAGATTTCAATTTTGTCATATGTATATTTTCCAAATAAACTCTAATGATCCTTTGAATTTCTGTGGAATCAGTTATGATGTATTTTTTTCAACCTTTAATCTTATTTATTTGGGTCTTCTCTCTTGTTTTGATTAATCTAACTAAGGTTTGTTGATTTTATTTGTCTTTTCAAAGAACTAACTCTTTTAATCCTTTGTATGATTCTTTTAGACTCTATTGCTACTTTGATCTTAGTTATTTCCTTCTTGTAAGTTTGGATTTGCTTTGTTCTTGCTTTTCTAAGAACTTTGGATCCACCTTTACATTATTTAAAATTTATTTTTGAGGTAGGCACTCATTTTATAAACTTCTCTCAGTATTTCTTATGCTGTATCCCAGAGGTTTTGATATGTTGTTTTCCATTTTCATTTGTTCCAAGGAGTTTTTAATTGCCTTCCAACTTTCTTAGTGACATACTGTTTGCTCAAAAGTGTTTTGTTCAGTCTTCACATATTTGTATGATTTTGTAAAATTTCAAAAGTTTTCGGTTTTTTTTCTGTTTCTCTTGTCAGGCAAATTTCTTAATGAAGCAACTGTCCATTGAGCCAGTGAAGTGGAATATCTGTGAAGTACCTAAGATGGGAAAATATACAGGTTTCTGCCCCCAGAGTAGGCCACATTCAGAAAATAGTTCCTTTCTCAAGATGTCTTCTGGTTATAGCACCCAGGGCAGGGACTGTCTCTGAGAAATAAAATTAATTCCTTTTCCAAAGCCAGGATACTGTGTAGACTTCACTTTTCTTATCTATTTAGGCTATGAGCTTCTAAGTGTTGTGGAACTTTCCAATATCTAGGATTGGCAATATGTGCACTGATCCTGGGACTTGCTTTTTCATCTTTACATCTGCAGATAGGAAATTCCTACCTTCCTGGCTATGGAATTGGGGCAGCAGCTAATGGGATACAATTGTTCATCTTGATATGCTGTTGTTCTAAGTCTCTAAAGGTTTTCATTTTCCTCTAGTTGAATTCCAGTGTTCTGTAATCGTTCACTTGAGTATTCAGTGATATACTTGTTGCTTTGCTTAATCTTTGTAAAAGAGCAGATGAGAGCTGTGTGCCTCTGTCTGGCCATCTTGTCAATCTTCTAGACTGATTGATTATAAATTTTAGTTGTATATATATTATTTAAAACAGCAAAATATTTTAAGTCCAATAACTATAACTTTACAAAGTGAAATTCATTTGAAATGCTAATTATTAAGCAAGGTAATTGTTTATGGCTTGCTTGAAACAATTGTGGATATGTTTATTTTCTCTTCTAAAGATTTTTACACAATCAAGCACTAATGTGAGTATTGAAATAGTGATATGCCTTTTTTAAAAAGAGGGTCATTAAAAAGGAAGTGGAAAAGAGAATTTTATTATGAATTTTATTACGTTATTTATTCATGCTGAATATTCAACAATCTTTCCAGTTAATTTTCATCACTGAATCAGATTGTCTCAGCTATAACTGAAATGGGATAATACAATTCAAAAGAGGTTAAATGCAAATAAGAAAATCCAACCAAAGTAGGAACCAATCAGATATGTATGAAGGGAATATTTTTGTGTTTTCAAGCCTTGTAATTCTCTCCAATTCTTAGAGATTTTTATGTTTCTAAAACATGGAGACATAAAGAGCCACTGTAATTAATAAGAAAATAGTATGTATTGAAAAACCTGAAACATAAGTGTCCTATTAAAGGCCTTAAGGACTTCTGCAGAGAGCTGAAAAATTGGTGGATATAGACTGGAGTCCCAAGAGCAGTCTAAGGCAGAGACATCTGATGACACTGTGTGATGGCCTCTACAATAATCATAAAATTTAATTTTGAATCGCTTATATCTAGTATAGAATATAGTAAACCTAATATAGAATCCTTTTATTTGTGTTTTCATTGTTTTTATATAGTATTCTTTGAAATTTCAAGTATTCTTTGAAATCAAATTTAACCACCTGTGCCAATGAAGCAACAATGATTGGTACTTACAAGAGTTTTCAGAGCTCTTTTTTTATGCCTTTTGAATCTCAATTAAAGGCACAGTATGCTCTTGAGTGGCTATTGAATTTACATTCATAGATTCCAGAAAGAATAAGAGAATGAGAAATCACCTAAACCAACATTCTCATTTAAAAAAGGATAAAACAGCAAACCTATAGTAGTAAATGCCATTTCCAAGATTACACAGCTGATGGCAAATCCTGTTTTAGAACCTGATGCTGCAGTTCACTGCTGTTTGCCTCTGTCTTAATGCTAGACTGTCACCATCAAAATCAATTGGGAAATTGTTAGGGATGCAAAATTTTAACCCCATTCAAGACTGAATAGATCAGAAACCCTCCATTAGAGAGCCAACAATCTTTGTTTTAACAAATCTTCCAATTAATTATTATATAAAATGACTGAAAACTTATTCTAGTGAGTAGAGATCACATTTAAAAGAATTTGTAGAAATAACATCAACAAGATAGTGGACTAGAGGTGCCAAGCACTTAATTCTGTTATAAGGGTAAGAAAGAAGAAAACTGTATTTTGAGGAGAGGAAGGAAGAACTCTAGAAACTAGTAAAGTGGCGGAGACACTAACACCATGGAGAGTCCTAAAAGCAGTTTCAGCTTCAACCTTGTCTTACCTGTTATGAGTAGAGAACCCAATGCTCTCAGAAAAATGTAGGCAGGAAATTGCCAACAACCCCATCATAGAAGCAGGCTGACTGTCCTAACTGCAGGAAAATTCCATGATCTCCACAGGCTTTAAATCTAATTTGGGGAGATGACAGTGATTCATACAGCTACCAGTGACCTCAATCCTTGTCGCCACGTGTGCTTATTTGGCAATGGGAAATTGCAAAGTTTTCCTGCACAGCCTATTCTTTGGGAACCACAGATGCAAAAAGCCTCAGAATCACTCAAGTGTAAGGATAAGGGTATGGTCTCATCCACAATCTGCTTTTCTAGGACCCTAAAGTCCCAGGAACACAAGTGTTTGACCTTCAGGACCTAGAGAATGTCTTTTCCACATCCTACACATCTAGGATCATGGATGCTAATGTAAGGCCAAATGCTACCTGCACATATTCCAAAAGACCTAGGAACTATTTCCTTCACAGGGCAGTCACACTGGAATTTAACTCCTCCTTGTACCCAAAACCCTGGTACTATTTGTATTTGTTCCTTGGTGACTTTAGAAGGTATCATCTGGATCACAGAGATCCACAAATTGGCTAACAGAACTATAAGCTACAAAAAATGGGGAAAACTTCAAAATCTTTCTGTAGGTAACAAATTTTTAGGTAGGACTTCCAAGGAACAAGCAACAAAATTAAAAACAGACGGACAGGATTATATCAGATTGGGATTTCATGCTTCTGAACATCAAGTGAAATAATTAAAAGACAACGTAAAGAATGAGTGTGAATATTTGCAAACTATACATCTGACAAGATGTAGAATATGTAAATGATTCAAAAAGCAGAGTATCACATAAACAATCCAATTTGAAAAATGGGCTAATGAACTAAACAGACACTTTTCAAAAGACATAACGATGCCCAACAAATACATGAAAATCTGCTCACTCTCACTAATCATCATGAAAATGCAAATCAAAACCATGAAATATCATCACCCTAGTTAGCATGGTTATTACCAAAATTACAAAATGTAATAAATGCTGGCAAGGTTGTAAAGAAAGGGAAACTCTTTTACATTATTGGTGAGCATGTAAATTAATACAGTCATTATGGATATTTCTCAAAAAAAAAAA
>CM053407.1:61914497-61932626 GCA_028644305.1 Xerus rutilus | reverse complement strand
AAATGCTTATTACATTTATAGAATTATCCTTGTTGCTTAAAGCATTATGTTATAGCATCATTCATAAAATAAGCATAAAATGAGTACATAGAGCAAGGAGACTGATACACTAAATTATATTATTTAGGATGTTAACATATGACATTTGAATGTTTTCTTTTAAACAAAAAGTGTTAATTGTGAAATATGTTCAAATTTAATGAGTACATTTAAATGCCTTTAGGAATTACTGATTTTTGTCCCTTAAAGAGCAAATACATACATATACCTTTCTTATTCCTGTTTTGTTTTTCTAACTACTCAATAAATTTAAGGACACATAAAAGAAAAAATGAATACTGGCTCTTCAGACATCTTTCCCATATGCTTCCAATACACAATTTGGAAGGCAAGAGAGTGGTTGGTAACTAAATTACTAAATATATTTCCTTGCAATAAAAAGAGAAGTGCCTTTGTCGAAATGCTTGGAATTTTCCTATTAAACATGGTGGAATAATTTCTTACCATCTGTAACATTCATTTAGAGAATGTAAACAGTGGTATATTTGCCATCTGTTTGAGAGACATTTTATGATACATTTGAATCTGTCGTTCAATGATATCACCAATTTTATCATCTAAAGATGATGCTTAAAACTATGATCAATTACATTTTTGGTAGCCAGACATACATGCTGTGGAAGTAAACCATCAAAGAGCAATAAAGATGGCCAGTAAAGGCCATAATAGTTCTGTTAACACCAATAAAACAATACAGAATTGCTATTTGAAAGCATTTAACATTTTGTTGAAGGTGAAGAGAAAAATATCTGTGGAATGAGTGGTGCACATCAGCTTTCACCAGGTAGCTATTAAAAAGGTAAATTAAAATCTTAGCCCTTCTCATATCCTTGTAAACATTTTGAAAAATGATACTTGCCATAGTGATTTTCCCCACGTTCTACAAACTGTGTAATATCACAAGACAATTGGTTTCTCCATATTTTTGAGAAGGCAAAATGTAGACTAGCTGAAAGTTTAGTGAAGAGATTAAAATCAAAGTGAATAAAGACATTTATCTTCAAGAGAATGCCAATGGGCCCATTTGGATTTCTTATATGGATGTGGCATAAACATTTGTATGTTCGGAAATTAAGTTTCCAAGGACAAAGTAGGTTTTTGTAGAATTAAGAGACCAACTAGTTAGTGTAGGAGGTGTGGAGTATTTAGAAAAGAGCAATGAAATCAGTACCTTACAATAACACATTATTTAAAAGAAAAAATATATATCTAAGACTAATTTTTCCTTCAAATTACAAACATCTAGGCAATTCATGAGAAATATTTTACCATTCTCAAACATGACCCAGCTTAGAAGTAAAGAAGGTCAGCAATGCTGAATGTATTTTCAAGAAAACTAAGGGTTGGCACAGCTAAAGAAGAGCAGAGGGAAACTTTGCCTAACTCCAGCTATGTGCTGCTACAGCTCATTCCTTGGGAGTCATGACAGCTGAAAGAGTCAGGGGATTGCAGGCATCATGGCACACACCTATAATCACAGAGGCTCGGGAGTCTGAGGCAGGAGGATCACAAGTTTAAAGCCAGCCTCAGCAAAAGCAAGGAGCTAAGCAACTCCGTGAGCCCCTGTCTCTAATAAAATATAAAATAGAGCTGGGGATATGGGCTCAGTGGCAGAGTGCCCTTCAGTTGAATCCCTAGTACCCCCACACACACAAAAAAGAAAGGATCACACTATTCCTGGACATACATGACTGGTAGGTGCTAAGATCTCACTATAGAAGAAGCAGAGAGGAATATCCTCAGCCCTGGATACCACCACACATAGGGGATTCCAAACACTGGACACACCCACACTTTGTCTGGCCATCCGCTGCTCTCAGAACTGAGTGTAAGTACCACAGATAGGGTGCAACCACCTTTGCCAGTGAAATGTCTGAGCTCACACCACTATCTAGTTGTATGATAAGTGCTTCAGGCTCCTAATTATTACTGGTACAATTAGTGCCAGAAACCTTTACAAGTGATAGAGCCGACATTAATATTTCCTGAGGAAATCCCCATCACCTGACAGAGGCCACTTCTCCCATGGTTGGAGAGTCACACAAGGTGCACCTTACATATCTGTTGTTTATACCACATTGGACTAAATTGGTAGAATATCACCCTTTTTATATGACCCTTGGAAGAAGTGGATCTCTAGACTCCACATGGTATATGCTATGTCCAGACTCACCAAGCACAGATAAAGAAGCTACAGGGAAACTACACTGCGATGTCCAGCTGGAAATAAGGCCAACATTACAGAACAAATTGGCACCCCTAAAACACATTCGAAAGCATGGTATTTATTGAGAAAGCCATCCCATAAAAGTGGGTGAGTATCCAATCCACCAAACATGCAAATCTCAATGTCAGAACACAAGCACTAAGGAAAAACAAAATTCCAAAGATTTTTGGAATCCAACAAAGTTCCAAAGTAATCAGAATAATGAAATTTCTGGTAAAAAATTCAAAAGAATGATTTTTAAAAAGCTCAATGAAATCCAAAAGAATACAGTTAAATGAGGAAGATGGTGCAAGATATATATATGAGAAATTCAGCAGATAATATTTTTATGAAGAACTAAACAAATCTTATCAAAATCTTATCTGCTGAAACTGAGACAGTCTACCTTGTTAATTTAAAAGTAGTAATGTTAGACCCTTTAAAATACTTGACAAAGATAGAAGGTCATCAGCTAATATGACTCTCCTCCACTGGGTCACATATGTACTGCCACATAGCTCAGACATCTATGAAACAAAAACACAAGTAACCAACTATATCAAAACATTGTGTATATTGAGGAAAAACATGATTATTATGTACCCATTCACAGAAAAAATTTCAGAAAATGAAAAAACTGAAGTAGACGTCCTATGGTTGTCACTGGGATTCTGGAAAGATATTTTGAAGATACGGTGCCCTAGGATTAAAAAAAAAGAGGGTTCTTTGATTGAACTCTGAATGTGGTCTTTGGAATTATGTTCCATTGGTTCTACCTTCTAGGACAGGTGTAATTTTTTTATTTAAATACAGTAAATTCTTTTGGTTTTGAGACAAATATGATTTCTGTCATAACTATTCAACATTGTAGAATGAAAGTACCCATTGACAATATACAAATCAATACTTATGGACACATTTCAGGGTTATCACTTGTATTGTTCTGCCCTAAGAAATCAGTCTTTCTACCAAACTCTCAAAATAAAATGCAAAGGAGATGTTATATGTCTTTTCAGACTATTTCAAGCTTTTATAATTTGCTTCCTCTTTAAGAAAGTTTAAAGTCCTGAAGTCTACCCTAATTCTTCCACACAATCTTTCTCAGCCCTAGAACGTGGTTTCTTTGATTAATTGAAATATTTAATAAACTTCCAATGTATTTACCAACAGTTCTGTGTCAAAGCCACATTCACCCTTCATTTCTAGATTTTTTCATTTCTACATTTTTCAATTATGATATGCTTCTTTCTTTCTTCTTAAATCCATGTCTCTCTTCCTCAATTTAATGAAAGATACCTGGAAGCCATTTGAAATACCCTTAATATGATCTTTGTTTTAGTGATATAATTTTGTTGAACTGAGAATTTTATTCATTCTTTACAAATGGAAGCTCTTTTCAATCTTGTCTCAACTGACTGCAATCTAAGAATAATTTTCATTTTTTCCCCTCAAATATCCTGTTTTAGTTTAGTTTTTGTCCCAAATAATTCCCAAAAGGGGAAAAACGATCTAAGAATTTAAGGGATCAAGGGAAAATCTGAGGGGAGATTGGAGAAACATAACTAGAAAGAAAGGTAGCCAAAAAAATATATTGTCAAGTTGTCTACAGCTGTGAGTTGCTAAAGTATAAGCATGTGGGAAAAAATATGGAAAATGTTATAAAACACTTGTCCTAGAATTTCAGATTCCCCAATATCCAGGGAGTAGCAGAGTGCTTGGTTACTTACATTCCCGTTGTCTTCAGCTATTGTTCAATGATTTCTTCCAGTTGGATATTCATTTCTCAAGCATTAATATAGGTAGGAGAAGGGAAGGTAGGCAAATGTTGTGGTTTGCATATGACTTCAATATGGCTCCCAAGGGCTCACTGTTGACATTTAATCCCCACCTTAAGAATTAAGAGTGTGGAATGTAATCCAATCATGGCATTTAGAGATAGGACATTTTGGAGGGATTAGGGTGAGATCAGATAATCAGAATGGAGAACTGATTTATTAATAATTTATTTTATTTTATTCATTTATTTATTTTTTGCTACTAATATAAAGTTAGTACTAAGATGAGGAAAACATTGAAAAAGAAGTATCTAAAAGAGAATATCTTAGTGAGGAATAAATAAAAAGATCCTCACATTTATTACAATTCAGGGAAATTCTAACAAAACTCGAAATGGAACAATTGCCACTCTGACTTTTTGAAAAGGATGTGGAAAACGGGGAGTGATCATATAAAGACCTAGGGTAGGTAAGCTAGAAAAACACTTTGGAAAATAATTTGACATTTGAGTTACAGTTGAAGAAATATACCCTAGACTCCGCAATTTCACTCCCTTCCTGTTGCCACTGTCCAATAATAAGATCATGTTTTCTCCAGGTAATCTTTGGGACATTGACAGTATTTTATTTTTAGAGCTGGATAAAGCAAAAAGGGTTTTGTTTTATAAATATCATTTTGTACCTTACCTACATATTTATTCTTTTTTGTGAGCACATTGTCTGATCTTCTAATGAAAAAATGTGTGCACATGCATTTTTAAAACTTTTATAATTTTATTGTCTGGATTTTTGTATATAATATGAAGAAATCTAAATGTATTTATATGTGTGTGAATATTATAAATATTATAAATAAATAAATTTGTTTATGTATGAATATTCACAAAAGCCTATTTATATACATCACTCTAATCCATTAGTCAAATGGAGAAAAACCACATTTTCTATCAATAAATGCAGAAAAATTTATTGATAATTAACATTCACTCATGATAAAATAAAACTTATTTGAGAGGTAAGATCAAAAAAGATCATTCTTAACCTATTAAGGTTATTGATCAAAATTCTTCAGCAAATATAGTTTAGTAGTGAAATACTGTAACTTTTCCTTTAAAATCATACTGGTTTAGTTAAAGAAATAAAATAATAAAAGTTAAATTTAGTTAAATTATATGCATTTCTTTAGAGTAGTAAAAATGTGTCTTGAATTATATTTAACAAAAAATATATGTGAATTTATGGACACAAAATTAAACTTTTGATGAAAAATATCAAAAAGACTAATAATTGAATGATAAATTATCAACTTGAACTGCATGAAACTGCAGGTTAATATTAGCAATTTCATATGGTTCAACTTAATATATACACAAAGAAGACACAATATTATAAATTTGACATTTCTCTCAGTATTAATTTATATATTCATTTGTGGTTCAATCCAAAACCAACATAAGGTAATTCTAAAGTCTATAAAATTTCCCTGATAAAACTTCCCTTTATATGAAGATGGAAAAACTTATCACACCAAAAATTATTATAAAGTTAGAATAATAAATAAAAGATAATAGGTAGAGAGAAAAATAGACAATAATACAGCATCAAAAGTCTTCAGACTCCCCAGTTTTACCAATCTTGATATAAATCCAAGCTGATTCTATAGATCAATTTTGGGGAAATAGTTTCAATGAAAAGTAGACAGACAATTGCGTATCCATTTGGAAAAAAATAAATTTGGATCCCTTCTTTGTACTATATTCTGAAATCAAGCATAAATAACAAACAATTAACATATTAAAAACAGGATTTTACAGATGCTTGTGATGTTAAAATAGGAAAGAATAAAGAAAATATAAAAAAGCACAACTCACAAAGAAAAAGATAGATATGTTTAAAGTCACCACTTAAAAAGTATAATTAAAACTCACAGACTTTTATTATATAAAAATAACAATAGGTTTGTATACAGAGTAAATCAAGTACTCTTAAAAAAGGGAGGAAAAATTCAACCCACTAAAAATCAAGGCCATACATTTTAGATGATAGGGGCATACATGACATAAAAACATAATAAAACATATATTAAAACATGCTTAGCTTTATTTGAGTATAAGAAATGCAAATTCAAAAATATAAATGACTATTTTACACTAATTAGATTGACAAAGTTAAACATGTTGCTCATGTAAGCCTTGTAGTCCATCCAGTTCATTTCTAGGCAAGTATCCTGGAGAAATTCTTTCCCAGATGCCAAAGGAGTCATTTATAAGACCGTTCCTATCACCAATACTCAAAAAACTAGGAAAGAGTCCAAATGTCCATTATTAACAGTACTTTTCATATGATGTTGACAAAACATGAAAGATTAAATAATGTACATTTTAAGAATCTACACATGTGAAAGCATTTCTTCCAAAAAGTAAGTATATGATAAATAACAAAAGTAGGATCATAATTTATCATAGAGAGAAGGAGCAAAGTTTGGAGTAGAATACACAGAATGTTCTAAGTATTGGTAATTCAGTTGATTGGATTATCTTATTAGTTTTACCTTACAAAGATACTTAAAGATTCCTATGTAGAAACTAAATGTTTCACAATAAATTCTGAGACAGAATGAGTTGCTGCCCAGAAGTCCAAAAAGGATTAGGAGACAAAAGAGTGTCAAATCACTTTAAATCAATTCAAGTTTCTTGGGTCCAATAAATCCAGTCCTCTTTGAGCATGATATAAAATCCAGGTCAGCTTTGTCCCTGACATGGCACTCAGAAGCACTCATATATCTTTTGCTGTACAACTGTGAGACTTACAGGATTCTTAAACTCTAGTCTTAAAGCAATTTTGTCTCCTATTGACTCTAAAATTAATTTGCTGGGTGATATCTGAGACTGGCTTCAATAAATCCAAATGTGGCAGTAGCTAAAGAAGCTGCTGGTGAGCTCATGACTGTTCCAGGTGGTGACACATGCAGAGGAGTTCATTGAATTACAGTCTCTTTTACATGTGCTTGGAATTTTCCATAATTATATATATTTTTTATTATTATTTTTTTTATAGTTTTTAGTTGTAGATGGACACAATGTCTTTATTTAATTGCTTTGTATGTGGTGCTGAGGATCGAACCCAGGGCCTCACGCATGCGAGGCAAGCGCTCTACCACTGAGTCACAATCCCAGCCCCATCCATAATTGTATTTTAATATCAATTTATGGCCTTTTTTTGTTTGTTTCTATGCAGATGAAATTTGTCAGGTCACTGAGTTTTATGACTACTCCTAGTAATAACAAATGGCCTCTTTAAGTTAGAAAATACTCGACCACTGAGCCACATCACTAGCCCTATTTTTTTGGTGTTTTATGTAGAGACAGGGTCTCACTGAGTTGCTTAGCGCCTCGCTGTTGCTAAGGTTGGCTTTGAACTCGTAATTCTCCTGTCTTAGACTCCCAAAGTGCTGGGATTACAGGTGTGTGCCACCACGCCTGGCTCTGCATGCACTCTTGCCATAACCATGAGTTCCTTGCAAGAGCCAGTGCTGAGCTTTATGGATGTTCAGCCTTCAGGTATTTTGCTATAGCAATGAATACTGAACTAACAGAGTTGGTCTACTTGACACAGCCCCTTTCAGATTAAAATTCTACCAGCTCAACCCTTATTCTCTTGTAGCCTACCATTCATCCTGGAAAACGCTAAGGTATCTTTTGCTCAAGTGAACTCTGGAAGTACATATACCTATTTTTCAGCTCATCTACCAGCTGCTAGTTAACTCAGTATAACTCTTATTTTTCAGGTGAAAGCCAGACAGTGATCCAGCATTTGTCAGGTGGGTCACATATTAAACTTCCCGATCGGTCTTATTGATGGCCTCACCAGGATTGGATAAATTGCACCTTTAGTCAACAGTCACAGTATTGCTCTTTCTCAAAAAAATCTTTTTTATAATTCTATCTTTCTTAATCTCAATGACATGAATAATGACTTCAGGGTTATTTTGAAATGTTCCATCTTTGGGTGGTAACACACAGATATTTGATCTTATTCAGTTCTCTGTTTTGTTTTTCTCTTATTCAGTTCCCAGGTGCTCAAGCACATGTTAAAGTAATTTCAGTGCTGGGTTGGATGGTCTATCTTTTAAAGATGATAATAAAGGTAATATAGCCAAAATAATGAAGACTGGAAAATATGATTAAGAAAAGAATAAGTCTTCTGAAAACTCAAGCTCACTAGAGAAGATTTATAGAATTCCTAATATGTATTAGTGAACATATATTGGTTAGTATTTAGGCAATGAATGAGGCTTATAGTCAGGCAGTTTATTAGTAGCAAAAAAAAAAATGTGTCCATGCATGTTGATCTACATATAGATATTGCCAATAATAGCAGTTGTGTTCATCATAAGATTAGTATTTAACAATTTATTTGGTATTCTCAATTTGTAGATTAGCATTAATAAACTGAACGATAGTGATATTAGGTATCTCATTGAGCATTACTATGAGCTAATGTTCATTATGAATTATATCAGTATAGAATGAAGACACTCAGGATATTTTAATATTCTCTCCTACTCAACATTTTATTTGATTTGATAATTTGGGTAAAATATATCAAATATTCAGGCAATACATTATTATAATTTTATTGTGATTTTTCATAATTAAATAATTAATCTTCATTTTTCATCTTTTGTTGTTTTGAATTTGACATTTGAAATTATAATTTGAAATAAATTCTGCAGAAATTTTTGTCTGATTGGTTTAACACATTATTTAACTAATCTGTATTAATAAATGGGCTGTATTTCTCATATATTCTAAAAGACACCATTTTAACTCAAACAGTAAGAACTATATATGGGAAATAAGTAATCAAGGTTAAATGAAATGAGACCATGAAAACGAAACAGAGTATTTTAACGAAATATGTTCCTTTTGGAATTTCGGATACTAGGTACATTTGAATGCCATGTGGCAGAGATTATTGTTGGCAAAGATAAGCCAACAATAATAGATGATATATCCACCAGATAGTCAATAAGGTGTTTGTTTCACAAGAGTCTTTCTCTAATAGGTTGAAAATTATATGGAATGTATACTACCAAATCCCATTTATTTTTATCTTGTCTCTCCACAGCAAGCTTGAAGGACTAAGTGCTCTCTCTATTTTCTGAATAAGAGTTCAGACGCACCTTAGGTTTTTCTGATAATTAAGGCAACAGACTTCTGTGTAGGGCAGAATTTAAGTGAAGAAAAAAAAGTCCAGCTTATGTTTCCTCTTATGTAATCAACCTTTCTTCTCTACAAATCTATCTAAATCTTTTTATTTTACAATACTTAAGAGATTAAAGAAGAATAGAGACCAACAAGAAGCAGAAAGAAGATAAAGTAGTAGATAAATAATTTTAAAAGAAGTATCAACATTTAAAAAGCATAGAAAAGGAAAATGTGAAAAAAATAGTTTATTGATGACACTCATTAGAGGTTCCCAAGGAAGAAGAAAACAAAAAGAGACATATGCCCTTATTCTCCTATTCTTCTCACATGGCTCCCAACTCCCTGAGACCCTGCTCCCAGATGAACAGCATTCACGTGTCAGATTACCCAGCAATTGATGTTGTTCTTTTAAAGAGTGATAATTGTACTTTTTAAGGCAGCAGACTACATTTTCAATTAGGTTCTAATCTAAAATGCAGTGTCCGTAAACACCTTACACAGCAGACTTTGTGAAAATGGAAACTTATTATACAGTGAGATCACAGTCCAATTAACACTGAAAAGTGATATTTTTTTCATCAACATTTTACATCTGCCTGTCAAAAGAATATGACTTTGAACATCTGTGTGTCTATGTACGTGTGTGAACAATGTGTATGGGTATATGTTTGACATCATCTCAGCAAAGCACTGCATTGCTAAAGTATAAGAAAAAGATTAGATCATATGTATTTCCAAAGAGCTCTGGGTAGAAGAAAATGATTAGGTAATTGGATAAAAGCTTATAATCTCCAAGGTGTAGGACCAACATATAATGCAATATAATCAAGGTTAGAATCAGGAAGAGTGCCCAGCCAGGATTCATGAGGCAAAATAAGTTCTAAACATACATGTAGACAGACCAAATTAAAATATTTTGTACGAATTACTCTTAGTAATAGTGTACATAGTATCTGTACAGTTAGTGAGGACATTTGCTAGATAGCAAAAGGATTTCTGCTTTTATAGATTCTGAACTTTCAAACTATCAGTCCCCACCTCCAATGTGCATAATAAGGGAGAATGAAGTATCCAAGCAAGATGCTATGAAAAAGATTGCTACATCGACTGACAAATTAAAGCACAATTATCGCTCATTATCCATAGGGAATTTGTTCCAGGATCCATTACATACTACAATCCATGGATGTTCAAGTTCCTTAAATAAAATGTCATATAATTTGCATGTGACCTATGAACACCCTACTATAAACTTTAAAATATCTTCAGTTTATTTATAATACCTAATACAATGTAAATGCTATATAAGTAATTGTTACGCTATAATGCTTAGAGAATAACGATAAAGGGGAAAGTCTATACATGTTTAATACAGATGCAATTTGTTCTGAATATTTTAAATCCATGCATGGTTGAATATTTGGATGCAGAACACGCAGATGCAGAGGGCTGACTATTTATACAAGAAGATTGTTTGGAAATATAAATCTATGCAAGGATTGAAGCACAAGTTCTAATTGTCAAAATGAAATAACTTTAGTGATATGGTTCAGATGAATCCAATGGCTTGGCAGGTAGTAAGAGTTTTAATAAATAGACTGTGAATTTCTTCGTCCCTAAATCTCCTGGAATAAAAGAAAAGAGAGATAGCAAGAGCCTGAGTAAGACCATTAAAATTCATTTCTGCATTTAATTTGGCGATGAACTTGAGGAGAAATTCTATGAATCTGTTCTTTAATCTGAATGTAAACTTTTTAATGACTTTGAAGTTTCTGACTTTCAAAGTTTCAAATTGTTTTGACTACAACCCAAAATAATGTTTTGCAGAATTCACTGCATACACATTTACACACATACTACTAAGAAAAGGATTTCATAAAGAGAGATTCTGCTTTTGTGGCTTGATAGCTGACAGCTATCACACACCACCATCCTCACTTTGTTTGCTACCACACATCTAGGCAGCTAATAAGAAAGTACAATCCTTTGGAGCCAAGAGCAGTGCAGACCTTAGCACCACTCAGGACCCTGCCTACAGGTGGGAATCTTCGTCATGGCATCACTCCCTGCTCCCCATAAAAATGCCCTCTCCTTTCTCGGCTCTCTGAAATAATTCTTGAACCTGCCCTGATCCCCATAGCCTTTGGTAGGGGTAATAAACGTCTTCACACTTTCTTGGTACATGTGTGGCATCATCAGTCTCCACCTCAGAACTAAATTCAATTTAGGGTAATTCCATTTCGTTAGGGTAACTTCAACACCTTTCTATATGTGACAAATTTCATATTTTTATCCCATTCTATCGTATTTCATTTTAAATAATGTTGATCATTACAAACTGATTTTACAACACATTAATTGGTCATAGATATCAACTGAAAAGTATAGTTTAAGATAGAGAAAGCATGATTAAAAATGCTGACCCTCGGAAAATGCACTGTTAGAATTTTTCATTTATCTTTTTACTCTTCTCTCCCTTCTATAGGTGACCACTTTCTTCAGACTCCTTGCCTACTATTATATTATACTTTTCAAAATGGTAATTGCCCCGTGCTCTGCCTTTTAAAATTTTTAACACTCTTTCTGAATATTCTTATTTACTTTATTGACTAAATTGCACATTGGTGTTCATGTCCCCCAAATAAACTTGGTAACATTGTAAAATCCATGGCTGGAAATTCAGCTTACTGCAGAACATATCCTTGAGCTGCCTCATAAAGACTTGAAAGATCAAACTTATTTTTTACCCAGTATCCCACTCTTTCCCCAGTTAATCTCGCTCTGCTAATGAATGACATTATCATGTCCCCAGTTTTTATTGATTTTTAAAGTTTCTTCTAAAAATCATTAAGAACAGTTCTAAATTTATTTTTAGACAATGGAAACATCATGATGAGAGTACCCATACTGCACACGCAGTTTCCTCTAACATCTTTCTGGTGCATTGTATGATAGAATTGTTACAATTAATGAACCAATACTAATAAATTATCATTAGCCAGGTCCATTCTTGACTCATATGTCCTTAGCTTTTACATAAGGCCCTTTCTCTGTTGGATGATACTATCCAGAGACTGCATTATATTTAGTAGACATATCTTCTTAGGTTCTCCTCAACTGTTATAGACTCTCAGACTTTATTGTTGTAGAATGTCCCTAATTAGAATGAATCTGGTATTTTGTTCATGATTAGACTAGGGGCATTGGCTTTTGAGATGTAAGGTGCCACTTCTATTATATCAAACTAAGGGTACATATCATCACAATGACTTGTTACTGTTGAAGCTAACCTTGAAGTTAACCTGGCTGAGTAGTATTTCTACTATTTTTCCATATAAAAATGATCCCATTCCCCTTTTAATGCTGTACTTTTGGAAGGATGTTCAATGAATATCTAAGAAAGGAGAGCTTATGTATAAACTTCTTGAGCACCAAGTATCTACATAAATTATTTGTAATTATTTTGCACAGAAATAGTCCTATTCTCACTCATCTATCTATCTATCTATCTATATATATATATTTAATCATTATTTCTATCAATATATACTCATAGATATTTATTTTAGACTTCTGGAGACATGGATATTTATTTTGTACTTCAGGTTTTAATCCAACAATATTTTATTTATTTTATTGCTCAAATTATTCCAACTTCAATTATTTACAGTGAACCAATTCTTTCAATTGACTTTTGTGTCCTTTTGATAAATATTAGTTGGCTATATTTACATCAGTCTATTCCCGAGTTCTCAATTCTCTTCCAATGATCTACATATCCATTTTTTCACCAAAACCTCACTGTTTTGATGACTGTAGTTTTACAGTAAGTCTTGAAATTGGTAATGCGTTGGTAGTGTGAACTCATCAACTTTGTTTTTCTTCTTCAATACTCTTTCTCCTGGTTTAGTATTTGGACATTTTGTAGAAACGTTAGAAAGAGGTTTTTTTTTTTTTTTTTTTTTGACATCTATAAGCAGCTTGCTTTAATTTTGACTAAGAAAAGATCTATATATGAAGTTGTGAATGGTTAAAATTTTAACAATAATTAGTCTTCCAATCTCTGAATCCAGAATTTCTCTCCATTTATTTGTACCTTCTTTGATCAACTAATCACAGTATTACAATTTTGTGCATATAGATCTAGTACATACTTACTTAGGTTTATATATATTTAGTTATTTCATTTCTGGTGCCATTGTTCATGTAACTTTCTAAATTTTATTTTTCTATTTCAAATTTCAGTAGTTTGTTGTGGATAAAGAAGAACAAAAACCATTAACATATTAACCTGATAATCTTGTTATAATGTTATACTCATTGATTAGGGTTCCAGTAGATTATTGTTAATTCCAGGGTATTTTCTACGGAAATAATAGTGTCATGTGAGAATATAGTTTTCTGTTTCCCTCTCCAATAGATACCCTTTATTTCATTTTTCTAATTCTTACTTATCACAGATCACAGTGGGAAAGTGTGCAATTAATAGATAGAAAGGACATGTTTTGTACGCTTACTAAGACAATCTATTTTTAGATGATTATGCCCTTTCAGATGTTCAGATTGCCACCACACACTCCACCATGATGTTCTACCTCATCTCAACCCAGAGGAATCAAGTAGGCCATTCATATTTTTAGTGCTTGTTGAGATATTTGGATTAAAAATACCAACAAAAATGACATTGTACTGGCACCAAAACAGACATGTAGACCAATGGTACAGAATAGAAGACACAGAGAGTAATGCACATAAATACAGCTATCTCATACTAGACAAAGGTGCCAAAAACATACATTGGAGAAAAGATAGCCTTTTCAACAAATGGTGCTAGGAAAACTGGAAATCCATACGCAGTAAAATGAAACTAAACCCCTATCTCTCACCATGCACAAAACTCAACTCAAAGTGGATCAAGGACCTAGGAATTAGACCAGAGACTGCGTCTTTATCACATAGCACAAGAAATAAAAGCAAGAATCAATAAATGAGATGGTCTTAAACTAAAAAGCTTCTTCTCAGCAAAAGAAACTTTCAATGAGGTGAACAGAGAGCCTACATTCTGGGAGCAAATTTTTGCCATATAAAGAACTCAAAAATCTTAACACCAAAAGAACAAACAACCCGATCACTAAATGGGCTAAGGAGATAAACAGAAACCTCTCAGAAGAAGATATACAATCAATCAACAAATATATGAAGAAATGTTCAACATCTCTAGCCATTAGAGAAATGCAAATCAAAACTACTCTCAGATTTCATCTCACCCCAGTCAGAATGGCAGCTATCCAAAATACCAGCAACAGTAAGTGCTAGCAAGGATGTGGTGAAAAAGGTACACTCAAACAATAATAAATGATTGTGGTTCAAATATAGCCAGAATGAAACCTTGCTATGGTTGGCATTCCTCATTAGTAATTTCTAATTCCCAAATGTTCAGTAGTCTTGCTTGTTCTTTCATGTCCTTGACATTTTTGAAGAGTACAAGCCTTTTATTTTATAAAATAAGTTTAAGTTTTTCTGATGTATTCCCATAATTTAAGTCATTTTTGGCAGGGAAAGCAAAGAAGTGCTGTATTTTTGGTTAATTATTCATCAGGAAGCATATTACTCATTTTTCATCTTAATAGTAAAGTTAATATGGATCATATAGTTAAGCTAGTATCTGTTAAATGTCTGTACTGCACATTTCCTATTTTTGTGTTTGTCATTTATAAGTACCTTATCAGGAGGGATTGAAAATGTCCTGCTTCTGATCAGATTTTCTTCCTCAAAATTTAGTAACTATTGATAATTCCTGTCTAAACAATTACTATGGTAGTTAACAACTGGCAATTTTCTAATTTCATGTTTTCTTCTTCCTCAATTGGCATTCTACTTTAAGTAGAGTTTTTAGATGGCAATAAAGGAAATTATAAAATTGTTATTAATTTCTCACTTTCTCACATTAGCTATTATGTTACCCTATTATGTGGTAAATGTTTCAGAAATGTGTAACACATAAATAAGAAAAATAATTGTCACTTCAGTGAAATCAATGTGATATTAAATAATTTAAATTATTTTTGTAAAATCACAAGATGAAAGTATTGAAAAACAAGGAAAAACAAACAATTATATAAACAAACAAAAAATCACCAGGTTATATATGCAGTGGTTTGATACTACTACCTGCTCAACTTGAAAGCTAGATACTTTATTAAAGAAGCAGCTACAGGCTTAGGATCTATAAAATTAGATCCTAATCAGAGAGTTGAGTCTGAATCCTTTTATCCAATTATACCCTGCACAGAGTCGGTAGTGGGAAGGTCGTTAAATGTCCCCAGAGCCATACTTTCCTTCTTAACACTGAACTAAGTGAGAATTGGTTTTACCAAATGTGTGTAATTATTTGTGAAATGCTCAAACCCTTGTGTCACTACCCCTGGAGTTTCTCAAAGAATAAAAGTCATATCCAGCTCCTTGTTGGATTACAATGAATCATAGTTGGATTTAACTTGAAGGCAGGAAAATCTCCCAAAAGATACCATAGAACAATCATTGCCAATGGGAATAACATTTAAAAGTTACCAGAATGGATATTCTCTCATCATCACTGTCATATGTTTTATTGATTTAAAAAGCATCTTCAGTCTTTCCTCCAGCAGCTCATATAAAACAGCCACAGAGCTGTAACATCTGCTTGTCAGTATTAACATAATACACTTGAAAATCCAGTTATCAAAGGCATTTCAGTCTACAGTTGCATTGTTTTTTTCTTGTTAATGTCCTATAGCTAATGTAATATTTCATCTCTAAAAAGCAAAGCTTGGATAATCTGATTAAATTTGGCACCAAGAAGAATAATGACTTGTATTCTCTGAAGACATGAGTGATGCATTTGTTCACAGACAGAAATCACTGCTGATTATGTACTTAAGAGAGGAGTGCCAGGTAAGAAATTATTTTATTCAGTGTGTAAAATGACATTAGATATTGGTAGTATCAGTTTATAGATAATGACTCCAGGTCCCAATTAGGCAAAAGAGTAGAAATGAATATTTTGATATAGGTTGGTGTGAACAAAACGATATTTCTCAGGAGAAATCTGTGTGAAGATGTAGACGACATTTCAATGTTTCACCTCAAACAAACATATGCTTAGCAAGAGACTGTCCCAGTGTGTGAAAGGTAAGTCAGTGTGCACATCCCCAGTGACTGTCAGGAGAACTGCTTCAGGTAGTGACTCATGTTTGTGGGACCATACAGACTTAGCAACAAGAGATGGAACAATGCTTTCTATTTTCTGTTCAAGAACACAAAGTGTTCTACGGCACAGTAGGTTGACTGTACTTTACAACAACTTATTTTTATAAAGAACTAGAGGAAAGGAGTTTGTAAGCTCCAAACACAAAGAAATAAATGTTTAAGGAGATGGAAATACTAATGGCCCAGATTAAATCACTTCACACATGTTGAATTATTTATATCACATAAAGATGTGCAATTATTATGTTTCAATCAAAAATAAAGTACTTCAAATTTTAAAAATTAAAAAGAAGGTGAAGATGTTTATGGTATATTTAGAAGTGTTTCCTTAAAAACAATTGTCACAGTAAGCATACAGAAATTGGAAATAATCATTTTGTCCAAACAAACAAACAAAGCAAAAACAACAGGAAATGATTAGTTACATAGGTTTTTATTTACTTATTTGTTTATTCTAATTAGGTATACATAGTTTTTTGTGCATAGTTTTTTTAAAAAGACCAGGAAAAAAGTCAAAACAGGTTGTTTATGGGTCTTTCTTGTCTTTCATTCTTTGTTTTTATTTCTACATTTCTAAATTTGTATAATGATGTGACTACCAATGACATTTATAGCTCTTACCCTTGATAATTTTGTCTGTTTATATGTTATAAAAAAAAAAAAGATGTAAAAGAGTGGATAAAACCGGGTCAGTCTACTTTAATTTCCAGAAAAACATTTAGTGATAAAAGCTGGCAAGTTGTCTCCTAGAATGGTAGCATATTGCTTTGCTGGAAGGATGAAATGCTACAAAATAACCATAGGTAGGAACAACCTTTTAAAATCTACATGGCATTTACTTGTTAAGCATACATGAAAAATACACCTGATTATATGCTATTAACTATGAAATCCACATTACAAATGTATTAGATTATGCCTTATTGACTCAATAACACTATATTGGAAATCGAGGTAAAACTGAGCTCTACGTAATACTGGGCCTAATGAATACTATATGCAAGCCTCTACCACTGAGCTATACTCTCAGTCCTTTAAATCTTCTTAAACTACTGTCCACAGGAAAGGAAAAAAGCTGACCATAAAACCTTCATTTATAAATTAGAAAATAATGAGCAAATATTTAAACAGAATAATAAAACCAGAGATAGAAAGGGTTTCTGGCCATCCACACAATTCAGGAAGGGAGATAAAGAGTATAAAGGAGAGTATCATTTTTTTTGTTTGTGCCTTGCTTCCCGAATAGCTATTTAAAAGTAATGATGTATTACCATTAAGCTCTATAATTAACCCAACTAGAGTACATTTCTGATATCAGAAATCTCTGTATATCAAAATGTTTCATTGATCATTATGATCAAACGGAACTAATATTTGTTATAGAGCTGATAGCCAAGAAATGACTATAATTTTTGTTTAAAATAAATATAAATTTTGGATAGCTGCCATTCTGACTGGGGTGAGATGAAATCTGAGGGTAGTTTTGATTTGCATTTCTCTAATGGCTAGAGACGTTGAACATTTCTTCATATATCTGTTTATTGATTGTACATCATCTTCTGAGAGGTTTCTATTCAGCTCCTTAGCCCATTTATTGATTGGATTATTTGTTTTTTTGGTGTTAAGTTTT
>CM053407.1:61813040-61913997 GCA_028644305.1 Xerus rutilus | reverse complement strand
AAAAAAAAAAAAAAAGAATATATTTGTGAATTAGTCTCCTTTCAATTGGAAGATGGACATTTCTTCACTACTGTGTATTTAACAATGATAGACTAAATTTGCTCTGCAAGGGAGTGCAAGTTCAATGAACATCAAAAAGGATTTCAGATATAGAAGGTGGTATTACCCAAGATGACAGAGAATCCTTGTTGACCTGAGTATTTTTGTATTTTTATTTAAAAAAATTCACTTTTTCATTGCAAGTTGCAGGCTACATTAGCTAGAACCAATTAGAATCACTGTAGGATATTTAATTCTTGTTGACTTCTCATTCCCACTGCTTAGACCAAGTGAACCAGAAGGAATGGGTTGAAAGCCTGCAAAAGTGTCTTTTAAAAAATCTTTAAGTGATTTCAAATATACAACTAGGGTTAAGAAATAGTACCCCAAAGAGCCAGGTGTGGTGGTGAATGTCGGTAATCCTAGCAGCTCCGAGGCTGAGGCAGAATCTCAAGTTCAAAGACAGCTTAGCAATTTAGCGAGGCCCTAAGCAACTTAGTGAGACCCTGTCTCAAAATAAAAAATCAAAAAAGGACTGGGGAAGTGATTCAATGATTAAGCACTCCTAGGTTCAATCCCTGACACACACGCACCCTTAAAATAAAAATTAATACCTTAGAGAAAGTCTTAGTTATGTACTAGACATTCTTGGGGAAATAAAAATAATGTGTAATCCTTCAAGGATTTCTGTTTTTTGAGGTGTGGCCATGGAACCCAAAATTTAAGAAGCATGCCAGATTTTACTGATATAAACAGTCCATGTACCTTGATGAAACACGCTTCCCCAAACTTAAGTCCCTAATGCATGCACATACTGAGACAGTTTTTATTGACCAATATATTCCATCAATTTCTAGACTGTCAAAGTTACAAGTTTGAATAGAGCTGAATAGAAAATATATTTATAAAAGAATAAAGTATAGTCAATTGTTAAAATGCAGATTTCTAGGGAATTAATTTTTTTGAGGGATTGGAGCCAGGAATCTGAATTGCAAGATCCTTATGCTCTGAAAATATGCCCTGGTTAGGCAAAGAACTCTGATACCCCTCCTTCTACTCTTAAATGCCTTTTGAGTTAGTCATAGTGAAATAGAGGAAGTGGCTACTCTTTCTGCATAGAAATATTTTTTTAATCATGTTACCAGAACAGATGTCTCATGTGAGATCCTTATTTTGTGAAGAGTCTAAATCTTGAAAGTGACTTAGTTGTCTAAATATACTGGTCACTAAATATAGAGGTCAGTAAATGGACCAGGGCTAGGGAAGATTTGTGAATAGAATTTAAAGACAGTATAAGAGAGGAGAAAATTATAGAACATTACCTGTCCCAGTCCTCCTGTATATATTTGGTTATAATTAATTTCAAAGAGTTTTATCAGAAATAAACATCCCCAAGTTATATCATGTAGTCAAGTCCAGTACTTCTAAAACTAATGCATATATCAATCCCTGAGACATCCATCGGAATGAAGATTCTGACTCAATACACATGGGATAGAGTCTGATATTAAGCGTGTCTAATAAGTCCCCCATTATTGCTGATGCTGATGGTCCAAGAACTACTCTTTGGGTTGCAAGAAAGTATCCAATTTTTGTGGATCATGACAGTAGCCTGCACATACTCTCATTGTTTTCATTATTTTGTGAACCAGATTATTGATTGTACAGTAAATTCTCTTCAGTATAGGGATGGCATCCTTGCCAAGTCATCACCCCATCATCTCTTGAGTTGGACTTCTTCCTACTCCTCGATTGCCTTGCCCCCACGATTTTAACATCTTAATCGTTCAGCATAATTTATTTATGGACACTTATACATTTGCAATTCAAAGAAATTATATGAAGTCAGTGCTATCTTACCATCTTTGCAAAAGAAAGAATAAGGTTTAAGCTGGTTTCCTGACTTGCTCAGGGAAGTCCTATGGCTTGTCTATAATCATAAGAACTCAACTGCGGAACTTGAGGTAACACATCATCAATATAAACATGATTCTCATGCATAATTTTATAGACTTGAATACAAAACTCTACACAAATTTTAAGCAAATCTCACAATACCCATATGAAGTACCATTATTTTCACATAGTGTAGTGAGGGCTAAAACCAGAACTGAAATCACATAGTTTGCCTGAGGCCAACGGAATATGAACTACAATTTATGATAATTCAATGTGAATCATCACATTTCCATATTCACACATTTTATAAAACGAAAGGTATAATTGGTTCACAGAGGGATACCTGCAAAGGTCATTCTATGGTTCACATGAAATGTTAACTTATCTAATGAGCCCCTTTAAGAGACAACTGTCTATTTCACTTAGTAATAATGCCTATTGTACTTTACTAATATAAAATACAAAAATTACAACAAAACTTTAAATTTGCATAAAAAGGAACAACTATAATACAATGAAATATGATTTCTAGTGGCTTCAGAATAAAATGTTTTAAAGTATGTTTTTAAAAGACCAATTACTCTCCTCATTTTCTTTATTATAAATTTTCAAAATTCAATGGGAAATTCATCATTAGATAAAAGTTTCCATCTGAAATTCCTGTGACCTCACTTCTGAGGTCCCTACTACTCTAATAGAGGAGAGAACATACAGAAAGAAAAGTGAGGAGTTGAAGGAAGAGGAATAAGATTAACTTATTAACTCTGTACCAAATTTTTATTTAGAAGTGAGATATTAAACATTCACACCAAATGATTTAAGTCCTTCCAAAATGCTAATGACAATATGTTCCAGCAATGGTTTTTACCAGTTCCTACACTGTTTCTTTAGTGACCCTGGATGGATGAAATTTAAATACTAACTGCAGCAAAACTTAATGACCAGTTTTCCCAAATAACTTCACAGTGAGGCTTAAACCAAGAACTTCATCCCCTTCAGAACAGTGAGGAAATATCCATTTTCCCTGCTTTTATACAAAAACCTCCGAAGTACATTCTTCCTTATGTAGTGTTAATAGGATTATCTTTGGTTATTTTTGTTTCCCTTTATAGTGGACTTGCAGGATTTGAAAACTGCAAAATAAAAAATTATCTGAGACAACAAAGTAATGAATGCATTATATAATGTTTGCAATATTTTGTTGCATAAATAAAATTGAACTATTGGACATTCTCAAAAAAAATTGAAAACACAAAATGCAGATGTGTGCCATCTGGATAACCTATTTTATATGGGATCTGGTAATATTACTCTTTATATCTTCTTTATTTTTGCTTTTAACTTATCCATTGCACTTTCATTTTATACTAATACTTGTTTTTCTATTGTGTCAAAACAAACTTTTAGTTTAAAATTTTAAAAAATCATTATTGCTATATTATATTGTGTAATTCTAACAAATTGCTTGATTAAATTCAAGCTGTTTTATTCCCTGAATCATTTAGTCAAACATAAAGACATTAACCCTGAAGAATTGGACTTTACTTATGGTTTAAACACAATTGAGACACATTAACATTATCAAGACACAGAAAGGATAATGAATTTTGCTTTGTTATGATGCATTTCACTTCCAACTTCCAAGGACAATTACTATGCACTTTTGTTTATGATGTAGAGTATTGTCTGTGGCACTTGGCCACTTAGTACACTGTGTTAAGCTGAGTATTATAAATTATTTTCCTTTATTTAGAAGAAAGAGACATTGAAAATAAAATGTAGAGCTTTTGAAATAAAATGGGACTTTATGAGTTTGTTTCCTATGTTCCAAACTTCTACACTTTTCTGCTATTTCATTTTAAAAGAACTCTTCATTTGAAAGAGTCAATTCCATTTTGAAAATGGGCCTCTGGACACATAAAAAGCAAAAAATCTTTATTACCTGAACATTGGCCAAAACTGAAATGGTGGTGAAGTGCAATTATATAGATGTACTATAAAACATATTTCTAGAGTGTTAACTCGTGTAAGGTAAAATAAAATTCTCCAGACACGTTTCCTTCTGTATTCCATAGACTTTTTAACCTGCTATTTGTCATTTTTCTATTTGAAGTATGTTTGCTAGTTTTGAATTAAATGTGTATACATATACCTTTAATTGCCAATGTCATTAAATTGTTTATAAATATGTACTAATACTGAAAGAATTCAGAAACTTGGGAAGTAGAAGATATAAGTATAATGGTTAATTTTGCATGTCAACTGGATTGGCCTGAAGGATATCTAGACAGCTAATACAACATTATTTCTAAATGGTTTGGAAAGGTGCTTCTGGAAGTGATCAGCATTTGAAATGATAGCCTCAGTAGAGAAGAGCTACCTCACCAATATGGATAGTCATCTTCCAATTCACTGAGGCTCTGAATGGATCAAAAAGGTGGAAAACAGGCAAATTTGCTCCCTCTTCTTAAACTATCACATTCATCTTCTGCCCCCAGGTATGGGTGACCCTAGTTCTCAGGCCTTGGAACTCCAGGACTTAAATCAGCAACTGCCACCCTCTCAATGAATTTCTATTCATTTGGGGGATTGAACTGAATCTAAACTACTAGCTTTGCTAGAGCTCCAGCTTGCAGACAGCAGCTCCATAATCATGTGGACCAATCTATCACAATAAATCTCTTTTAATATGTCTGTCTGTCTGTCTCACTCTCTCTCTCTCTCAGATATATATATATATATATGCAAAAGTATATAAATTCATAAGTATATAAATATATATTTGTATATTTATTCATTTATATCTCTAATGGAATCTAAACCAAATTTATATCATTTTTAATTCAAGATTTTTCCATTTTTATTGTAGCAAGTTCTGTAAACTAGTATCACAATTTTTTAACTCCCTGTGCATTAAAGTTCCTTTCACCCATGTACTTTTTGTCTTCTTATTTCAATCAGTTAGCTAATGGTTTTTGTCATCTCTTTCCTTAAAAAAAATAGTTATTTATTAGTTCTATATTCTTTTATTTTCCGCCTTATAGAAATTTTTTTACCAAAAGGATTAAATTTTAGGGGGAAAAAATCTCTATTCCCATGAAAAACTGCAATTTTACCTCATAGGAAACCACTTCTCCACCTATCCTGTGGTGTGGGGAATGCTGTCTTAAATGGAAATAATAGATTAAACTGCAACAGCTTGATATTTTTGGCACAAAGCATTCATATATCAACAATTTTATGTGGTTCAATCACTTTTGTATATGTTCTCTTACTTCCTCCACGAATCAGCTTCCATACATTTGAACAAGTTGTACTGTTTTGTTTGTTTTTAGATATTTCTGTTCAGAGTATAAAGAAAGATTGAGGAGGAGAGTAAGAGTGTGCATCCGAGCATTTTCCTGTGAATATCTGTTTTTTTTTAAATATAGAAATTGGGCATAACAATAAAAATATATAATTATAATTATTTTGAAGATCATTTTTATCTTTTTCCAATTCAGATCCATGTTCCTTGGAGGAAGGTTATCAAATCCCTCTTGGAGCACGTATCCGAGAGTGATTGAACCACATAAAATTGTTGAATATGAATGTGTTATTCTTTCATGCTCTATTTTCCATGATATTTGTTTTACAGAATTTAGTAGCAGTTCTAGAAAACCTGTATTTATGTCTCCTTGACTAGCATGGATGAAATTGGTGCCACTTGTAAAAAAAAGTAGAATGTTAACATAAGCTTTTTTCACTGATGAAGTAGAGAACTTTATTAAGGAACCACCTCCAAACAAGAAGAATGAGAAGGAAATTCTACCTTCTTATCAAAATCATATTATTATAATGCTACATAAAGCATGACAGAGAAAAATAATGAAAGGAATCTTAGAAACTCTTTTTTAATAAACCAAATGAAATAAAAAGGAAAGAAAAGAGAGAGCAAGTAAAGGGAGGGAAAACTAATCAACTATAGGTCAGTATGACTCATGAATATTATTTAAAAAAAACTTTATATTAACATCAATAAAATAATATGCTTTGACAATATAAAATTTACTTCAGGAATTCAAGGTTTGTTCTTAATGGCAAAACTATTAATAAAATGTACCAGAAATCAAAAGTATCCCATTTATGAACAAAAATACATATAAAATTATAGCAAAAGCATAATTTACAATTGCTCCAAAAATATAAAATATTTAAAAGCATATTTAACAATTTTTTAAAACCCATATATGAAAAACTATAAAGCACTCACAAAAGGCACAATAGCATATATGAACAAATGTAAAAGTATCACTTGTTTTTGCATTAGATGACTCAGTATAATAAAGATATCATTTGCCTCAAGTTTACAAATATATTTTACACATTCTCAATAGAAATGGAAGTATTTTTTTAAGAATTTATGTATTTGTTCTAATTAGTTATACATGACAGCATAATGCATTTTGATTCATTGTATACAAATGAAACACAACTTTTCATTTCTCTGGTTATACACAATGTAGAATCACACCATATATCTAAGGTAATGATGTTCATCTCATTCCACCTTCTTTCCTGCCCCATGTCCCCTCCAGACCTTTCCCTCCACTTTGCCCAAAGTTACTCCATTCTCCACCCCTCCCATTACAGATAAGCATCCACTTATTAGAGAGAACATTCAGACTTTGTTTTTTTGGGATTGGCTTACTTTGTTTAGCATGATATTCTCTAACTCCATCCATTTACTTGCAAACGTTATAATTTTATTCTTTTTTATTGTTGAGCAATATTCCTTTGTGTATATATACCACAGTTTCTTTATCCATTCATCTATTGAAGGGCATCTAGGTTGGTTCCACAGTTTAGCTATTGTGAATTAAGTTGCTATAAACATTGGAGTGGCTGTGTCACTATAGTATGCTGATTTTAAGTCCTTTGGGTATAGACCGAGGAGTGGGATAGCTGGATCAAATGGTGGTTCCATTTCAAGTTTTCTAAAGAATCTCCATACTGCTTTCAAGAGTTGTTGCACCAACTTGCGATAGAAATGGTAGTATTTTTAAGAGAGCAGAAAAAGTTATGTTCATATTCATCTAGAAAGAAAAACACAGAAGAATATCTTAACAACAATAGAAAGAAAAATTATGAGACTGGGAAGGAGGGAGGTAGACTACCTCTTCTACATATTCAGACCTTTGTATTATCTGCATATGATGCAGTGTGGCAATAAAGCATGAACAGGCAGATCAGTGAAATAGTACAGTGAGTCACCTGCATACACAGGTAAATCTAGTAAGTGATAAAAGCAATTGCTAAAAAAAAAAAGATGGATATCTTTATTAAGTAGTGTTGAGAAAAACTGAAGTCTAATGGAGAAACAAGCAAATTAGTTCCCTATTTCACAACATGTAAAACAACTATGCTCCAAATAGTTTATAGATCTAAAAGAAATAGATGAAACTCAACAGTTCCTTGGAGAAAATATGGCTGAACTCCTTTATAACCAGAGCTTCTATGACTTGAAACTTGAATAGACAAACAAAAAAAATCAAGGCACTTGACTACATAAAAATTATTTAAAAAATAGTAAACACTTTGGAAAGAAAGAAAACCATAAGCTAAACTGAGATAAAATGACAACTTTTCAAAAGTATATACAGTACATAGCACAGAAAAAATGGGCAAATGACATTAACGTGCAATCTTACGAAAGGAGCTGTTAACATAACTCTTTAAATATGAAAATATATTATCCTTTACTCACAATAAGAGAAATACAATTTAAAACCACAGTGAGGTTTCAGGGTTTTTCTACTAAGATTAACCAAAATAAAAAATTAAAAATTCAAATTTGAAAATATCATCTGTTGGCAAGACTGTGAGGAAAAGGGGTCTCTCACATTGATGGTGGGAATAAAATATGATACAATCTTACAGAAGGAATTTCACAATATAGTTTAATCTAGCACTTTCTATTTTAGAGATTTACTCTAAAAATTTACATTTCATTAAGCAAATAATGCAAGATAATTCATTGCAGCTTATTTACATATGTAAAATATTAAAAGTATATACCTAGGATATTGGTTGAATAACAAAAGGTGTTAGTGAAAAGAATAAAGAAGTTTTCCATGAACTGATAAGAGGCCATCTCCAGGTTATACTGTTATTTTTTTAAAGGCACAAAATTTTTACATATCATGTTAACCTTTGTGTAAGAAATGAAAGGGGGAAATAAGAAAATACACATGTATCTATTTATATATTGTAAAAAAAAAAGAAATAACAAGAGATAAATCAGAAAATAGGATCGTTAATTGCAAGGGTGGTGTGATGGGATGGAATGATTGGTGTTGTGGACAATGACACTTTCATCATACACCTTAGTTATAGTTATAGTGGGAACCATGGTATGTTCTACACACTTAAAATATAAAGTCAATGGATGAAGGAATAAATAGCCCCTTGTCAAAAAAAAAAAATCCAGAACAAATTGCAAATAGAAACATATGACCCTAAACAAAAGTCCAAATTGATAATGAAACAATAGTAAGGAGGTGGTGGAAGGAACTAGTCTAAGTGATTTTTTAAAAAATATTTTTAGTTGTAGATAAACACAATATCTTTATTTTATTTATTTTTATGTGGTTCTGAGGATCGAACCCAGTGTCTCACGCATGCAAGGCAAGCGCTCTACCACTGAGCCACAATCCCAGCCCCTAAGTGATTTTTGAACTCACTGTTTTGAGTATACTCAGTCTAAAGATGGAGAACAATGTAAACGGATATTGACTATTTCATTGATGCCATGGGTCAGCAATTTTGAAAATAGATTTTGTGTACACTTTGCAGAAACAAATGAGCTAAACATATTAAGGGTAATGAAAACCTGGTTTCTCATTCCTGGAGAATTTGTTAATACAGAAAAGGGAATGTCTTGAATAAACTTTTGATATTCAATCTGAATTTGAGAGATGTGTATGAGCTCATGGTTTATGGTTGTAAGAGAGATGATGATGATGGCAACAGATAAATAGCCAGATAAACTAATAGATGGGTAAACTATTCAGTTCTGTATTCTGAATTAGCTTGGGAACAACACCACACTCAAACTCTTGGATTCCAATTCCTAAATGCCATTCCCTACTAAATGGAACCAGAGCCCTTAGAAAAAAATTAATTCCAGAATTGAGACAGGAAAAGTATAAACTGTTAGAAGTAAGCTGAAAAGAACATGATCAATTAAATGTACTGTGAAATATCAAGGAGAGAATCAACAAAATAATGAAGTAGTAGAATGTTTGCATTAATGGTTTAGGATAGAAAGCAACATATATCACAAAATAACATTGCTTTTAGAAACAAGGTAATCTACTGGAGAATATAAATCTAGCCCATGATTTCTCTTTAACAACGCTAACAAAAATGGTAGCAATGCTTGCACAGCATTTTGAATGTACAGTGTTGTACGCCAAAGGAAAATCATTCTAAAATTATTAAATAAAAAGAAGGCTATTCTTATCATAAATGGGGATGTAGGAGTACTTATCCCCAATGGGAATGTAGGAGTACTTATCCCCAAATGAATTCCCCTGCACTTATTGTATCTTTAGCCACACACTAATTATTTTCCTTATGGATGCTAAAAAAGAAAACCTAAAATTCATGTGGGAAAATATATAGAAAAACAGCAACACTCTTCTGAAACAAAAAATATTATAGGAAAAAGGTATTATAAAACTTAGCAATTGAACTGCCATGGCATCTGTGTATAATAGATCACACATAATACACACACACATGCACGCACAACCTGCAAGTGTTAGACTTCAGTTGAGAAAGGACAGATTGTTCAATAAATTGTATTTTGACATTTTGTTATGTATTTGACACAAATTCAGGTTTTAAATTTAAAGAACAACATTGTAAAGTATTAGAAGGAAATGTAATATCTATATGACACTGAGTTGGAAAAGATTTTTAGAAATAAGATTTAAAAGGAAAAAACCTGGAGAGTATTAAATTATGTGAAAATTTTGAACAAGTCTTATGTATGAAAAGCCACACACACACAATAAGCCATAGACTTAAAAGACAACAAACTTGATTGAAGAATTTACTCATTCATATATAAATTAAAGTAAGCAAGCAAATAGAAAATTTGCTAAAGAATAAGAACAAGCAATTCGCCTATAAAGAAATGCAAATAAACATATGAAAAGTTGTGTGTAACCAATCTAGGCAATGTGAACATACAACTTAATATAACTGAAATAATTTATTTGACTGTCATGTTAACAAATTTTTTAAAAAATTGAAAATATAAAGTATAGATAAATATGTAGAGAACTAGACATAGCTGTGTCTTACTGGTGTCTGTGTAAATTTATGCAGCTACTTTGAAGGGAAGTCTTGCAATGTTTAAAAATTTTAAATACGCATACTGCATAATGCAACAATTCCTTTTATATTTTTCTACTTCAGAGAAATATTTAATATATGCCCAACAAAGTATATACTAGGCTACTGATTTTAAACAAATTTTCCACAAGTAAGGAAAAGGCTAATGCAAATGTATATTCATCCAATGGAATAATGTACAACAGTTGAAAGTATGAAGTAAATCTACATGTATTATTTAAGTAAAACTTCATAGTACTATTGCCAATGAAATTTGAAGAACAATTCATAAAGAATAATAACCATTGTGGTAAAGTTATGAGGTGGCCCTCAAATGTTCATGTGTGAAATAATTCAAGTTTAGAGGTGAATTAATTGAGTTATGAGAGCTTTAAACCAATCAGTGAATTAATCCCTGGATAGGGATTAACTGAATGGTAACTGAAAGCAGGTAGGAGGTGATTAGTGGAGCTGGGTCATTGGATATATTGTAGTGGTGAGGAAAGCACTCTCTCTGCTTCCTGATGTGATGTCCCAAGCCACTTTCCTCCACCACACCCTTCCACCATGATATCCTGCCTCACCTTGAGCCCCAGGGAATGGATTTGGCTGTCTATGGACTTAGACGTCTAAATCTATGAGCCTCCAAATACATTTTTCCTCCTTTAATTGTTATGCTCAGGTCTTTTAATCACTGAAGTGAAAAAGCTGACTAAAACATTTATGAAAAACAAAATACACACAAAAAATAAATGTGTTATAGTTTGGATGTGAGGTGTCCCCCAAAAGCTCACGTGTAAGACAATGCAAGAAAGTTCAGAGGAGAATTGACTGAGTTGTGAGAGTCTTAACCCAATCAGTGATTTAATCCCCTGATGGAGATTAACTGAGTGGTAACTGAAGTGGCAGGGTGTGGCTGGAGGAGGTAAAGATTGGAGGTGTGGCTTTGGAGTATGTATTTATATCTGGCAAGACCTCTCTCTCTTTGCTTTTCTGATCATGATGTGAGCTGCTTTCATCTGCCACATTCTTCTGCCATGTTACTACGCCTCACCTGGAGACCCAAGGAATAAAGCTGGCTGTGTATGGATGGAGACCTCTGAAATCATGAGCCCCTAAATAAATCTTTCCTCCTTTACAGTTGTTCTGCTCAAGTCTTTTAGTCATGGCAGCAAGAAAAGCTGACTAAAACAAAATAGTATATATGTATGTCTATTTACATGAATGTATTTAAAAAGGCAATTAAATAAGAGAATTGAAATTGGTGATATGAAGAGATATATGTTTATTTTGTAATAGAAATTTTCACATGCTTCCTCTGAAGAATAGGAAGTGAGTGCATGAAATAGAAACACACATGGTTTTAATCACATGTAAGCTATAGTTAATCTCTCATACTTAAAACATGGGGATTGAAACATCAATTATGCCCTATATTATATATCACTCTCATAAAAATTAAAAGCATTGATTCTATACTCTGAAAAGTTCTGGAAAAACATCTTGGTGAAAGTGTGTGTTGCTGCAACTTCCTTGAGGGATGAATTTCAGGGTAACTTTTTGCATGTTAGTCACATTTATAATCTTTGAGGTTCTTGTTTCTTTTCCCTATGTATGTGTATTAATATTGACAAAAAATATTAAAAATGAAATGGTGATAATTGTAAAATTAAGTAATTATAACAAAAAAATTAAACAGAACAAGATCATCAAACATTGGAAAGACAGAGGTAATACTCAATCTGAATACAAAAAAAATGAACCAAAAAGCTAAAGGATTCATTAATATTTTGAATCATTAAGGATATTTTGAATCATTAAGGATATTTCTAAATTGATATAAGGCTAATACACCCATACATAATTGAGTAGGAAAATGTAATAGAGAATCATTTCATTGAAAGTGGCAACTAAAAATTATTTAAGATTCATTTTAGTTTTTAAAAATATGTGGAATGAATAGAAAGAAAACTTCAAAAAGTGACTAAGAACAGGACTTAATTTTGTATAAAAATGTATACAGATACATTTTTATTAACAATTACAAGGTTTATGATTTAAATTTAGGAACTAGAGACAGCATTATCTCATAGGGGAAAAATTAAGAAAATCTATTTTAATAAATCATTTGGAAAAGGATGGCTTTGTTGGTCAGCAACCAAAGCAAAATTGCAGTAGCTGAACAGCACTGATACCAACAGTATTGGCCTGTTTTCCATTACTATAATAAAATATCTGAGTCTGGAAACTTTGTATAATACAGAGGTTTATTTAGATCAGTTTTAGAAGTTCAAAGGCATATGTCACTGAGTTCTTTTGGTTTTGGTGAAGGTCCCATGGCAGATGGCATCACAGTGGCAGGAGCATGTACAAGAGGGAGAGCTTAGAAACTGGCTAGAAACAGAGATGAGGAGAATACAAGCTTGCATTTTTTATAACAACCCTCTCAGGAAAACTAACCAGGGTCCCACAAAACTATAATTCCTTTTGAGGGCAGTACTATCAATTACCTAATTACTTTCTAGTAGTTCTAACGTCTTAAGAGTTTCACACCACCTCCCAACATCACCAAACAGGGACCTTCCCACACACGAACCCTCAAACCATAGCACCAAGGAATCAGTCTTTGGGAAAGGAGAAGACTAAAGAGAAATGACAAAAAAAAAAAAAAGAAAAAGAAAAAGAAAAAAAAAAGCCCCAAAAAGGGTTTTGGAGAACTGTGGAAATTATCTGTAGTGACCAGGTGGCTAAGAGGCTGAGGATTGCTTGCCCAAGCTGAATGGTGGGGCTGACCCAAAGAACTGTAGAAATAAATAAAGTCCAGAAGTACCAGGAATTATGTTAGGAATTGTAGCCAAGATGCTATTTAGGCTTCCGGACTCTTAGAGTTCTATCACAGGTAATGGAGTTCTCAAAAAAGACACCTATTATAATTATAATCCTATACACTGTAGATAATGAGATAATGAGCTTCAGATCAAACTCCTTATGTGACCTTATGAGCAGCTACAAGGACTGGGGGATTTTGATTTCCAAAATTTCCAAATGTGGATACTATTAATAATGACAATAATATATTTATTGGATTTCCAACAAATAAAAGATAGATAAGGTAAAAACTGAACAAAAGTGACAATTTTAATAGCCTGCAATTCTCTGACCAGTGAACAAACTCTACATCAACTTAAATTGCACAGAAGAAAGTTAATCACCAGAAAATTGAAGTCCAACCTACTCATCTGCTCCGATTTTGCCAGTGCCGCACAAGTGTCAACATTATAGCAAGGAGGAGATGCAACAATCAATATAAAAAGTAAGCAAGTAAGCCAAATGGAATCAATCATAAATATCCATCCCCTCAGGTTAAGACTAGGTCCCTGAAATAGCAAAGTGCTGAGTGTGTGTGTGATGCATGTGCATGTAGGTAAGCTTAGATCAGCATTTGAAAAACCTAAACACTAAGAGTCTTTAAGTGGCAGAGTATTTCTAATTGTCAAGATATTTTTAAAGATTGGATAACATCTGTTAGATGTGGGACTTTTTCTGTATTCAATCCTCTATTCCTTTATAAATACTTAACAAGAACTTATTTTGTGCTATTCCTAAAATAAAAATTTTAATATAAATTCAAGAGAAGTTAAGTAAGTCAATCATAGTGCTAAAGCTAAGTGCCTGTCATCCTGAGTTTTAACAATATGTTCAATTCCTCAAAGTGACATGATTCAGTATCTTAGAATATAAGACAAATGACTTCTGCTCCCACAAAGCCACATCCTGATGCCTGCCACACCGTGCTACTGGATTAAATAAATACAAGCACACTTTTCATGATGCATTAAAATAATGATGACTTCTGTTGAGATCAAGCATATACAGGCAAAATTAGCAACCAATACATATGTATTCTTATTCCAAAACAGAAAGAAAGCTTGGGGAAATTTTCCCTAGTATATATTAAAATGAGATTATGTAAGAAAACCCACTAAACCTACATTAAATAAGCATCTTTAAGTAAATCCAGGTGATCATACTTTTCTATTCATATATGTGTGCATGTATATGTGTGTGTGAAAGAAAAAAAAAACAGAATAGAAGTATCACACATTGAGGTATCCATTCCAAACATCATGCCATGTAATTTCCAGACAATAATTCTTTCAAACAAAATGCATTATTTGCATTTTACAGATGAAGGTACACCGAGACAGGTTGTTCCCATACTGACTGTTTTGTGTTCCTAATATTTTCTGCTTAAACATAACTTTCAAAATCAGATTATTAGGTAAGTTCTCATCTCTATATTAATTATTCTCTTGTCAGCTTGTAAAATTTGTTAATGGTAACACTGAAGTGATATGGTAACCTAAAATTAGAAAGAAAATAACATTTTTGCCGAAGGACTCTATTTCTTAAAATTTCCCCAAGTAAAGGACACCTGATTAACCATCCAAAGTCAGTGATTGAGATGAAAACTGATTGGAAGAATTCGTGAAAATGATTTCCCCATTTATGAAAAGCATCCATGTTTTCTCCATGTTCTAGTGTTGCAGAGCTGGGGACCTGCTGGGTTGAGCTGGGACAGCCACCAAAGTCCTTGGATGCCAGTTCTTGTGACTCTGCCAGAAAGAATGTGGGTGAATCACAGAGTAGTAAGCAAAAGTTTAACAGAGAGAGTGAAAAGAAATGGTCACATACAGCAGAGGATCTGTACTGGAAGACAGAACGTCATAGTGCTCAAGGACTGGGGTTTTTAAGGAAACTAAGTCCTTGTTCTTGCCTTGATTTCCCTGTCTCCCCTAAATTAGTTTATTACGATTTGGATAGCCCTCAGCAATTTCCTTTGTGAAGGTCTGGATATCCTGGTTGACAGGCTGGTTGTGACATAGTTGCAAGAGATAATGATGACACTTATCTGAAAACCATGGTGCCTCTTGGGGGGTTATTATTAGCTGTAGTTGGGGGTCTTGATGTACCAGACCCTACTTTTGTGGTACTTATCTGTTTTAGTTGGGATCCTCAGGATTTAAAATAATAATTCCCTTAAGGGATTATATTCAGCACAGCCTGGGGAAGGTTAGGCATTCCAGATCTCATTTCTCAATGCTTGCCTGTTTAGACAAGGTTCTCTACAGTTGCCAGTTTTATGACTCCTGGCTTTGTCTTGTTGCATAGGCCTAATATCTGTCCTTCATTGTCCTTTCTGTCTACCCACCTGTTCATGGCTAACTAACCTACCTAAGATTAATCACATCAATAGTAATTCCATGATTTCCAGGATAACCCAGCCCAGATCAGGAGTCCCCAGGTTTTCAAGCGACCCTATACCATCACTCAGAAAGTTGTGAAAACATCTGCTTTTAAGTTGAGTTAATTAACCCAGTTGGTTAGGTGACATAAATAGTAGCCTCATTTATACATTAAAGATACATGGATTTTTTTTAATCTTTGCCCATGATCACCTAGCATCAAAGAGAGCCTTAGGAAATGAGTCACAGGCTTGGACCAGGGATGAGGTTACAAAAATGTCTCCTGAGCAACTCCTCAGACACTATAACAAGGGTCCACTTCATCTTTTGAATATAACCTTACTGCTTATTTTTAAAGGGATGTGTTTTTTCTTTTCCTCTTCTCCCTCTCCCCTTTCCTACCCTGGGGGTGGGGAACCTTTTCTGATCCTAGGCCAAATTATCTGTTCTTGAGTACATTTATGTTAGCCCTACCAAAACTAAGAAAAGCTAGAAGCTATAAAGGAAAGATTATTGTGTGGGATTGCCTAATACTTAACTATCGCAAAGGACTCTAGAGTCACAAGTTTGTCCTGCATTTCAGAGAGCAGTTGAAAGACTAATTGCTTTTGTATTAATTACTTACAAAAAAGTAATGCTTTGCTCTCTTGCTTATTGTCATCCAAACATGAGCCTTGCTCTATGTATGCCTTGTTCAGTAACCTTCCAACTGCCACCATGGGCCTCTGGACTGCCCTGGTGCTGAATACCCTTAACTGTCCATGGCCCACTTGGCAGACAAGAACTTTGGGGCACTTCTCATTGGAGTTATCAGTCCTTGAGCACACACCCACCACAGGAAGGAGATATTATCAGAAGATCTAAGAAGTAACTATCTCCAAAATTAACAAGTGAATTTCAACCTGGAGCACAGCCTTTGAAGAGCTTCTTTAAAAGCCTTCTGTTCTTCTTGATAGGTAGAACCACATGGAGTTTGAATGGAGTCTCCTGTTGGTTCTCCTTTGTTAGCAAAGTAATCAATTTTTTTTTTTTTTTTTTTTGCTTTTTCTCAAAACCATATCCTTGTTATTAAATTTGCATGAGTTGGCATTGGGGACAAGGACCAAACTTTTGATAACAGCAAGAAGAACTAATGACAACCAACAGGCAATTTATAAGCACAGGGCATATAGGATTAAAAAGTCAGAACAAGGGCAGGTCAGAAGAAGCCCCCAAATCTAAGATAGTCAGAGGGAAAAAATGGTCAAAGAAAGGTGTGGTGATACTGATACCTTACCTTGACAAGTCCTGCTGCCTCAAATGTTGAAGTTTAACAACAGAGAAGCACCCCAAGGCAAGCATAGAGTGGAAAGTAGGAAGCTTTATTAAAGGATAGTAAAATAGGCTTCTCCAGGGTACAAGACAGGGACCCAAAGGCAGAATGTGTGGGATGAGGAAGTCCTGCCCCTTCTGTACCTCTAAAGTTTCCTTTGTTCTCCTGCATTCTTCTCCCTTATATTGTTCATTTTCCCCCATCCTGTGTAGTGACTGGGATATGTCCATAGAATGGCCAGGAGGTGAGCAGGTGGGCTGGAACTGCCAAGGTGGAGTGCAAGGCAGGAAGGAAGCAACAGCACAGGGGGTGTTGATTAGTAGCTCTCTGCTCAAGTTGCTTCATTAACAACCTTTTGGGGAGGAGTAGTATCAAAGGGCTCTGGAGACATGAATATTCCAATCTCCCAGGGGCGATTTCCAACTTCCCAGACTCAAATCAGCCTCCATTTTCTCTATCCGAACCAATCACCCATTCTACACTAACTGCCTTTTGTTAATTCTGGCTTCAATACCAGTAAGAAACAAATGTCATAAATGGAGGCAGACCATGGTAAAAAGCAAAAATTAAATATATATAGAAGAGAGAGAGATAGATCCTTATGATGGCATCCATGAGAAAAATTAGATTTTAAAAATAGCTAAATGTTTCAATATTTGTATGCATTATAAATAAAGTATAATCTTTTATTTTTTTTAGTTTTTTTTAAACAGCAGAATGCATTTCAATTCACAGTACACATATGGAGCACAACTTTTCATTTCTCTGGCTGTACATAAGATAGTTGCACCATTTGTGTCTTCATACATGTACCTAGGTTAATGATGTTCATCTAATTTCACCATCATTCCTACCCCCACACCCGCTCCCTTCCCCTACCTCCTCTTTGCCCTATCTAAAATTCCTCCATTTCTCCCATGCCCCCACCCCCACCCCCATTATGGATCAGCATCCAATTATCAGAGACAACATTTTGTTTTTTGGTATTGGCTTACTTCACTTAGCATGATATTCTTCAACTCCATCCATTTACCTGCAAATGCCATTTTATTCTCTTTTAATGCTGGGTAATATTCCATTGTGTATATATACCACAGTTTCTTTATCCATTTATCTATTGAAGGACATCTAGGTTGCTTCCACAGTTTAGCAATTGTGAACTGTGTTGCTATAAACATTAAAGTGTCAGCATTACTGTAGTGTGCTATTTTTAAGTCTTTAGGATACAGGCCAAGGAGTGGGATAGCTGGGTCAAATGGTGGTTCCATTCCAAGTTTTCTAAGGAATCTCCATACTGCTTTACAGATTGGTTGCACCGATTTGTAGTCCCACCAGCAATGTTTGTTTTCTCCCACAACCTCGCCAACACTCATTGTTGCTTGTGTTCTTGAAAATTGCCATTTTGACTGTAGTGAGATGAAATCTTAGAATAGATTTGATTTGCATTTATCTAATTACTAGAGATGTTGAACATTTTTTCATATATTTTTGATCAGTTGTATATCTTCTTCTGATAAGTATCTGCTTAGATCCTTAGCCCATTTATTGACTGGGATGTTTATTTTCTTGTTTTTAAGTTTTATGAGTTCTTTAAATATCCTGGAGATCAGTGTTCTATCTGACATGCTTGTGGCAAAAATTTGCTCCCAAAATGTAGGCTCTCTCTTCACCTCATTGATTACTTCTCTTGTTGAGAAGAAGCTTTTTAGTTTGAATCCATCCCATTCATTGAGTCTTAATTTTGTTTCTTGTGCTTTAGGAGTCTTGTTAAGTAAGTCGAGGCCTAATCCAACATGATAAAGATTGGGCTTTTTCCTCTTTTAGGCGTAGAGTCTCTGGTATAATTCTTAGGTCCTTGATCTGCTTTAAGTTGAATTTTGTGCATGGTGAGAGATAGGGGTTTAGTTTCATTTTTCTGCATATGGATTTTCAGTTTCCCAGCACCATTTGTTGAAAAGGCTATCTTTTCTCCAGTGTATGTTTTTGGCACCTTTTTCTAGTATGAGATAACTGTATTTATGTGGGTTTGTCTCTTTGTCTTCTATTCTGTACCATTGGTCTACATGTCTGTTTTGGTGCCAATACCATGCTGTTTTGTTACTATGGCTTTGTAGTATAGTTTAAGGTCTGGTATTATGATCTGCTTCATTCTTCTTGCTAAAGATTGCTTTGGCTATTTTTGGTCTCTTATTTTTCCAAATGAATTTCATGCTTTTCTATTTCATGCTTTTTTATGAATTTCATGCTTTTCCTATTACTAGAAGGAATAACATTGGGATTTTAATTGGAATTGCATTGAATCTGTATAGCACTTTGGGTAGTGTGGCCATTATTCCAATATTGATTCTGCCTATCCAAGAGCATGGGAGATATTTCCATCTTCTAAGGTCTTGTATAATTTCTTTTTTTAGTGTCCTGTAGTTTTCATTGTAGAGGTCTTTTACCTCTCTTGATAGATTTATTCACAAGTTTTTTATTTTATTTTTTTCAGGCTATTGTGAATGGGGTAGCTTTCCTAATTTCTCTTTCAGAGGATTAATCACTAATGCATAGAAATATCATTTGATTTTTGGGTATTGATTTTATATTCTGCTACTTCGCTGAATTTATTTATTAATTCTAGACATTTTCTGGTGGAAGTTTTTGGATCATTTAAGTATAGGCAAATAATGATAGTCTGAGTTCTTTTTCTATTTGTATCTCTTTAATTTCTTTCATCTCTCTAATTGCTCTGGTTAGAGTTTCAAGGACTATGCTGAATAGAAGCAGTGAAAGATGTATCTCTATCTTGTTTCTATTTTTAGAGGGAATGTTTCCAATTTTTTCTACATTTAGAATGATGTTGGCCTTGCATTTAGCATATATACTTTTGCAATGCTAAGGTTTCTTCCTACTATCCCTAGTTTTTGTAGTGTTTTGAACATGAAAGGGTGCTATATTTTGTCAAATACTTTCTCTGCATCAATTGATAAAATTGTACGATTCTTATCTTAAGTCTATTTATGTAATGGATTACATTTATTGATTTCCATATGTTGAGCCAAACTTGCATTCCTGGAATGAACCTCACTTGATCATGGTGCACTATTTTTTAAATATGTTTTTGTATGTGATTTGCCAAAATTTTACTGAGAGTTTTTGCATTTATGCTCATCAGGGATATTGGTCTGAAATTTTCTTTCTTTGATGTGTCTCTGGTTTTGGTATCAGGGTGATTCTAGCCTCTTAGTATGAGTGTGAGAGTCCCCTCCTTTTCTAGTTCATGGAAAAATGTGAGTATTGGTTTTAATTCTTCTTTGTAGGTCTTGTAGAACTCAGCTGAGAATATGTCTGGTCCTGGACTTTTCTTGATTGGTAGATTTTGATGGTATTTTCTATTTCCTTGCTTGAAATTGATCTGTTTAAGTCGTGTATGTCCTCCTGGTTAAGTTTGGGTAGGTCATATACCTCTAGAAATTTGTTGGTGTCTTCAAAGTTTTTGATTTTACTGATGTAAAAGTTTTCAATATAATTTCTAATTATTTTCCGTATTTCAATTATGTCTGTTATAATATTTCCTTTTTATCATGGTTTTTAGTAATTTGGGTTTTTTCTCTCCCTTTTTTGTGGTGGCTAAAGGTTTGTCAATTTTATTTAGGTTTTCAAAGAACCAGCTTTTTGTTTTGTTGATGTTTTGAATTATTTTGTTTCGATTTCATTGATTTCAGCCCTTATTTTAATTATTTCCTGTCTTCTGCTTATTTTGGTGTTGGTTTGTTCCTTTTTTTCTAGGGTTTTCAGTTGTAATGTCAGGTCATTTATTTGATGACTTTTTTTCTTTTAATGAATGAGCTTAATGCAATGAACTTTCCTCTTGGTACTGCCTACATAGTGTCCCAGAGATTTTGATATGTTGTATTGCAGTTCTCATTTCCTCTAAGAATTATTTTATCTCCTCCCTGATGTCTTCGGTTATTCATGCATCATTCAATAGTACATTATTTAGCTTCTAGCTGTTGGAGTAACTTCTATTTTTTAACTTGTCATTGATTTCTAATTTCATTTCATTATGGTTTGAATGCAGGGTAGTATCTCTATTTTTTTTTTTTTTTGGTAATTGCTAAGTCTCGCTTTGTGGCATAACATTATGATCTATTTTGGAGAAGGATCCATATGCTGCTGAGAAAAGAGATATTCACTTGTTGATGGGTGGAATATTCTATATATGTCTGTTAAATATAAATTATTGATTGTTTTATTGAGTTCTATAGTTTCTTTGTTTAGAGTTTGTTTGGAAGATCTATCTAGTGGCAAGAGAAGTTTGTTAAAATCACCCAGTGTTATTGTGTTGTGGTCTATTTGATTCTTGTAGTTGAGAAGGATTTGTTTGATATATATAGATGCCCTATTGTTTGGGGCATAGATATTTAAGATTGTTATATCTTGTTGATGTATGATTCCCTTAAGCAATATGAAATGACCTTCTTTATCTCTTTTCACTAACTTTGGTTTGAAGACTACTTTATCTGATACAAGGATGGAAATCCCTGCTTGTTTATGTGGTACATGTGTGTGATACATTTTTTCTCATTCTTTCGCCTTCAGTGTGTGGATATCTTTTCCTGTGAGATGAGTCTCTTGAAGGCAGAATATTGTTGAGTCTTTTTTAAAATCCAATCTTCCAGTCTATGTCTTTTAATTGATGAGTTTAAGCCATTGACACTCAGGGTTATTATTGAGACATCGTTTTTAACTTGATTTGGTTTCTCTTTTGAGTGGACTTTCCTTTAGTGTACTTTTTTCCTTTAGATTTGTATTGTTATTTTTAATTTCCTCTTTATGGAATATTTTGTCAAGAATGTTCTGTAATGCAGGCTTTCTTGCTGTAAATTTTTAAAACTTTTGTTTATTTTGGAAGGCTTTTATTTTGTTATCAAATCTACAGCTTAATTTTCCTGGATATAAGATTCTTGGTAGGCACACAAAGATCATAATTAAATGTAATTGAATTCCTTTCTCTTGTGGCTTTTAAAATTTTCTCTTTACTCGGTGTGCTAGGCATTTTCATTATAATATGCCTTGGTGTATATCTATTGTGATTTTGTACATTTGGTGTCCTATAAGCCTCTTGTATTTGATTTTTCAATTCCTTCTTTATGTTTGGAAAGTTTTCAGATATTATTTCATTGAATAGATTGTTAATTCCTTTGGTTTGTAACTCTATGTCTTCCTCTATCCCAATCATTCTTAAATTTGGTCTTTTTATGTTACCTCATAATTTTTGGATGTTCTTATCATCTTCACTATATGGTCAACTCTATTTTCAAGATTATATATTTTGTCTTCATTGACTGAGGTTCTGTCTTCCAAGTGATCTAATCTTTTGGTGACATTTTGAGTTTTTAATTTGGTTTATTGTTTCTTTCATTTCAAGGATTTCTGTTTGTTTTTTTTTGTCAGAATTTCTGTCTCCTTATTTAAGTAACATTTTACTTTCTGTATTTGTCTATGTTGCTGTTTACTGAAAAATTTTTGCTGCCTGTGTTTACTCCCTTACATCATCCTTTAATTCACAGAACATTTTAATTATGCACATCCTGAGCTCCTTCTGTGACATTTCTTCTGCTATGCTGACCATGGTTTCTAATTATGAAGTATTTTGGTTTGTTTGGGTCCTTTCTTCCCTTGTTTTTTCATGTTGCTTATGTGTCTTCCCTTCTAGCACTATGGATCCAAGGTGTTACAGTTTTTATCCTATTGGCTTATAGTTTCCCTGCAAGGTTCCAATACCTCTCCTTTAAAGGGGAGATCAATATTAACAGATCCCAATACAAACAATATACAGCCTTAAACCAAATAGCTCCTAATAAGATGTTTACAGTTTTGTCACAATATACAGAAATGATGAGTTCAATTATTACCTACAATATAAATAGTAGGTTTGCAAAAGCGCCTACAGTTTCTGATGGTGGACAAAGAGAGAATGGGGGTGAGGTGTAGGATGAGATGTTAAGGAGGTAGGAAGTGAGGATATAAAATTTTTAGATCTTAGAAAGCATGAAAGAGGAATCAAAAGAAGTTGGCTAGTAACAGAAGAAAATAGAGATTTTGAGGAGACAAGTGGGAAGAAAATAGGCTACAAAAAAACAAATTAAAAAAATGGAAAAATAGAAAATAAAAGAAGATACAACACAACTATAATATACTATTGAGACATCCCAGTCTTCAGTAGCCTAATGCCTTAAAAATACTTGATTTCACAAATATTGAGGAACTGAGGGCAGGAAAAGAGAGAGAAACGAAGAAAAAAAAGATAATAGAAAAAAAAATCACGAGGTAAATTAAAGGGTTGTTTCTGATGGAGTTCAGTATCTTTCTTGCTTCCTTTCTCATCCAGTGAGTGGGGTTGTCTGTTGCTTGCTGTTAACTCCACCCTCAGGATAGTGAAGTTTATTAGAGTAAGAGGGTTGGTCTTGGAGGTGGAACTCCTGGAGGTGGGGTAGAACACTTGCCAGAGCCCATTGGAAGACTGCACCCCAAGGATCTCCCTTGAGGCCCATTTGTGTGATATGGGTGCCTGGTCTTATCTCTTTATTTCGCCTGTAGACCTCACAACTCCTGGTCTCTAATTTAGTCTGTAAACTGTATCTCACTCACCTCTCCCTTTCTACTTCCTAGTCAGGAACTTCTCTCTCTGGAGGTCATGTGGGCTGCGCTCTGGGACCTGTTCACCTGTCACAGAGAGCTGTTTTGTGTTGGGCAGATCAGGACCAGGCTTTGCAAGCTATGGACTGGCCATGTAGCTGCAAGTGCTGTGCTGGGGTAGTGGCTGGGAGTTGGGGGACTATAGGTACCTTGATATTGCTTCTAGGCCCCAGCCGGTGCTCCAAGCTGGGAGTTGGCCTGACTAAACATGGTGATGGAAGTAGTGAGGATAATCCAAGATGGCGACAAAGGTGCCCCAAGATGGAGGTGGCTGCTTTCAGAGATGGTGTTTCAGGGTGGGCCAGGTCCTGGTGTTGGGTGACGTGTTTGGAGATGCAGCTTTGTGGTGTGCAGTGTTGTGGTGGGTCTCTGTCGAGTGTCCCCAGGTGCAGGCTACCACGTGATAGGGACTTTTGTAGCCATTGCAGTGTCCCGAGATGGAGGCGACCTGGAGAGCACCATGCTGGTAGATGGGGGTCCACACAGGAGCAGCAACCAAGGGTTCTGCTCAGGAGCAGTGGCCAGAGGTCCTGCATGGAAGCAGTGGCCAGGGATCCTGCATGGGTGAGCAGCCAGGGATTCTGTGCAGTGTGTGGGTGCTGATGCCAGGGGTCCTGTTTGGGAATGGGTCCTGTGTGGGCAAGTGGCCAGTGTCCTGCACAAACACCGAGGCTGGGAGACCCATGTGGGCATGTGGCCAGGATTCCTTCATGAGAGCAGCAGTCAGGGGTCCTGTAATAACTCACAGAGGAACAGTACTCCCACAGCTTGAATCCCAGGTTATGGAGCAACAAGGAATACAGCCTCCCTCTAGGCCACCATCTTCACAATCTCCAATAAAGTATAATTTTAATAAAATAAGTATTTGGAAGAATTTTGTGGAGATTTTTAAAAATAAAACTATAAGACCAATTTCAAATTAGCATACACTTTCTGGGTAAAAAAGCAAGCAATAATAAATTATTTAAAGGTGATAGAAAAGTTTGTTCCTTGTAGTATTTCTACAATGCCCCTGGGATCTTATTTTTGCTATTAATTTGCTTGCTAAATATTTCTTTATTGATACTCTAAAGGAAATGCTATATAAACCTCTTTTGAAATTATAAAATTCACAAGCCACTGAAATCCAAATTAATGAGCTTTCACTATATTGCATTTATGACTCAGAATAAAAAGATACTTAACTGCTAGATTAAGCAGAGAATTCAATAAACAGAGTGAGGCTTTGGATATTCCACTGGGTGATCCACGCTACAATACATTTCCATACTGATTGTCTGGGTCATGGCTCTTGCATTGGCATCCACCAGTGAACTCTTGAGGCTTGATTAGTAAATTGTGACCCAACCATAGGCAGCACTTGTGTTCTACAATTGCCTTAGTAAGGCACTGAATCTTTTCAAATCACTTTGTATACATGTGGAGAATTTCAGAGTTTCTTGGTTTAAAAGCATGCTCAGAGGGTTAATTAGACATTTTTCTGAGAGGATTTTATATTTCATAGAAAAAGCTACTGCAAAACTTTATAGTACCATTATTTACATAATTTCTCCTCATACTTATTTTCTTTTTCTCCTAAACTTTATGGAGGAAGAAAAAAATTGTTTGTTAGTTTTTGAGCCGCATCCCCATTGAGACAGTTACCAAAGCAAAACAAATTCTTCATAGTATCTGCCTTGGTGATAGCAGCCTGCTGTCTCTCTTCTGTTTCCACTTGCCTATTCACTGGCTCCCTGCAGATTTGTTTTTAGGATACCTCAGATTCACTGGAAAACGTCTCTTTTTTTATAGTTTTTGGGCATGCTCAGTACTCAAGGTCATTTTTTAATTCCTCCTAAAACTTTAACAAAATATTTCAGATAATAGATTTTTTTCTTTTAATTTGCATAGCTTTCTTTTCTTTTTTCTTTTTTCTTTTTTCCCCCTTCTTCTAAAAATGTACCCTGTTTCCTACTGGGAGCAAAGACATGAAACTTTTCTTCTACTCCTAGGGAGAGCTTTTTTTTTTTTTCCTCTCATATTCAAATGGAGATTAAGTCCTTTGCCCTTTGCAGAACTAAAATTTCAGCCAAAGAGATGACTGGGAGAAAAGAAAAAATGCAAGAGAGGAGAACACTGCTAAAGTGAAAATTATTTAAGGACTCCACGTCATTACTGGGGCCTTCTGGGGAGCTAAGGAATCTTGAAGACCCTCCCTTCACACCCCAATTCTTGGGTTCAAGTCAGAAAGATTTCAGACATGATGCTCAGGGTAACAGGCATGAGTTTATTAAAGGGATAGGAAAAAGGGAAAGGGGACATACTCAAAGGGAAGAGTGGGACCATAGGCAGCACTCAGAAAGAAGAGGTGAGACAATGGCGGAGGAAAGGTAGTCAGTGTACAAAATGAATGATCTGGTTAGAAAGGTGGGGTCTAATTTTTTAAAAAAAGGAAATGAAATGTTAACACTCCAGAGCACTTTCCCTGCTTTCAACTGGGTACCAACATGTCCAGGGATTTGCTCCTCCCAACACAAGGAGTTGCTAATGAGTATCCCCTGGGTGATTCTCTACCTGCCTTTTGGTCACAAAGGCAAGATAGGAAGAATGGGGGGAGGAAGAAAACCTGAGATCTATGAAGGGGCAAGACACATCCCCCTCCCAGTGATACCAGCTCTGAGTCCCCTTCTCTCTGTAGAAGTCTATAATCTCTGTTCTGTCCCTTAAATAAAACTTGCTTTCTACCCTTGCTTTGGCATCTCCCAGGTATTTAATCTTCAACACTGGGGTAATGAGGACCAGATCCTGATTTCCAACACCTGTGTCAGCGGAACAGTGCCTCTTCTACACTACTGTTTTATTGAAGATCTCAGAAGAGTTTCCAGAAAGTCCCACCAAGAGCCACCTCTTGATTTTTGACTGACAGCAGAATAATATTAGACTTTCAAGTTTCCACTGCCATAACAACTCTAAGTCACTTTGGCCAATGCTGACCAATTCTAACTGGCCCATGCTGACCAGTTCTTTCAGATTTTATAGTTAGGAGGAACTGTCATTATCTCCCTGAGTTTCAGGACCTAATCTATGAAAAGTCTCCCTGTTCAGGGTAACTTGGATTCCTTTTATCAACATAATTTTGGGCCTGAATTTCTCCTGCAGATAACAGGTAGTTTGCTGAGGAATGTGACATATCCTGTCCACTTAAGTCTGAGCTTCTGGTAAATTGCTTCTTGGAAAAGAAAGCATCTAGGGAGTGAGTCCATTTTATAGAATTATTATCTTAACATCATGATCCCCTCATGTACACCTGTCTATCACCTAACAACATCACAAATCTAAGTAAAACATAATAGTAAAGTTTGGTTTATTTCTTCATGAACATTTGCATTATATTAGAACTGCAATTTTAAATATTTTTATTAGAATTATAACTTTACAAATTACCTAATAAAATATGTATTAACATGTCACAGCATCAAAAATCATATTTAAATTGTTGAAGGGTAGCTTGTAAGTGTATTTCATCAACTAGTTTTCTTCAGGGAGTCAATTTTTTTCCTATTGGAGAGTAGCTCACACAACAGTTTGCCTATAGTTTGCCTCCTTTTGCAAAAGTAACAATTTCAATGTATGGATCCTAGTTTGCATGATATGGCTGCAAATGCTGAGGTTGCTTTTCAAAGGCAATTTAGAAAATCAGTTCTTGGCATATGAAAGAGATACATATTTCTGAAAAATCTTGACAAAAAGTCTATAATTTTCTGAACACCTTGTACAATAAATATTTTTTAAAAACAGCAATTTATGTTCAGTGGATGAGAGAGGAACAGAGAAGTAATCAGGTAGGATATGGATCTGCATCAAAAGAAAGAAAAGGCATGTACTGTGGGGACAGAGGCAGCTGGGAAGTTTGAGTTTAAATTTTGTCTCTGCCATTTATAAGTCAAGAGCACAGCCATCTTGACCTCAATTTCCTAATCTTGTATATGGGCAGAGCCCTGTATTTTCTAGCACTGTCTCCTTTGTCTCTAAAAACAATGCTTTAGATGTTTTATTGTTTCTGTGTGCCTATGTTTTAGTCTTGAGCAATAGGTAATGGTGTAGGGAAAAAGAATCCTCTATCATGATGCATTTAGAGGCCTCTTTGCAGAGATTGTAGCAATCCTTTCAAGAGGACAGGAATGCCTAACTTGGGCAACGGAGATAGCAAGAGAAAAAGTAATTAGATGGTTTCAAATTACCTTCTGGCACTACATGCATGCACTCTACTCATGAAGCCTTCTCAGATCTTGGTTTGGTTTATTTGGCTCAAAATAAATAATTTTGTTACATAGATTTGAAATGACACTTAAAAACTTCCTCCAAAACTCTAACTCCAGATCTAAACTCCCAATTCTCAATATTTGTTTATTTAGCTCTGATTTCTATCCAAACTTTACTGATAAACATCTATTTCTGAAATACAAGAATACATATGTAGACACATCTTTGTACGTATGTATCAGTGACACTTAAGGTGACAAATGTGCTCCACTCTGATGCCATTTTCTAAATTTAAATGAAGGTATATGAAAAGAATATGGATATCTCTGGAAATATGAACATCCTTGAATTTAGCTCTACATCACTCCTGAGGGAAAACTAAATTAATTACTGTAACAGTATAGATTTTTCTAGGCTATAAAACATAGTCTGTTTTGTTAGAGGTTTATTTACTGTGAAGCAAATATAACTTAAGCTTCAGGGCTCCTTAGTTAGCATAGGCCTCTTCCAAGACCCTACACCAAATTTTTTGTAATTCCTTTTTTTTTTTTCTAAGAGAACACATGCAATTTAAACTTCAAGCCTGGGTCTTCCCTAAATATCATACAAAAGCTGCTTTTCTAAAAAAAGATGTCAGAAACTATTATTACTAAAAATGTCAGTGACTATTGTCACTGTTAATAATTTTATTATTAATTCTTATTCCCTTTTTACTGAGAGCCTTTTTCTTATTCATTCTATATAGACATTTTATAAACATTATGCCCAATCCTCATAATAACTGTGTAGTACAAGAAACCAAGGAAGAGTACAGAGATATATAAAAAGCTGACAGTAATTTAATTCAAGATCTGACTTATTCCAAAATATTGCTAAGCTTTTTATAACACATCATGCCTCGGTAGGGTAAAAGCAGCTACTTTTTAAAAATCTTTTTACATGCCACTAGGCACTAACTGAAAATCGATAGAATAGCAAAGTGAGTGGGCATATGGCTTTTAAATTGTTTATTTAGTTATAGGTCATGTTATGTCAAATCACATCCGACTTTAAAACACCAAATAATCCATTTACAAGTAAGGTAATAGTCTGTCAAGTCTGCATGCTGGGAACATTAGTGGAAGATAAATTAACCAATCAACAAGGTAGTTAAATGTTAGTAGCTATAAGATCTAAAAGGGTGAATGTTAATTCAAATAATGTTAAATGGTATTCATGGGATAAGTGAACTGTGCCTCATGCTTTAAAAGTAATTCAAGTATGGAACGGTCCAAAAAATGCTTCCTTGAGAGATATTTATAGAGATACCACAGTTTTATTTCTCAGCTGAGGAGACTTTCCATTCAAGATATTACACTTAACGTGTATGTGAACATTTTGTGAATCTGACCAATGGGAAGAATTTTCCATAAATTTTGGAGTGATAAAAACCTCTGAGTGTATACTAATCTTTCTTTCAGGCTCAGAGAGCTCAAGAAGCAGTTAGCCTATGCAGGGCGGCCCCATATATCTGGGCAAATTCACATTTTCTAAGCCGCAGAGACTGATATGTAAAGCTAGAATACAAATTAATTATGTTGCAATGAAAAGTTAAATGCTAAGTGTCTCTCACAAACTCATGTCCTATGGCCACTCTATTTTTTTTCTTTTAGGAAATCTCTATAAAAGTGCAAATTATGAATAAAAAGAGAGTTAAGTGTGGTGTCAGAAAATGGGTGGTATTGCATGATTCTAAAAACTTGGAGTCAAACTTTCTGGCACATAGTTGATATTCAATAAGCTTTTTTTTTAATGAGTGAAGAGATTAAGATATTCTGAGGATAGTGTCTTATCTCTGTTTGTTTGGTTTTGCCCTACAGCTTCCCCCGCCAGTCAGTTCGTGACCGTGGACAGCTACCACAGGTCCTTGTGCACACATGCCTCTCTGATTCTCCTCTTAGGCTTTCACTACTCACTTTTGACAGCTGCATTCTTTCTTTCTATACATCTCCCCCACCATAGCACTTCCTTTGCCCAGAACTGTTACAATTCTCTTTGTGAATAGTAGCTATATTCATGTTCAGTGCCAGTCTGGCAGTCATCTGATGCTCCTCCTTCCTTACATCGTCTAAGGTGTCCCCAAAGTTGCCTACTTTGCCTCATGAATTTCTGGATTTGTTTTGGAATGAGCCCAGATGTGTAGCCTGTTACATTTTATGTGGACTGATCTCCATTTGATGATGCTTGAGGTGGCATCTTGATTCTCCTGACTAGCTTACCGGGCTTCTCTTGATCCTTTCTTGGACATGTTTTCTTTTGTCTCAGGGTCTTTACATTCTGCAAGAACCATTACTTTTTCACAACTCTCACACTCACTTGTGATCAATTACCACACTCTTTTCAGCTCCCAGATCAAGCTCCCAGTGTGGATCTTTTCCTGTTACCTCTGGAGCAGCACAACTTTCCATTATGGTTTCTCTTAATAGCTCTGTAACTAACGGGTCTCTCCTCAGCATTAACTATCACAGCTGGGTAAATATTTTGTCAAAGCAAAAGCAAAAACTGCATTGGACAAACTTAAACAAGCAACAATGACTTTTTACAAGAATATTGCAGTAGGAAAAAGATTCCAGAACTCAGTCTAAGCTCAACACTGATCAATGGGCTGAAGAATTTTTAAAAGCCAAGGTGGGGAATCTTGGACCATCTGTTTGCTAATTGATTTTACATAAAGTAAAAGAAAATGTTGCCATGCCTTCATAGAAGGATGCAATTTGACAACCTGGAGTAAGGTCCTTGCTGATGTTAGGTCCTTACCTTCCCACAGAGCCTGGGAGACAGGGACTCTATATTCCTTGTTTATATTTCAAGGGATATCACCTAGGATCTTGAGGGAAGTGATCCTGGATTATAACACATGAAACAGGTTTTAAAAAATTACATATCAAAGGGGCATACAAATAATTTATGATTATGAATTTTCTAAAGTAAATGCCCTAAAAGTAAAGAGAAATTGAAGCCTAGAGGCAGGAAGAAGCCTGCCTCAAGTTCAGTTAAGCTTCAGGGAACATTAAGCCAGGCTTGATCAATTTGTCACTCCCTGATGAAGTTGCCCTAAAGGCTTCTCATCAAATGTACAATTTAATTCAAAATATTTACCATGGTCATGAGTCTAGGAAGAGTTGAATCCTCTCCCTGTTACTGTCCTGCTCTCCTACCATTTCCCTGTTTGCTCACTAGGCCCTCATTACATGGCCTTTCATTAAGCTTCATAAAAATGCCGAGCTCATTCTATTCTTAGGCCTTTTATACTGACTTTCCTCTCTCTGTGTAGGTTCCATGATGACAGGACTTTTATCATTTCCACCTTTGTTCCCTCAGTACTCTAAACAGTGCTGAACACAGAGAAGGCACTTAATTAATGTTTGAGGATTGAATCAATGAAAGACAAAGTGAATGACCAACTGAATTAACTAAGTCAAAAGAATTATGATCATACTTTGTCATTTTTAAAGCCAGTCAATATTCTTATCATACCTGCATTTTTCTGGCCCTGTTGATTATAAGGAGGTATTTATAGTTATCTTAACATAGAAATTATATTTCTTTATATACTCAAGTTTTTTGATGAAGGTTAAATTTAGTCCCTAAGTATTGAACAGAGTTCCACTAACTACAGTATTTTTTAATAAGGGTTGTTATAGGCAAAACAAGAGCACAAGCAGAAATGAGCATATTCTGCCACATATATCACAGAGAACATACTTGTAAACAGGGTCAAAATTAAAGACTCAATCACCACCTTGGGTAAAGACAAAGGGTCATACAGTGAGAATCAGAGAAGAGACTGGGAAGGCAAATGGTGTGTTCAGAACACAGATTCTGGGTACCATAGATTCCATGGTGAAATATGTGCTCAGTAGCATCACATTAGAAAGTATTACCTATATTCCATACTCTCCTAAGAATCTTGCCAAGTCAGTTAGATCATCGAAGTGTGCATCACAACCCTTCACTAGCATTTTCACACAGAAAAGCATAACAAGTTTTAGTATTTAATGCCTGATACAATTATGAATGACATAAGTAAAATAGATTATTTTCTAGTTCAAAAAAAGTGTTGTGATCATCAACACAGACTATATTGTAGCCATTAGAAATTTGATGTGAGAATGAAAGCTTAGATGAGAATAAGCCTTTAAATAATTTGAACTTAATTATTCATCCAATAAATCAAAGGCTAATTTTCGTTTGAAATACTGATTTTTTTAACTACTTTCCAAATATCATACTGAGGACTAACGACTGTATTTTAATTTCTGAAAGGCTATCTGCTTTTCTAGCCATCTTCATATTGAACTGATGATCACAATAAGAAGAGGCATAAAGAGGATAAAGGCTAATGACTAAGCATATTGGGTTTCTGCTATGGCTTTGGTATTAGCTTCCCACCAAAGTTCTTTTCTGTGAAGAACTACTGCTCCAAAAAGGAAGGCCTAGGTCAGCTTGAAATATAACAGTTAAATATTATTAGGAAAGAACAAATATAAATATTCTTTACATTCCCTTGAATACTCAAAGAGGGAAAGAGTATGATCATTACATAAAATGGCACCACTAAAGACATAAGTGATCCAGCAAAAAGTGATATAGCAGGCATCCCATTTCTCTGATTAAAGAATGGATTTAGAAATGAATAGGTGTCAAGATATGACATTAAGAAACTATAGTAAAATTTCAATTATAGAATATAGGTGGCGGTTATATAAATGTCTACCATGAAAAATTAATAAAATTTCTGTATATTTGAAAATTTTCATCATAAAAACATTATAATTATTTGTCAAAGGGCCATAACTAGAAGGGATATGCTTTAGCTAGCTTATTATTCCTAGTACCAAAATACCCAACAATACCAATGTAAAGGAGGAAAAGTTTATTTAGGATTCATGGTTTCTGAGGTCTCAGTTCACAGATGCTTAACTCTATTGCTTTGGGCTCGAAGTGAGGCAGCACATCATGGTAGAAGGGCCCAGTGGAGGAAATCTACTCAGTTCATGGCAGGGTCAGACAGCAGAGAAGCAGGGGGTAGGGGCTGTGGGGAATATGCACATTTCTATGGCACACCACTAGTGACTCACCTTTAACCATATCCTACCTGCTTATAGTTACCACCCAGTCCATTCAAACTTCAATAGACTGATCAAGTTGCATTCTCATAATATAATCATTTTATTTCAATATTCTTGCATTAATAGGTGTTTTGGGGTGAAAGAGGAAAGTCAGTATAAAAAAGGCCAAATAGGTGTTTGAGATGTTTTTGGTATTTCATATCCAAACCAAAACATCTGGCCTCCAAAATTGTGGTGACCAGAATGCAAAATGAATTTAGTACATTCCTAAGAATCCCACAGTCTTAAAGGTTTCAGTATTACCCCAAAAAAGTCCAACTCAAAATTTCCTCTGAGACTCAAAACAAGTTCTTGGTTGTATGCCCCTGTAAGTGTTAAAAATAAATTATATATATTCAATATATAGTGGCACAGAGTAAACATTCTCATTTCCAAAAGGGAGGGATGGGGGCATAGAAAGAAGAAATGGGGCCAAGACAAGACCAAAACCTAGCCAGACAAACAGGTCCCAGAACTCCAACTATAGTACTCTGTATAGCATCAATGACACATGGCTATGTGGTGTGCTCTCCAGAGAGCCTGGACAACTTCACCACCTTAACTTTGCTGCTTTGTAGTGAACATGGGCTCTGTCTTAGCTTGGCTGTGTCTGGAATGAGCAGCTCTTCTTGGCAAATAGTCCACATCACTGACATCTCTTAATTCCTGGAGTCTCCATTCCACCTTCCTCTTCACCTTCATAGCTTTATGCATAACCCTTTCAGGGAAGTATGCAGAGACTCTGACCCTGCTTCAGTGTGCCTGGCCTCCCAGATCTTCATTTGAAATCCTAGTGGAAGGTTCCATAATCCCTATATTTCTGCAGAATCAGCACAATGTGGATGATGCCTAGGTCTGTTGCCAGCTCACACAATTTCTAGAATCAAGTACCTGCATGGCTCAGCAAGGTGAAGCAACTTCTTATGCTACTGATGAAAGCAGGGTGGCCCTATGATCTCTTCTCAAGTGGAATTTCCCTTCTATATCTTTGTGCTTATAGTAGGTGTGTTCTTCAAATTCCTGAGATGCCCTTAAGGCATCTTTCCTATTTTCTCTGTGTAAAGTTCTTAGCATATCTTGAGGCACCATAATCTCTTCAACAACCATAACTTTCTTGGTCCCAGCTTTACATGCACTTTTCTAGCCAAACTGCACATTGTTAAAATTCCTTGCCTCTGCTTTCTGCTTTGGATTCTCACAATAAACCTGGCAAAAAGGTGCCAGTGATTTCCATGCCATTGGCTGAATGTTGTGCTATCTTGAAATTCCTTTGCCAGATTAATTAGTGCATCACTTCTAATGAATTCAGTCTTACACAAAATCTCAGGACATGGGCAAAATGTAACCAAGTTCTTAGCATGAGTGGCCTCCAATTCTTAACAGAGACCTCATTTTTCTCTGAAACCTCATGAGCACAGTTTGCATTCCTTTCAGCATTCTGGTCGTTTGAGTTCCTACCAGAATCACCTATTAAGCTCTGCTTATAACATTCTAAAGCTTTTCCACCTTGCATCTCCAAATTTTCAAAATTCCTCCCACAAACCAGCTCTTGAACCACATAGTAAGTTACAGCAATGACCCCCCTTCTCAGTAACAATTTATGTTTTAGTTAGCTTTTCATTACTGTGACCAAAATACCAGACAAGGACAATTTAGAGGAGGTAAATGTTATTTGGAGTTCATGATTCAGAGGTCTCAGTCCATTGCTGTGAGCCCAAAGTGACACTGCACATCAGGGACAAAGGGCCCAGTGAAGGAAAGCTTCTCTGTTCATGGCAGGGTTAGGAGAAAGAGAGGGAGCAGAAGAGGGAGATACTGAGAGAAAAGGAGAAAGGGAAAAGGGGTTACAGGGGGAAAGCACACTTCTAAGGCATGCCCATTTTACCTCTGAATATTTCTGTATTACCAGAAATTTTTGAGAGACATCTCATCTCTAAATCATAACAGGGCATAAGGAGGTTTGTGGAACTCAAGGAGCATTCAGTTTCTTGATATAAATCAGGTTTATTGAGAGTGGTTTTTTGGTAAAAACTTACCAGATGGAACACTTACAACATTCAATTGTTTCTGTTTTCATATTATATACTTCAATAAAAAGTTTTGAAGTGAAGCGAAATAATGAAAGTATTATTCTGGACCTTTGATAGCAAGTGACAGAAAGTCAATTCTAACTGGCTTGGAAGAACACAATGACTCACATGGTTGATAAGTCCTAAGGCATAGCTGGGTTTAGACAAAGCTATAGCACATGGCATTGCCAAGGTTCTATCTGTATCTTTAGGCTTATTTATATCTGCTTGCTTACTGAATCCAGAAGCCCAGATGTTGTCTATAGGTGCTAGCTCTTCTTATATTTGGGAAGGCTCTCCTCTCCTAGCAGACCAAATGACCAACAGTGGCTTCATATATTAAAACACAACACAACAAAACAAAACAAACCTTATATCTGAAGCTAAATAAGCTGTGTTTTCATATTTAACTGATGAGTTACAAGAAGAACTTTTAGACAAGCTTGAGCCACACACCTCCACTGAAACAATTACTGAGGATTATGGGGTTCATTTATCGGCTCATGCTACTCATAGGCCTGCATCTGCTTAGGGGCTTGGAAACAGACCTGTCCAATTGAATCACAGTGGAATCACCTAGGAAAGAATGTAATTAATATGAGACAAACCAAGAAGAACAAGGGAACATGCACGCATGCACACACACACGCATGCATGCACACAAACACACAATGTTCCCCACACACTGTGGTGTTGAAGTAAAACTCTTCAAATGAAAGTGATATGGGGAAAAAACAAGTTTAAACAAAGGAATACATTTTCTTGGACCCCAAAGAAACCTTAGAATGTTGGCATCATGATCCATACAAAACAAAACAGATCTAAACATAGGTCATAATTATAGAAATATACACAGATGCATATTATATATAGTATAGAAAATATAAAAGTAAGCCAGGTGTGGTCACACACACCTGTAATCCAAGCTACTTGGGAGGCTGAGTTAAAAGAATCACACACATTAGAGGCAGCTTGAATAACTTAGTGAGACCCTGAATCAAAATAAAAAATAGAAATCACTGGGAATTTAGTTCAGTGGTAGAGCCTCTTGTGTGTTTAATTCCCAGTACTAGCATGGCAAAAAAAAAAAAAAAAAAGCATATGCATTTTTTACATAGTAGTTGTGATACTTATGTGTAAGTAATAATAATTATGTATAATAGTAGTAGTAATAATTATGTATAACATTACAAATTATGATAATTATATGTAAATATACTCATACGTATACTTATATGTATACATACTGTGTATTTATGCATATACATATACCACATGTCCTTTTTATGGTTCTGTATTATCTGAAACACTATGCAGATAAAACTGGGACTCATAGTTTGAAAGAAAAATATTTTGGCTCTTTAAAGCACATGTTTTAAAAGGTATGAGTAGAGAGAATAAAAACACTTGAAAGCAGGTTCCAATATGGAAAGGCAGTTCAGATGGTGGAAGGATTTATAAGCCCCAAATGAATAATGGCTTAGGCTTCAAGACATCCTAATTACCTAAAGAAGAAAAACTGGAATAAAATTAATGTTGTAGAAAATAAATAATGTGACTTCTTCAAAAGGACAGCAATACATCCTGGGATTTACAAATTAGACAAGGTTCTGCCAGCTGGGGTTGAGGGGAGAAAGTACTGTTGCCAAATCAATCCTGGGATGACTCTAATGATTTATTCTTTCACTACAAAGAAAGTCTAATAATATAATTCCAAGAAAACAAGCTTACATAAACCACACAAACTGCAACTTATATAGAATAGATGTGTCCTTTTCATTATTTTATTGTTCTTCTAATCTGCTATTGATATAAAAAGATATTGAGAAGAATATAACAAATACCTAGGTATACACCCAAGTAAAGAAATCACTAAAGCTGCTATTGATGTTCCTCATCACACATGAACAGAAATTGTATCACAAGTCTATCTTTCAGCAACTTGTATTGTTATTCTACTTATAGCTTCGGTTACCTTATTTGTACTGGCATTTAGTGTTCTAATTTTTGGATTAGTCCATGATTTAGTTGCTTATTGTCATGTCCACTAATATTTAGGTGACTGAAAATTTGTTTGATATTAATAAATTTCACCTTTTGATATTAATAATTTCACTTCTTTAAAAAACTAAATACCTAATATGTATTTTCTATACGTTTAATGTCATTTTTTTCCAATTGCATGTTAGTTACATATCTGTAAAAACATGCATGAAAGATTTTCTTTTTAACAAATAGACTCTAAAACTACTGTCATTTAACAGATGACTTTAATTTTATTGTGGAAACTATTTGGATTTATTTCATTTATCTTATTTATATCTGTGATTTCTTTTGTCCTAAATTTAGCTTGTCTTCCCTCCACCATTTTGCACATTGTTTTAGACTCCCTGTTTTCCTATTTCTAATTTGGGAAAGTGATGTATCATGTTTCTGGTTTTCAAATGATTTACCAATTATCATATTACGTTATTTTAAATGTTTAATTTCCACTCAATGCTACTCACTGGCCTGCATCTGCATAGGGACTTGGAAACAGACCTGTCCAATTGAATCACAGTGGAATCACCTAGGAAAGAATGTAATTAATATGAGACAAACCAAGAAGGACAAGGGAACATGCACGCACGCACACACACACACGCACGCACGCACACAATTTCCACACTTCTACTCAAATTAAATATATTGTATCCTGATAAGTACTTGTTTACATTTTTCCATATTTAACAGTTATTTATTATTTCTTATTCCATCTCAGTTCTTCCTTCTGTGTTCAATTGACCGTTTTTGGGGAATATTCTGTGGAAGTTCCTTTGGTCAGGTAATGCTAATAATAATCTGCTTGGATTGTGATTACATGAAAATATCTTTATTCCTATATCTTCTTGGAATAATAATTTACCTCAGTAGAAAAACATGCATTTTCAGTATTTTTCTCATCTTTTTTTAGAATATCTCTTTTTTGTTGAAATTCTTTCCTCAGTCTAATTGAAACCCTTTATGATGTAGTTTTTCCTTCTCTCCTTTTATTCTTTTTGTTTTTGTTGACAATACAGTTTAATCACAATATTTGTGTACACTAATAGATACAGATTTAACACCACTGAGATGTCTCTTGAGACAGAGCAACCCAAAAAGAATATTTCAAAATGTCCAAGAGGAGTAAGTATAAAATATTCTAATACTAAAATGTATCAATTATCAGTTATTTCTGGAAACAACTTAATAAAATTCAGCAACCACATGCCCATGGATAGGTGTCTAGCATTGATGGTGCTAACATATTAGAAGTGTATCACCTCAGACACAGCATGATGTTTTTCTGCTTTTTAATGATTTACTAATATCTTAGAGTCTTAATGTAAAAACAAAAACATAAACATAATTCTTCTTTTTACCCGCAGAAACCTCCAACATACCAGCATTAGTAAGCCTGAAAATGACAATTTTTTTATGCGTTGGTGAGGTTGGTGAGCAGACAATGTCAATAGACTCTGGAAACGAGTTGATCAGAACAGTGAGTATAAAAGTCCACACTGGATGGGTCAGATGTGTATAGATCCATCTTAGAGTGAGAAGATCATGTTGACTCTACACACTGAATAATTCTTTGGCATTCTCCATGTTCCACTAGTCTGGTCTTGCAGACTGCTTTGGCACAATTAAATGAGGAATAGTAAATTAATTATGTATTCATTTTCCAGAGGATTCTAGAGGTTTTTGTTCCTTTTACAGTATTAGATCCTGAGAGTAGCAGATATTTGGGGTAAAGATCTCTTGATAAACTATACACTGAAGTCCTTTGGCCATTAAATTCTGAACATCACTTAGAGCAGCAGCTTGCTTTAATGTCCAGTTTACAGGAGGAGAGTGGCTAGTATAATTGTTTACATCATTTCATGAGGCTAATCTTCAAATACACTCGTTCAGAAATTGTTTTGGTGAGTGGAAAAGCAGGACAAAGCATTCTCATCAATCTGCTCTGACAGCCCCAGGGCTGGTTTCTCTCAAGATGTTTACTGTCTTCAGTGTTCTGCAGAATCCCTAAGCTATGATGTAGGTTTATTAGAATTGAGCATAAAACTTGTGTTCTTAAAAAAATCCATTTATTTATTTTTGAAATGCCTTGACATCTAATTTGACTTTCATTAATTTATGCTGACAATGGTCCTGACATTTTTCCTCATTTACCTTTATAATTTTGGATTGTTTTACTAAAATTTGAGGGAACTTCATGTATCAGAACCTCATAGTAATATATTATTTAAGATAAATTTTAACATATACAGTTTTTTAAAAATATTTTTTAGTTGTAGATGAATGAAATATCTGTATTTTACTTACTTATTTTTATGTGGTGCTGAGATTTGAACCCAGTGCTTCATGCATGCGAGGCAAGTGCTCTACCACTGAGCTAAAATCCCAGCCCACAAACAGTTTTTATTTTCACTTATCAGTTTGAAATTTCTATATACAGTATGAATTTAGACTTTAATCCTTTGTGAAGGCAGATCTATGGTTATGATTCTTTAATGGACAACTTTTTCTTAGCCAGAGCTTAGTTTAATGTAGGAAAAAAATGTATCTTTGCTTATAAATGAGAGTTTTAATCCTAATCTGAAGTCTTATTATTTGAAGATACCAACTTCAAGCAATTGGTTTAGGGCCAACTCTCCATTCATGCTGTTCAAAGCTGTAATTGATCTCTCTAGATCAGTAATTAATTCATAATTACTTGCCAATATTGGAATTTATCTTTGGATTACTAGGAGAGAAAAAATTTTAAAAATGAAGATATAATAGAGGGATCATACCAAATTTGATATTGTTTTACAGGTCCGTGAGATTCATTTTGTTCAATAATTTTGGCTCTCCTATGAATGATAATTTCTATTTATATATCTTCAATTTCTTTCATTCTTTCATCTGTCTTCTGTTCTGCTATTGTGATATCTTTTGATTTTTTAATGTCAGATATTTTACCTTTTAAATTTGTAGTATTTCCTTTAATTCTTTGTTGCGAGCCGCACCATTAATAATTACTCGGAGGTGGATTGTCTTTAAATGCAAGCATATATTCAGTCACACCAATCATCAAATATAAACAATTAATGCAAAAAGTATTGGGTGTGCTGGAGCACCCCAAGTAGCATGCAATGCACACTAATTAAACACTATAGGCAAGTTACACTATCCTAGGGTAACTAAACACTACAAGCAATTCACACAATCTTAGAGCAACCACAAGCCCCAAAATACCTCCAGTGCCATGCGACTTTTCTTAGCCAAGGAGCAGACATTGTCTTTGATGGTTCTCTTCAGCTGATGGCTGAATGTCAAGGAATGGTGGAGTTGATCCAGGGATGGACAGCAAGGTAGCCAGTCTCACTGATGTCCTTGGAGCAAAAGCTCCCAATGTGGCAGGACAAGCAGTTTAAATATAGTTCCAACAATGAAGGTCAATGTCCATTGGTTATATCCAGTGAGATGATGTAATGGCAACTAGGCATATTCTTTGCACATGTCTGAGGAGCTGTGCTCCCTATCAAGTGTAACCAGTTATTGCTAAGCATGCTTATGGCTAGTGCTCCTTACAGCCCCTTACAGATTGCAAGCAGGCATGACTAAGCATGTCAATGGCTCCTGTTCCTTATGGCCAGCAACTTAGTGAGTCCCCACATGTCCAGGGATGTCTATGGCATATGCTCTTTACATTCTTATTTATAATTTCTATTTGCCATTGAGAGATACTTAATTTTCAATAACAAGTGAATTTTATGTTATGTCATGGAGCATGATAATAATGACAGCTTTAAAATCTTTGATAATTCCATCATTCAGCTCATCTTAGAGTTTTAATTGTTGATTATTTTTTCCCTTGAGAATTTCTCATATTTTTCTGGTCCTCTGTATGTTGAATAATTTTAAATTGTACCACATCCATTTTGTTTATCCTCTTGTGAATCTGAGTTCCATTAAACAAAAGATATTATATGATCCTGATAGTACTTTTTGTTTTGTTTTATTGGCAATCAGTCAACGTCATTAGGTTCAGGTTGCAGCTTTTGTGTCACCTTCTACAAGCTGTGGTTCCAAGGTATGATTCTCAAGTCCTTTGGGTCCACCTCACGCATGTACCTCTCATATAAACTAGAATCTCAGTCTATATGAAAGTTCAGCTCCCAGTCTTTGAGATGATGCTTTGGGTCTGTTCCACACCTGTGTATTTCAAGGATAAGTTCATTAATGTGTCATTTTATACACAGAATAAGGGAATACTCTTCCCCAGCTCTCTTTTCTGTAGGATATTATATAATCCATAGGCTTCTGGGACCCTCTTATGCCAGCACTGTATAAAAAGACAGCTTCTCTCAGAGTTTTAACTACTCACTCAGTTGCTTGCTTATTTCTGCATGACTGTGTCTTCCTTACAGTATCACAATAACAGAAAAAGGAGAGAACAATAATGAGGTCTCATGTGTGTGTGTGTGTGTGTGTGTGTGTGTGTGTCTTGTCTGACTTTTCTTTCTCTTCTTATAAAGCTACTGGTATTCAATCATGAGTGCTCCACCCTAATGATCTTATTTGATCCGAATATTCCCAAAAGTCCACCTCTAAACAATAGTTTATTAAATAACCTCTTACTATCTCACAGTGGAGATTAAATTGCAAAATATGAAGCCTTAAGAGACACTTAAGCCATATCTAAACCATAGTATTTTGTCCCTTCACCAATGTGCCTGCTATTATGAACTTGACAGAGTCCTTAAGAAGTGGCTTTGATATTTTCTTCAGTTTTAGTTATAAACAGTGGGAGGAGAAGGAACCTATAGGTTTATTTCCTTTTATCTCTCTCTCTCTCTCTTTTACATATAACAATTTTATTTTAACCAAATAACATTTTAGTGTGTATATGTACACTATATAGATATAGATCTATGGTAGAAATACACAAGTTTTAAACCAATGTGCTGTGAGACTTTGAAGCATCAGCAACCCAACAACAATTAGCACACCCAGCACCCTTATCTTAGTCTCCATAATTTTCTTTTTTCTTTTCTTTTTTAAATTTATTTATTCTACTTAGGTATACATAATAGCAGAATATGTTTTGATTCATTGTACACAGATGGAGCACAGCTTTTCATTTCTCTGGTTGTATGTGATGTAGAGTCACATCATATATACAGTCATGTGAAGCTAGGGGCTATGATATTCATAATGAGGGAGAAGACACGGGAAGAATGGAGGAGTTTTGGTCCTTCTATCTCTTTCTTTTTCCCTACTAGAAGTTTCTTACTTGACAGTGTAAATTTGTGTTCTAAAAATATAACCACATTATTCCCCCAAACTTAATCAATGCATTTAAGGTTAACATTCAGCGGTCACTACTGATTCAGGTAAGGTGCACATCTTGTTTAAAACCAATAAATATCTATTTGATATGTACTTATGCTGGCCTATATTCACAAGCTACCAGAATTTCTGCAACTCTGATGTTTCCCAAATGCTCATCAGAAAAACTTTTTCTTTCCTTAAAGATAAATATTCCCTGTTGTTGGAAATGCATCCCCCACAGTAACTCATGAACACAATGTCACTGATTATTAAATTCAGAATTCCTTTTGAACACTGATTATAAAGATTCTTCCCCGACCAACTTCTCCAAAATATGGGGAAATATTTTGAGAAATAGAAACTAACATTTTTACACTTTGCATTTCTCTTTTGATTCCATTGAAATTGTCACTAATTCAAAGTCACTGCCATGTCTACAATTCAATATGCTTCCTTGTAGTTGGATGCAGAGACCATAAAGCTTTTCTCTGTTCCTTTCAGCATTTTCCGCAACTTAATAAAAAGTTAGCAGTATCATCTTTGTGTTAGTTTCCTTGATTTTTTTTTTTGTAATTTCACTAAGGAGATTGTCTCTTAACCTCTTTCTAAGGGATTTATAAATGAACACAGAATAGAAAGAAAATAATTAGAGACGGCTAGAATGCTAAAATCCATGGATACAATTCAGAGGATGGAAATTCCTATTCATCATTTGGGCAGCTTCACTCCAGGGGCCTCCTCATGAATCCATTGAGTTAGAAGTGACAAAAATAATCAGTTAGTCTGGCCTTTCCTTTCCTGCCCTCAAGTAATACGGTACCTAGTGAATTAAGCAACCTAATCAATCACCTACTGACCTGATACTAAAGTCATTTTTATTCTACTCTGAATATTTCAGATATAAAGTAGAAGTATAAATTGTGATTTTCAACTTTTGCTCTTTTTCTTAACATCAAAAAATGAAGTACTGGGTAGGCTGCTTCAATCTGGTTTGGATGCACATGTTCACATCTTACTTGGACTCTGATTATTCAAGTTAAAAAGAAATTAGTCCAAACCGTAATTGTCAACAATCGAAATCACATAAAACTATTTCATAACTATCTTCAAAAGCAATACTTTTTTAGTGTCGCTGGGGTTCAAGAAATAGACTGTGGGAATAATCAGTTATAAGACACATCACTCACACTGAAGAACTTGTGTGATCTCTTTGCAAATCTCTGCCTGCTAGGTTAAATGCCAAAGTAGCAAATAAAATTAGAAAGATTTTATAAGTGACTTTGTCTTTTTGCATTCTCACCACCAGTGTATTAGTCTTCCAGTTGTTGTTCATCCTTGTGGGAATTGTCCTTTGCAGTATTTTAGCCACTTTTAATTTTAGTTTATACCTTTCTAATAAGCATGAAGTAGTATTTTCTTATGCTTCAGATTCGAAGCATATTCAGCACAGAGGATAAATGCCATAAACAGAAGAAAATTTCTTGTATTTCTTGTATTTTCATAGCATAATATAGATATGAAACATATATATTAAAACATAAACAAATTGGTGAATGGATAAATGAATGTTTTTCCTGGAAGTTTAATTTCTAAGTCTTATCTACCCACGTATTATTTATTCATTTGTTTATTTTGGTACCAGAGATTGAACCCAGGGGTGCTTAACTACTGAGCCACATCCCCAGCCCTTTTTTATGTCTTATTTTGAGACAGGGTTTTGCTAAGTTGCTTAGGGCCTCATTAAGTTGCTCAGATTGGCCTCAAACTTGCAATCCTCCTGCTTCAGCCTCCCAAGCTACTGGGATTATGGGCATATGCCACCAGGCCTGGCTACTCACCTATTCTTGTTGGAGATTGTCTTTCTGGAGTTGCCTGCTATAATAAAGTTTCTTTTTGTCTTTCCTATCAAAAGTGGAATTTGGTCTTTCATAGTTTTTAGTAATGAACACTCTACTAATAGAAATGGTAGATATTAAAATCACAGTGTCCTGCATTGTGTCATATCACTTCCTTTCTATTTCTCTTCTTGTTACTCTAACTGTGCACTATTACTTACAACCTGAACCATGGCCAGACTCTAACCTCTTTTTCTAGTGTTATCTGATTCCAATTTATCCTCTGACCAACCTTCCTAAAACTCTAAGTCTTTCTAGTACTAAGACAACTTGCCAATAGAATGGATGGTAATAGAAAATTAAAGTGCCTTTTGATTATTGAAAACATTAAAATGCTTATTATTTCATTTGTTTATATTCCAACTGGCTGCATTTGAATCAATTAAACACAATAAAAGACATTGATATAAATAATAGAAATGCTTTTTTTAGAAAAATAAAATGATGATAGAACTATTTTATAAGAACTTATTCAGTTTCTATTCTTACAAATATGGCTAAAATTCTACTGCTTACTCTTTGTTTTGGGTTGAATTATGTCCCCTCACCCCCACGATATGTTGAAGTCTTAACCCCTAGTAACTTAGAATATGATATTATTTGGAAATATGGTGTGCTATGGTTTGAATGTTTGTTCCCTCCAAAACTCTTGTTTAAACAGAATTGCCATGGTGATGGTATGGGGCAGGGGCCATACTTTCAAGAGTCATAAGATCAGGAGGTGCTGTGTCTTCATAAATAGACTAAGCTGCTATCAAAGGAGGGGATTCACCCCATCTGCTTGGCTTCTCTTTGCCCTTCCGTCATGGTGATGCTGGTGATAAGAATCAGGACCAAGTTCTATTTCCCTGATGTGAAGATCGAACACTTGGGAAACACTGAAGCAAGTGTAGAAAGCAAGCTTTTAAAGGATAGAACAGAGGTAGACTTCTCTGAGGAGAAAGGGATCCAAGCCTGGGTGTCTGAGGAAGTGGAAGTGTCCTGCCCCTTTTATACATTTTAGATTTCCTTTGTTCTCATGCGCTCCTTCTCTCCTTAACTTACCTACATGACTAGTGACCAAAAGCTGGGAAAGAAGCCTTCCAGAGGTGCCTCTCCATGTCTGCCCAAAGGTGCAGTAAAGGAGCCGCCCAGGAGGTACTTCATTAACAACTCCTACAACTCCCTGCAGGGAAGAACAGCTCCCTGGAGGAGGGAGAAGTATCTTACAGTTATTGACATTTTATTTCCTCTTGAATCAGCCCCCATCTTTCTGATTGGACCCAATTATTTATTACTTATTCTGATTGTCCTTTTGTTTCCCCGCCTCAATGGGACACCTTCTACCATGATGATAACACAGGTTTTCAGATTTTTCATCTTGGATTTCCCAGTCTCAAAAATGGTGAGGGAATAAGTTTCTGTTCTTTATAAATTATCCAGTCTTCACTTTGGGAGGCTGAGACAGGAAAATCGCGAGTCAAAACCAGTCTCAGCAACAGTGAGGCGCTAAGCAACTCAGTGAAACCTTGTCTCTACATAAAACACAAAATAGGGCTGAGGATGTCGCTCAGTGGTTGAGTACCCCTGAGTTCAATTCCCAGTATCAAAAAAAAAAAAAATTATCCAGTCTTAGCTATTAGGTATTCTATGATAGCAGCACAAAATGAACCAAGACCACACTGTTGCAGATATCACTAAGTAAGATGAGTAGGAGTAGGGTGGATTCCCTCATCCAGCATGTCTGGGGTCCTTACAAGACTTGCAAAGACAGAGACACAGAAGGAAGATGCCATGAGACAATAAAGACAGAGGGCGGAGCTACTTAGTTGCAAGGTGAGAAACGCGAAGATTGTCAGCAAACCAACAGAAGATCCAAAGGAAGATCCTCCCACAGATGTAAGTAATAGGATGGTCCTGCAGTCGGAGTTCTTACTTCTAGTCTTTATAACTGGGAGATCAAAGCTTTCTGATATTTTCATCCTTGTTTATGGTACTTTGTTATGGTAACCTTTGAAAACTAAAACACTCTTCGTGTGTGAGGAAACGGGTTTCTTTGTAGACGTTTTCACTTGACTTGTGGGGAAAAAATTTAGTCCATTTTATTGTAGTGCAGTCACATAGGGTAAAGTATAGTAAACAAGAACACAATATTTAAACAAGTTTCTGGAAATTGCTTTTATGGTGGAATACAGTTTTGACACTGAAACTAATAAATCCCACGAGTGATTCTATACTGGCCTGTAGAAATATGTATTACTGATGCTGATAGTCATCTATTTGCTTGTATTTACAGAAAAAAAATCTAAAACAATTCATTTCTATGACATTTGTTCACAAAGATTGGTATAATGAGAAGATTAAATTTTTTTAGACCTGTGAACAGGTCTAGCCTTTGTATTTCTGGAGGAGCATCATTCTTCCATTAGAAAATCATTACAACCTAGGTATGAAAAACTCGATTTCACAGCTCTGTCTGCAGGTTTTACTAATATAAGTCAGCTCACACAGGTAAATAAATATTTAACACAATGTCATAGTCTTATCAGTGCTAATGATACATTCTTCATATTGCCTTTAATCCTATTCCTTGTTCTGTCCTTGATTATAGGGGAGTATATTCAATCATCCCAGACCAGGCCTCATGCATAGTATTCAAACTGTAAATATCTATTAAATTGAAAAAGTGCATCTCATATTTGAGTTTTGTATATACCTAATTCATGGTGTTGAACACAGTTCCAAACATTTCAGATCATTTTTATCTAAAATGCAACATAGTAGAATTAGACAGTAAAATAGAAATTCAATGACTGTATTGTTCTCACTCATTTTACAATGAGAGATCATTCCTTGTGTTGGTTTTATTCTGTTTGGCACCAGAGGTCTGCTCTACCCTGCTCCACATGTCACTCTGCCCTGCTCTGGTTCCTGGAGAGTGGACACATGCAGACTGCATCACCAGCACCCCTTATTGGCCAGTTTGCTGTGTGATTTGACCAGTGGGATCCACCACAGGACATCAGAGAGCAGGAGAAAAAGAAATGCCTGTAACACCTTCCTTTAATAGCTGCTGAGCTCCCAAATGAGTGCAGTCCTATTGGGAGCTCCCTCTCCAAGGTGCCAACCTTACCAGGGCTGAGGATGAGGTCTTCTCCTGGGCCCATTCAGCTTTACATGTGGGAATGACTTCAAATTGTTGTTACCTTTGCATACAGTGCTCTGTTTTTGTTCTTTGTATTTTGAGTGTTTTATTTTTCCTAACCCTGTGTATACTTCTTTAAAAAGGCTTGTCTTAGCCGGGTGCAGTGGTGCACACCTGTAATCCCAGCACTTTGGGAGGCTGAGATAGGAGAACTATGAGTTCAAAGCCAGCCTCAGCAACAGGCGAGCCGCTAAGCAACTCTGTCTCTAAATAAAACACAAAATAGGGCTGGAGATGTGGTTCAGTGGTCGAGTACCCCTGAGTTCAATCTCTGGTACCAACAACAACAACAAAAAATCCAAGGCTTATTTTTAAAATTGTCTTATTTGAAACATCAGTTTCCTGACAGAGATTCTAACCAAAACAGTCTTTGGTGAAGTTACTTTGTTAGATAAAATAGGTTATATATATTAGAATGTGTCTCAGATGAACTTCCTCAATTAACTTTTGGTCTTCATCTTGCTCATGTTTTTCTTGACTTCAAATCTGACTAGGAAACCTGCAAATGTTTTTACTTGGTCAGAACGGCAAGCAGCTATGAGTGATTTGGATTTAGCTAAAAAAAAATGAATTTAAGTGTATTTTTGTTTTTTAAGTTTGTAAGAGAAGGAATATCATGAGATATATGAGAGTAATTGAAGGGATTTGTAAATCATACTCTATGTCCACTAAATTATTGAAACTCTTGGCTCTGGTTATGCATGCCTTCAAAATAGCCAGTTTCCATGGGCATCTGTCAGCTCTTCTAACCTGATGCCTTTGTAGAATTGGATGCTCTCTACCCCTTCTTCTAGCCAACACTACTTCTTTTCTAATATTAAGTATTATTTAGCATTTATAATTAGTTTACTCTAATGTAAAAATAATAGACCTTAACTGCAAAAGACTTTAGTTCCATTCCTAGATTTACTACTGAACATTGTTTTTGAGTTATTAAGTCTTTGATGATCTCTCTATTTTCAAGTATCTTCTCTAAATACTATAAGACTATTATGGACATTTATATATTTTAGAGTAGTTGCCTCAGCTGGCGGTTGTAGAGCACCAACACAACTTTCATATAAATAATTTTAGAGTCCAGAAAACTATTTTTAGTATCAAAAACAAATTGGTTAGCACTTTTCATAATTCAAGAGATTTTACATTAAATCCTGATATTCCATTTTAGCTAAAAAATTGAAATGTTAATCTGTAAACGAATCTGTGAGATAACAGTTTACATGTGGCTACAAAGGACTAGAGCTGATTTGAGACTGCCTTATACAAATAGTCTTGCATTCACTCATTCCCAGAAAGTCAATTTTATTCTTACACACTATTAACTTGGCCCTTATTTGTATTTAAGTATGTATTGCTTGATTTAAACTATACAATATAATAATCTCCTTGAGCCTCCTCCTGTAGCATTCCAAGAAAAAGAATCTCTTTTTCCACTTATTTTGTTTAGGCACTAGAGGGATCAGAAAGAATTGAAATCACTTGAATGTTTAATGGTATGCATGCACCAAACATTTGACAAGCAAATATTTTCCATGCCTTAGAGTCTGCAGTACATTCCAAATTGTATAAGGCATCATCTCTGGCTCTACACCTCAAATTCTACTTACAAGCAATACATTCAACATCCACTATTTATAAAACAACTGCTCTGCTCTATGTACCCTTGTCTATTTTTGAAAGGGGCTCCATATGGGAGGACTTCACCTTTTAAAGATTCCTATCTTGGATGGAGGTACATATTATCTTCATTATATAAAAATCTTAATATTCACATCACATTTGCAAAAGCAAACCTTGTTTAGACCTTTAATTAGCAGGTATTTTTAATTGAATCAAATTAAAAAGAAAATGTGTCTTCTCTCTTCTACTGTAACACTGAATTTTTCTCCTAATCCAATTATTTCTTCTTTAAAAAATGTAGGGGTTTAGATAAAGGATAATCACCACAATTGCTACTCAACTATAAAATATTCTAAAGGAATTTTTTAATTAATCCATGAAACTATTTATTAGAATAATAGTGGCCTGTGGTGGCACAGGCTAGAAAGATTGGAAAGGGAATGAGAAACTTTCCAGGATGGTAGATGTCAGTATCTTGATAAGGATATTGACTGCCCAGCTATATGCCTTTGTCAGGACTCAATAATCTGTAATTGAGATTTTCATACTATGCTATAAGTAACATAACCGCAATAAAATAACAAAAACTTCTTATTTCTACACATATAAAAACACCATGTTTTTAAGCAATGGAAATACTACTATCTCCACTGTCAATATTGTGGGTACTGCATGAGTCACTTCTATTCATAATCTCTAATTTAATCATTTGTTATCATAGGTTTCTACATCTAGTTTTTCTTTAATAAAAACAAAATCTTAAAAACATAATGTTAACATTCACATACATAAAACCAAGTCAGGCATAAAGCAAAAGATATATTTCTAACTAGCCAGCATTAAGAAATGGTTTCCATGTATCTATTTAACTAGTCAGTATAAAGTAGCTCCATAATTTTTCATAATTTTTAGTTTTATTTTTTGATTTCATTAAAACATTTTCATAATCAGCCAGAGTAAGAGAAAATAGGACCTTTGAAAATAAAACATTTTATTTTGCTTTAATAGAATATCTTTTGCTAATATGTTGGTCAGATGAGTCAAAGTCCATTTTTCTAGTGATATAAAATGTTGAAAATTTGCTGACTAGTTTTCTTTTAAACTGTGGGATGTTAAATTATGCCTCTTTTAAAAAAGTAAGATCTAGAATACTGTAAAATTGACTTAACATGCTTAAATGTTTTATTTTCAGACTACCACAAGGTAATAATTGCACTGTTCCTTAAGGGCACTTATTTTTATGTCACACTTTCCATAGTCCCTAAGACTCTGCTGCATGTACTGATCTTTTCCCCTACTGATATCATAATGGACAAACTGTCATTAAGATACAATGTCATTCTTTCTCTTGTCTCTTCATTAAGTCATTAAGGCCTCCAGAAGAATCTCTGGAATTGTGATAGATCTGCTTCCCAACTTTTCAACAATTCATAATGTGTTCTTGAGTGTTGCCTGTCTAACATATTGCTCTGTGAGTCACTAATAACCCCAAACCTTCACCAGTGTTGCAGCAGAAAGAACTTTTATAGGATGTTTCCTACTTTTTTCTCTTTCTAACCCCTATTTCTGGTTTTCTCCAGGGTTTTCCTGTTCCAGTTCTTATGGCTATGGCCACAACCATAATGTATGACCATGAGATTTTTGGCTTGTGTGTTACTTTTGCATTGAAATTGTATATCCAGGCCTTAATGCTATTTTTGAATTGTATGTGTAAATATTAGATAAATGGAATAGTGAACAAATGAATCAATGAAGTTCTGCACAATGTTTATATTAATCCACTGAAACTCAGGATATTTTTTAAAAATCAACCAAGAAATCAAACAAATGTTTAGAAACTCTATATAATAGTTATGCAAAAAAGTTTCTTTTATGATTCCCATTTCATACACATAAAAGGGAAAGAGAGTAAGATGATATAAATAATGTTGAATACATTATATTCAAGAGCTTATTTTTAAGAAATGCAACTTTAAATTGCATTCATTTCTATTTATGGTAATTAAATATCATTATTTTTATGAAAGTTCCTTGAGGGCCAAAGTAATAAATAAGGAATTCCTTATTTATCTTCATTTGCTCACTCTAGTTAATTAAAAAATAAACACAATTGCTATTGTTGATATCTTTATTATTTATAAACAATACTTTGTAGTCATTTTGCATTTTCATATACTTCTGCATTTATTAACTATTGATCCATTCACTAATTGATTCACTCAAAAAATAATTATGGAATCATAATTACACACAAAGTTAGAATAAGCCTTTAGTTCAGGGAAGAAAATAGACAGTTGATTATTATAATACTATATGGTATATTGTATAGCAAGGAGATAAAGATCAGCCTCAAAAATAAGGAAAACTCTCTTGAGTGAAGAGACATCTAAAGGGAGAGTAAGAGTAAACCTCCAGAGAAAGACCAGGAAAATGGAAATCCCACGTACAAGAACCAGCATATGCAAAGCCTTTAACAAAGTAAGCTATTCTAAGGACTGTACTAGGTTTTCTGTGCTTCAATGTCTTTATCCACAAAATGGACATAGTAAAAGTACTTATCAAATATAATAACAGTGAGCATTACAAATTTTATATGGAACAATTCCTCCTACAGTTGTCTGATAAAAATCAATGAATGTATATTTGAAATTTAGGATATAGGAAGGATAGAGACAAGTTAATTATATGCCAGATAATAAAAGAATAATCTAGCAGAGATAATACCAGTTAGAACCATGAGTGAAAAAATGGATAGAAATACATTAATAAGTTTGACAGGTATTCAGAAGCAAGAAATAATGAGATTGGGAAACGGAATGCTTATATAAAGTGAGGATTAGGGAAGAATGAGAATGACTTGCAGATTTTGATTTGGACAGCATAAAAGGAAATAGAAATCAGAAGGTTCTTCATAACCACCTCCTATTTCCCTCTCCAGATTTTTTCTGTATTATTCTTCCTTTGACTTTCATCATTATCATTAGAAATTGACAAATATCATTTACGGAGAAGCCAGTTTCATCCCTTCTCTGGCTTCTACATATGTGCTTTCCCATTCTACATTCTTTTGTTCTGTCTCTTACCTAACTTCAATTTACTTTTCACATTTCAGCTTATTAATCAGGTCCTCAGAGATTTCTGCAAGTTTCATCTTCTGTTCTAGTTATTCTTTTATAGGAAATTGAATAATTATAAGCATGTACATGGTCATTGACTTATGATTGTCTTTCCTTCTGGATTATAAACTACATGAGGACTGGACACATGTTGTTAAAATGTGATCACCGCTATATCTTCAGGTCCAGCATGGTGCCTGACAATAACAGTACTAACAAATATCTAGAAAATATGGTCAGGGGAGTTGTGGTTGGAGGCTAAAAAGTTCAGGTTTGGATCTGTAATGGTGACTACCTGTCATTATGTATTTTGGAGGTCTTAGGAAAGCCAGTGGAAAGTACATATTCAAGTACAGAGATCTGGATAAAGATGGTAGTATATAATTAAAATAAGAAGTCCTCACTCTGTGTGTTATGTTGTAAAGTAAAACTTAAGTACATAAAGGAACTATGTCTCGATAATCAATGCAAGGAGAAAGTAGAGTGTTTCTACTTTTCTGTCAAGAAAGAAAAAAATACCTTAGGAACTAAACTAAAACTATTCTTATATACACATGTTTTAGTCAACATGGTGCAAAACTGTATTTTGTTTATACTGTAACAAAACTCATGGATATAGATAAGATTGTCAAAGCAAAATGTGGTAGTAAATCTATGTATCTGGAGCTTTGTTCAGTAAGAAGACAAGAAGGAGAAGTTTTTTAAAAAGGTAAATTAAGGAGAAGAAAGAAACATAGAAGGAAAATCAGGATTTATTCTCACAGAAGTCATGGGGAATGTTTTTCTTAGTTATCTCACTATGAACATAAGCTGGATATATGTGAGTAGAAGTCAGGTCTTAGTGTGTGGGTGAAAGTAAATTGAGAGAGAGAAAACAGAGAGTGGCTATAAACAATTCAAGAAGTTGGGTTATTAAGGAAAGGATAAGAGGATGATCTCTGAAGGAGAAAAGGTCTTGCAGGGACAATATTGCATGGGTGATTTGTTGATTTGTTTGTTTTCAAGATTGATGAGATTTGAAAGTACTTAAAACTTGCCTAGGAATGAAGAAGACAGTGAAAATAAAGATTGTACTATGAAGAAATGAACTATCAAGTCACGAATAAAGAAACTGGAACTGCAATTTACTAAGTGAAGAAGGCTACATACTTTATGATTCCAAGTAGAAGGCGTTCTGGAAAATGCAAATCTGTGGAGGCAGTAATCACTAGTTGCTATTGGAAGTGCTGTGGGAAGAAGAGGTGGAGGTGAAGCTAAGGATATTCTTAAGACAGTAATAGTATTCTGTGTGATACTTTAGCTGTTTGTCATTATACATTTGTAAAAACCTACAGAATGTGTGATGCCAAGGGTGAACAGTCACACTTCAGGTGGCAGCAATACATAATGTAGGTTCTGCGTTGTAACAAATGAGCCCTCTGGTGGGGTATGCTGACTGTGGAGGAGGCTGTGCTAGTGTGGGAATAGGTGGTAAAAGGGATATCTCTGAACTTTCTGTTCAGTTTTGCCACAAACTTAAAACTATTGCTAAATATAAATTCTATCTTTAAAAAAAAGACAATGGAAACATAATATAGAAGATGTAATCTGCCAGTTCAGATCATGGAAAAAGCAGGAATGAGGAGGTTGGAAGTATAGGCTGCTTTTATAAAAGTGGTGTCTCCTTTTCCTCTGGATCAGTTCACAGTGGGGAGCAGGTGAGTTAGCATGGAAAACATTTTAGAGATACAAAACTTTGGGATTTCTTAAAGGTGTGTATTCCTACTTTCCTGTTAAAAAAGAGACAAATATCCATAATGAAAGGGTTGCATATATGAAAAGCATGGACACAGTTAGGAAGTGCCACTGTGGACAAAAACCCTCCTTGGAAAATGAAGAGGGATTACTGCACAGTCTCAGAGTCTAGCTGTGGCTGGAGAATATGAGTTTCTAACAGCAGGAATGTATAAATGTGTTATTTTTCTCCAGCAGGGCTCCACAGACTCAACTAAGGTAGGAATAAAGGTTATAGCTGAATTGACCCAAGGCTGGGGTTTTAATATTTGGTATGGGCAGCAGATTCAGAAGACCTGGAAACTAAGGAAATTGCCTAGATACTAAACTGATGAATCATAGGAAGATTTAAGATAAAAAATAAACCCAAACACTGAGAGAAAGGGAGAAAGGGCATCACAAAACTACTTGCCGTGCTGAGATGGCATCCTCAAACAACGTTGTTTTTGCTCCTTGAAACAAATCTTTGAGGTAGGCCAAAAATATAATTTCCATCATTCTGAGGAAGAACAGGAGGATGGAAGATGTGATCTGCTGTTCAAATCTCGCAGGTATTCACTTAGTTCAGAACCTTCTGCCTCTAGGCCTAAGGCCTTTTGGTTCCCTGCACTGAATCTCTATCTGACAATTCAAGGGATTACAGTCACCTGATATGCAGCAAGTGTGTTTCTCACTCTTCTCTAGAGTCATCCTCATATGTGTCTCTTCCTTGCAATCATTATCTGTGGGCTGATATTGATATGGGTCTTGGAGATCAGGAATGGGTCCTTGTTCCCTGGTGTTGAAGATTAAACACCTGAGAAACACTGAGGTAATCGTAGAAAGCATATTTTATTTAAGAAGAGGACAGAGATAGACTTTTCTAAAGAGAAGGGGCCCTGGAGCTGGGTATATGAGGGAGGGGGTGTGTCTTGCTCTTTTATAGATTCCCCAGACCCCATTTTTAAAATTATTGTCTTTCTTACCTGCATCCATGATCCAGGACAGGAACACAAAGGTTAGATGTTAGCGACTCAGAGTGACCAGGAGCACAATTGCAAAGGTTAACAACCCATTATCTTCTCTATTTGATAACCAATGATAACCCGTCATCATCCTCTCTCAACTCCTGCCATTCATACCTACACTGACTGCCTGACCTTTGCCCCTCCTAGGCCAGGTCAAGCTGCAGGCATATTGCTTTTTGGCAAAGAAAGTATGTGTGTGTGGGGGGAGGGCACCGCAGTGGACTCATTTTATAGAATTATTTTCTTAACCATGTGTTCCTGAAGCCAGAATGAGAAAGGAAGTCAGTATAGATAAGTAAATTGAGTCAGGTTGGATCAAGGAGGCTAATTTAAGTGAGTCCTGGAAGTTGGAGACTGCCCCCTGAAGGACTGAAATGCCTTCAGATCCATTCCTCCACCCTTATCAAGATAACCTGCCCCTGTTCCAACCTGTTGCTAAGGTAACCTGTCCCAGGGATTATCCCTCCCTGCAGGGAGTTATAAAGGTTTTTAATGTGTCCTGGGCTGCTCCATTGGCCCTTCCCCTGCCCATCTGCTTCTCACCTTTTGGCCATCCCACCAGAACATCTCCTGGATCTAGTCACATCTCCTGGGCCTAGTCACATAGGCAGGAGGGAGACAGATAAGAGGAAGAAAACAGGAGAACAAAGGAAACCTAAGATATAAAAAATGCAGGACACTCTTACTTCTGGGGATACCAGGATACCAGCTATGGCTCCCTTCTCCCTTCTGGGAGAAGTCTATTTACCCCTTTTTAATAAACCCTGTTTCACATGCTTGCCTTGGTGTGCTTCTCTAATATTATATTTCAGCATGTGAGGAAGCAGAACTTGTCACCAGTAACCGGCGGTATCATTCCCACCATTCTCATCTATCTGTCCCCTTACAATATGAAAAGCTCACTCTGCAGAACACAGTGCTTCCTCAATTCTGGAAATATTTTCTTCATCCTTTTAGTGATCCTGCATACTTAAAATATCAAATTATTCTACGGATCAGGGCAAAAAGTCAGTGGAAGAGTCTTGTTTTTAGCGTGTACAAGGGCCTGGGTGCATTCTCCAGCATGGAAATAAATAAATAATCAAGTCATTCTAAAGAATGGAATTTTTTATCCTACCCTATACAATACTGTACTAAGTATATCCCTAAGGCCAAGGCAGACTTCACAAAAGTAACATGTAAACTGAATCCCATATGTAGGGATCCCAAAGATAGTTCCAAGAACAGAAATAGCATATGAAAAGAGTCAGAAACAAAAGCATAGTGAATTTGGAATACAGTTCCAGTCAGTGAACTGCATGGAAGGCTAAGGACATTGGGAAATGGGAAATTGACAAGAGCTGAGACTAGAGAAGAATGCAAAGGTCAACTGATTAAAACTCCTTTTCATCAAAGGAGTTTGAAATTAATTATGGGGCAAACTTGGAAGGAATGCAGGGCAAGGGGTTACTGTAACATACATAAGCAAAGGAATAAATAATGTATGCATGAAGGGATCTATATGGTAATACAATTAGAATATTTCTATTCTTGTGACATTTTCAACCTGATTATTATGTGAACCAAAAATTTTATTAAATGTTTATGAGGACACTGTGCCACCATCCACATGATCAATTCATTTATATTATGTAGCCACATCACTTGATTTACACATTAAAACAATACTATTCCTCACGTATTTGTAATCTTTCTCTTATGCTAAAAATTAACCAGAAAGAGAAAATCCTACATCCTTGTTTCTTACCATTAAAGAAAATGCAACATAATGAACCATATACATTTGTTAATAATTTAAGTTATAATGTTTTTTCAAGAGCATGTTCATTGCCTTACATTAGTCTGGGTCTTATGAAATGAGAAGCTCTAAAATTCAAAATTATAGACCTTCTTAGAGAAACATAATGACACTTTCTGATTTCACATCAAATAATTTTTTATTCTGGGTTTATTTACCTACTATGTTTTAATAAACTGCTTCAGTTGTGCTGCCATTGTTATTATTATTATTATATAAAAAATCTTAGACTCGAAGTGAGATATTGTTATTCCTTGGTCTTTTGCTTGAGTTTTAGGCAAAACTGTTTCCATGTATTACATATAAGCAGAATATCAAGTGCTGCTAATTGAAAACAATGTGCATTTCCATTTAAATTATGGTTTTGTAATTTTATTGTTCACTGGAGAATAGCTCTGTTTTGTATCTTATGTGTACCCATATTCAGTAGCAGGAAAAAATAGTTCATTAATCATTTGCCTTGAGCATGACATCCTTCAGGTTGAGGAAGTATTTTATTAAAGTACCAAACTACATGTGTTCTTGGGAATGTTCAGAATATTAGAGAAATGGATTTAGATTCAGTGAAACATTACATATATATGTGTGTATGTATATATGTGTGTATGTGTGTATATATCTGACTGCCAGAATAGTAGAGCAAGAACTTCTAAAAAAAATCCTCCTTTATAAAATCAATGAAAATGATCAAAAATCAATTTTTGAAAACACTAGAGATTAACTATAGTATTGCAAAATTGCCAAGAGGGTTTTCTTTTTTAGATAAGTTGCATTTCTGTAATAATAGTAAACATTGTGACATTTTTCCTTGCTACAATTTTATTGACTGCTCCCCTGCTCCTTGGCACCATCGAAAATCAGCAAATTCCCAACAACCAGAGTAGTGAAAATTGCAGTCTGGAAATCTAGACAAGGCAGAAAAGGTTGGAGTTTCCAAACTTACCACTAAAGAACTCTCACTATTTGACCTTCTGGAATCTCTCAATTCTTAGAGCTTTCCTCTGCAGTTGAACTGACTCAGGGCTCACTCTATGTGAATAGCCTTAACCACAGGGTATTGGTAAAAAACAAACAAAACAATACAAGCAACAACCATTTAACATCACAATTATCTGAGATGATGTTACTAATTAGAACTTAAAAAAAAAATGTTTTACCAAAAACTTAGAGTGAAATCTAAATACCCATAGGACGCTTTGTAAAATCTCAGAATTCTGGGAAATTATAAATTGATATATGTGTACAAAATTTTGCACATGCCCAGGAAAGATCTGAGAAGTTCTTAAATTTTCACCTTTGGCGGACTCTGAGGCTCTCCGCAAGCAAGAAGGGAAGGATGACCAGAATTGTAACCTGCTTTAAAGACTTGCACCAATATATGCATTAAGCCTCTTAATGTAGACCTATTAGCTTAAGACCATTAAAGACATCTGTGTCTGATCGTGAGTTAACCATTAAGCTAATGCAGTAGAAACTTACTAGTGGGTCATTACAAAGAATACAAACTTTAAAGATGTAATGCAGGAAAGTGACTAAGCCAGCAAACAAGAAACACAACAATAACAACTAGTTACATTGACAAACTTGCGATGATGGGGAGGGATAAATTTTATTTCCAGAGCAGGTTAAAATATTCCTTTTTGAAAAACATTATGAAATACTCAAAGAAACAGTAAAGGAAACATACAGAGAAATGAAAGTGTTAATACAAACTGCCCCTAAGAACTTTAGAAGTTAGACTTCCTAGGTGAAGACTTTGTCACTTGTATTAAACAAGTTTAAAGAACAAAATAAAATAATGTTTTAAGAGCTAAGAGAGAGTCTGAGAATGATGTCTCACCACATAGTATTCTAATGAAGACATAGAAATTGTAAAGAAAAAACAAACTAAAACTCTGGTGTTGAAAAGGACAATAAATAAAATAATAATTTTCCTATACTTCAAGAGTCAGGGATTTTGAAGAGAGTCAATTGATATTCTTTTCAGTCTGAAAGATGAAAAGTGTAATAAAGAATAACAAACAGAGCCTCAAATACATCTGGACATCATATAGCCTACCAACCTGTGTGTAATGTGAGTCTCAAAGAATCTGCAACACAGAAGGGGGAATATATTTGAAGAATAAGCAAGCTTTTGAATAGACCTTTCTCCAAAGATGCACAGGCAACATGCGCATTTAAAGATACTCACATCATTTGTCCTTAGAGAAATCAGATCAAAACCATAATGAGATACCACCTAACACCCAGTACTATGGCCATGATTAAAAAACTGGGCAGTAGCAAGTGTTGCCAAGTTAGGGAAAAATGGAATAATCATATGTTCCTGTTGAATGCATAAAATGGTACAGACTCCTTGGATTATAGCTTATAATTCCTCAAGGCGTTAAACATAGAGATACTATATGACTCTGTAGCTACATTCCTAGGTATACCCAAGAGAATGAAAGACATATATCTACACAAAAACATGAGTGCCTACAGAGTCATTATTAGTAATTGACATAAAATGGAAATAACTCAAATGTCTATCAACCAATGAGTGAATGAGCATAATGAGGTATATCCATACCATGTAATATTATCCAGCTAGTATGTGCTAAACCACAAATGAAACTTGAAAGCCTTATGCTATAGAAAAAATACCAGATTTTTTTTAAAAATCTCATTTTATTTGACTTCATTTATGTGAAATATGAAAAACAGACAGATCTCTAGAAACAGAGATTAGATTATTGGTTGTTAGGGCCTGAGATCCAGGAAAAATAAAATGTGACTATTAATGAGCACATTGTGATGTAAAATTTGATATCTTAAAATTTTGTTTTAAAGAAAATTGGTTTTAGAAAACTCAAATAAATGTTTTAATATATTTAATGACATTGAGTTTTTTTAAGGAAGAAAACAGAAAATAATTTCCAAGTTTTCCCTTTATAATGACTGTGATGGCAGATCCCTACTCACCTTACAGCCACCGTAATCATGAACATGTTGTCTACCGCGCATTTTTAATTATTTCACATATTACTGGATAAGTAAGATACTTTGTTTAAATTTACAAAAGTGTAATAATACTATGAATACTTTGTAAAACTTTATTTTTACTCTATACTATGATTTGTCTTTCTTTTTTGTAGTGCTGAGAATTCAACTCTGGTTCTCACACATGCTAGGCGAGCACTCTACCACGGAGCCACATCCCCAGTCCACATTATGTTTTAAAGATAATTATATTTTTATTCTAATCAGTATACTTTTAAAACAGCTGGATAGTTTTCATGTGACAACAGCACAATTTATTTAAAATAGCCTTTGTAATTGCTTTTATATTCAGGTAATTATTGAGGTAGAATATTTATAAACAATTAGCAGCCTGGAAAAAATATTGCTCTTTTGTTCTTGTTCAGGTTATTACCAGACCCACACAATAATAAAACATCTGGTTTAAATTAAAAGTTTTAATTGAATATTTTGCCACATAATGACAAATGGTGTGTCTCATATATCTGGACATTTGACATCTAGTAAATAAAATACTTTTTTTTTTTTCCCAACCTCTGGCAGCTTGATACTCTGCTTAGAATTTTTGTATTTTTCTAATTTTGCCTTATTTTACAGTTATGATCCATTTTTAATGTAAATAACTTAGAAAATGAATGTATTTATGCAAAAATAGTGAATATGTTTAGGTAACTGTAACAAAGTTAAAAACATTAATTTATCTAGACAATGATAAGAACATCACACTTTCTTAAGTAGTTACTATCTAGCTATATGACTAGGTTAGATACTTTGCACTCAGTTTCCTGGGTTCTAAATTTTACAGTGCAGCTAATAGTGGTAACTACCTTGAGGTTTCTGTGAAGATTAACTGAATTGATTCTTGTAAAGTGCTTTAGATAGTGCTTGGCAAAGACAACGTGCACAATAAATACTAGTCTACAATTTAAGTAAGTTCATTCTTCTTTTTCCCTTATCTATTATTTTAGTTGGTTGGTTACCAGGGATTGAATCCAATGGTACTCAACCACTGAGCCATATTCCCAGTACTTACTATCTATCTATCTATCTATCTATCTATCTATTTATTTATTTATTTAGAGACAGTTCTGGCTAAGTTGCTTAGGGTCTCACTGACTTGCCAAGACCAGCTTTGAACTTGTGATCCTCCTGCCTCAGCCTCCCAAACTTCTGGGATTACAGGTGTGCACCACCACACCTGGTTTATCATATTTTTAAACATTTTTATTCCTTTTGTCCTGTTACATGTGTATGAATATTTGTTTCAAGATTTTCCAGAGACTCTCTTAAAATAATGTAAACATGTTGATGAAAAAATCTTAGATCAAGTTTAACATGAACCTCAAATTTCATGAAAAGTCAAGTTGTCTGGGATTCTTTGTGTTCAAATCCATAATTAGTCTGTTCCGATAGGCAATAATGTCTAATGATGTCACTAGTAGATAGTACAAATTAAACAGGAAGGAAGGGAAAAATAAAATCACATTTATAGAAGTTAAACTTTATGTAGGACTGAAAAGACAAGAGAGATACACTACTGACACAATCCTGGGTTAAGTAAATGAAAATAAGTACAAATAGATGTATGTGGCTTTATGCCTGTGCTTCATGTTACTAAAGACAGTCATTGAAAATGAGAAAATCAGGGACACCATGTAGGACACTTCAAGGGTGTGAACTAAAGAAAAAATAAATGTGATTACAACTATTAGTTCCAGATTCCATATGGGAAGCCAGAAGGTGGCCCCATGGGAGTGCTTCTAAGGTACATGTCATCAGTGTCACAGCTTGCAGGAGATCGAGAGTTGCTGCCAAACATTACCAGACTGATAAACTGAACCATCATTGAAAGACAACAAGGATTCTAAATTCTGGCCTGAAACTTAGAGAAGAAAATCTGGAGGATAGGAGTGATTTTGGTCATTTGGACACAATGTAACTGAAAAAGCAATTCACTACAACTGAGGAATTCGTTTATAAAAGGAAAATACACTCCAGAAGACACTGTTCACGTGGTGCCCTGTGATATGGGGATATGATAAGGCATGACTTAAAGGACCAGGTCTAGTTTGCTGTTTTCACATGTAGATGGTGATTTCCAAAACTCAGAAATACAGTTGGCATGTGTCTTTTGAGAGCAATTCAGGTAAAAATAATTTTTTACTGATCTTGATTTTTAAATATCCACAACTAACCAATTGTTAATAAACAAATCAGCCTTGATTTAACCGTTTAATATATACCAACCATTGTGTAATGACATGGGTATATATAGAAGATGAAGTTCTCAGCCTTAAGAGGCTCAGATATGCCAGGCACTGCACATGCCTATAATCCCAGTGACTCAGAAGGCTGAGGTAGGAGGATTGCAAGTTCAAAGCCAGCCTCAGCAATTTAGCAGACTCAGAAGGCTGAGGTAAGAGGATTGCAAGTTCAAAGCCAGCCTCAGCAATTTAGCAAAGGCCTTAAGCAATTTAGCAAGATCCTGTCTCAAAATTAAAAAAAAAAAAAGAAAGAGAAATGGGGATCTGGGGATGGGTCTCAGTGGTTAAGTACCCCTAGATGCAATCTCCTGTACCAAAAAAAGAAGCAACAGCTCAGATAGCTCTGGAAAAACCTGATTAATAATAACATTTTATGAAAGAAATACAGTGAAATTAACAGGACTATGCTAAAGATAGACATAAGTTAGTAAATTCATCAATTTTTATTTTAGGAAAATCACTGTGGAGAATTTATTGGAAGAGAAACATAAATGAGAAAAATGTTTGAGACTATTTTAGTATCCTAGGTAGAAGGTGATAGTGACCTGAGGAGAGGTAATGACCATGGAGTGGAGATTGACAGGTTTACACAGATTTTACACTAGTATTTTGTAGATATGTTACTGAAATTTGCTGGTGAATTGCATAAGGCAGTGAATAAAAATATGCTGCCTTCTGCAGATATGTGATCCATTCGTCTATTCAAGTTCACTTTCCACTCTACTCCACATTGCTTTGTGCTCTGAAAGCCTGACTTTTGTGGACATATCAATGGGATCCCCTTGCTATCTGGGTTCCTATTGGGTTCAGCCAGTGAGAAGTATAGTAGGAGACAAGAGAGTGTGAAGGGAAAGTGGGTATGTTTTCATTCTCCCAGATTTATCCCTATGAATATGGGATACTTTTATTTTCTATTGAAAGCACAATTTCTATCAGGGTAGTCCTATCCATATTCCACATTGTCCATATTTTGGCAACTGCCTTTCTACAAGGCCATTCAGATCTTGGGTGATATCTCCCCACTTTTGCAAGCCTTGGTATTCAAAATATTTTTAAATTCTTAGTGGTTTTCCTAAACTCTACTCATACCTTTGTAAAACTTTATTAAAGTCTCTTAAATTACCAATTTTAGAATGCTGTTTCCTGTAGTTAACCTGGTTTATCAGAAAGGGAAAAATAAAAATAATTTACTGATTTTTCTGGGAGGATAGTAAGGTTGTTTACTGATATACAGAAAAATATTTTCAATTCAATTCAATGATAAGAGAGCAAAAAATGCACAAATGACTTGAACAGATATTTCTGGAAAGAAGACATATAAGCAGGGAGCAGTGGCTCAAGCCTGTAGTCCCAGCACTTAGGGAGGCTGAGACAGGAGAATTGCAAGTTCAAAGCCAGCCTCAGCAATGGCGAGGCACTAAGCAAGTCAGTGAGACCCTATCTCTACATAAAAACACAAAATAGGGCTAGGGATGTGGCTCAGTGGTCAAGTGCCCCTGAGTACAATCTCCAGTACCAAAAAAAAAAAGACAAATAAATGGCCAGTTGGTACATGAAAAAAAGTCCATCATCATTAATTATCAGGGAAATGTACAATGAAATATGACCTCACACCTGCTACAGTGGTTATTATTAAAATGATGGTAGTATTAGAAAGGACATAGAGAAAAAGAAACACTTGCATACTGTTGGGAAGAGAATATAAGTTGGTGTAGCCATTATGAAAAACAATACTAAAGTCAGCTCCCAAAAGCAAAAATTAAGCTACCATATGATCTAGTAATCCTATTTCTGGGTAAATATGCAAAGGAAGTGAATCAGTATGCCAAAGAAATACTTGCGCTTTTATGCTCATTACAGCATTTTTCATAATAGCCAAAATATGGAATCATACTAAGTATTCATTGACGGATGAATGGATAGAAAGTACAATCAAATACTTTCAATTTTAGAGAAGGACATCTGGTCATTTGTGACATCATGGATGAACTTAGACGACATCATGCTAAATAAGATAGGCATGGAAAGACAAATATTTGATGATCTCACTTATACATAGAATCTGAAAAATTTAAAGTTTATAAGAGGAAGGGAGAGAATGGTGGTTGCCGAAGGCTGAGTTTGGGGAGGGCTGGAGAATTGGCAGATGTTGGTCAAAGTGTACAAAATTTTAATTGGACAAGGTGAATTAACTCCAGGGACTTTTATGCTGCATGAAGACTATGGTTAAATATTGTTACTTGCAAATTTCTGAGAAGTGGTTCTTAAATATTCTTACTACAAAAAGTTAAATAGGTTAGATGATGGAGGGGTTAATCAATTTGATTCGATTATTTCTGTATTATATATAGATATACACACATATCAAAACAACACATTGTACAGCATAAATTTATACAATTTTTGTTGTTCATACCTTAACTTTAACAATTATACCTTAAAGCATGGAGAGGAAAAAAAAAAGGAATGGTGTAATTATTCAATTAAACCATACAATTTATATTCATTAAGTGGTTAATAACAAATCTATAATTTAAATTTTTACTTGCAAACATTATTTCAAAATATAGAAGATTAACATAATTGTAATAGTGGTATGACAATTTAACGTAAAATTTTTACTTTTAATGACACCATGAAGGTCTTAAAAACAACCCATAAGCCAGGTACAGTGGCACATGCTTTTAATCCCAGCAGTTCAGGAGGCTGAGGTAGGAGGATCATGAGTTCAAAGTCAGCCTCAGAAATTTAGCAAGGCCTGAAGCAACTTAAGGACATCCTCTCTATATATAAAAATATAAAAAAGGGCTGAGGATGTAGCTCAGTGGTGCTTAACATGGGTTCGATCCCGGAATCCCTGGTATCAAAAAATTAAAAATAAAAAAAAGAACCTATGCTTCTCATAAACTAAGATGATAGCTTTTTTCAAATCATATGCAATATTTATACTATATAACAAATAGTACAGGATAACAAGGATTTTTTTTGGCCAATACAAATATGTCAATAGCGAAGTGTTCAAATTTAATTTCAAATCCTGAGTGTCTTCAAACGTTCACTATGAATGGTATGAATGGGACAAATATTTTCTGGTTTGTTTATCTGTCATTCATCAACTTCATATCTTGTTTACACAAATCAGTTCTATAGTATAACCAGAAATGTTTTACTAAACAAAGAAAACATGCAGAACATTTCCGCGTCAGCACCACCTTCTCTTTCACTCTTTGTGACCTTGTCTTTTCCTCCTCTCTGAAGTAAGAGCTTTTTGTTATTCTCCTGCAGATCTTTCTGTGTACCTCCTCAAAACCTTTAATTTTCTAATAGCAATGATACTCCAATCCTGCTACTTCCCTCACTTTCTCCTTCTTTGTTTTTTGTGTTTTGGCAGCAGAGATTTGAAATCTCTGAATGAACCAAAATGACTCCAGCACTTGTGATAGGTAAGTAAAGAAAAAGAATGCCATATTCTGACCACTACCCAATGCATCCAAAAGCTGGAGTGAGAGGGTTATCCATAACTGAGCTCCAGGTTTCTGAATCACAATTCTGATGTGATGGGGCAGGGATGTTGTATGGGGACCTTTTCGTCATCCTGTGTCTGTTTAGTCTTACCTATAATAATTTGATAAACTGATCCAGGTATGCCTTTAACAGAAATCTGTCAAGCAGCTCCCCTCCTCTTATTCTCCCCAAACAAAATTTTTTATCTGTCTTAAAACTAGAAAATATTCCTCTCATTTTCTACCACTTGGATATTGTCAGTCTTTTTCTATGACCTTTAAAAAGTGTATTCTATGTTTTTATTATATTTGAGTGAGGCAATAGAATGGATTCCTAAGTGCCATTTTGATCTAGAGTCTCTCCTGAGTTGTAGAATACATGTAGCATGCAGAGAAGGCCATTCTAAGGAAAGGTACTAATGAAAATGGCATTAGAGCCATGGAATGTTCAGAACTTGGCTTATGTAATTATGTGGATGTTTGTAAATGGGGGAATGTGTGAACTGAGATAGATCATCTAATGATTCCTTGCAAATTTGTGAAAGCATATTTTCTATTTGTGAAGAGAACACCAACTAAGTAGAAGTGTCAATCTTGCACTGTTGGAGAACCATATTGATTTCAGCTATGACATTACTATGTTAAGTTGCCACAATATTAGTACTGACTGATGTTCTAGTTTTTTTTTTTTTGTTTTTTTTTTTTTAATATTTTTTTTAGTTGTAGATGGACACAATGTCTTTATTTTGTTGCTTTGTATGTGGTGCTGAGGATCGAACCCAGGGCCTCACGCATGCGAGGCAAGCGCTCTACCACTGAGCTACAATCCCAGCCCTGATGTTCTAGTTTTGATAGAATAGTCTCTATTTGAATTTTTTTTCAAGATGTAGAATCATTAAATTCCATTGATATGAACTGGTTTGTGAATTTTTGTGACTAAACCAAGATGCATGAAAATTACTTTATAAAATATTGTATTGGGCTCTAAAATGTTCTTATGAAGAACCTGGTCCTGGGTTATCAAGTCACATAAGAAATAGGCATGCTTATAGCAAAGGAAGTATTTTCGAATTTTACTTCAAAGCACATCTGACTAAATGCAGATACTGATATGAAACTCATATTTTGCCATTGCCACTACTTTAGCGTTGTCACAAGCAGCATGTGTAATTAATAATTACTTCCGGGTGGACTGTCTTAAAATGCAAGTGTATGTTCAATCACAACAATCATCCAATATAATTAATTAATGAAAAAAGTATTGGAGTGCTAGAGCACCCCAACTAGCATTTGATGCACACTAATCAAGCACTATAGGTAAGTTAGACTACTCTAGGGCAGTTAAGTACTGCTTGCAATTCACACAATCCTAGGGCAACTAAACATTACAATTCACACAATCCTAGGGCAACTAAACATTACAATTCACCCAATCCTAGGGCAACTAAACATTACAATTCACACAATCCTAGGGCAACTAAACATTACAATTCACACAATCCTAGGGCAACTAAACATTACAATCAATTCACACAATCCTAGGGCAACCACAAGCCCCAAAGTACCTCCAATGCCAGGTGACTTCTCTTAGCCAAAGAGCAGACGTTGTCCTTGTCTGGTGGTTCTCTTTAGCCAACGGCTGGATGTCAGGGAATGGTGGAGCTGACCCAGGGACAAACAGCAAGGTGACTGGTCTCACTAATGTCCTTGGAGCAAGACCCCAGACTGTAGCAGGACCAGCAGTTTAAAACCAGTTCCAAGTTGGTGGTGTGGACCAAGTTGGTCGTGTGGGCTGGTGATTGATTACACCCAGTAAAAGTCAATATCCATTGGTTATGTCCAGTGAGATAGTATAATTGCTACTGGGCCTTCCTTTTGCACATGTGCATGGATTGTGCCCCCCTATCAATCGTGACTAGTAGGCCTGCTATTAAGTGCCCCTCGTTGCTCCTTTGTCGATTACATGGGCTGGGCCCCTTTGCAGCCATCGATTGCATGGGCTGGACTCCTTTTTTGGCCCCCATCATTGCAAGCAGGCATGACTAAGCAAGTCAGTGGCTGCTGTTCCTTATGGCCAGCAACCCAGTGAGTCCCCTGCATGTCTAGGCATGCCCATGGCATGTGCTCCTTACAAGTGTGATTTCTCAGGGCCCAGAAAGAATCAATTCCTCAATTTCTTCACTGGTCTCCTTCTTTCTTAGTTCCATGCTACATTTATTATACTTTGCCTAACTCGTTTCTTATTCAAAGAGTCATTTTACAACATTTTCTGAGTCATAACTATGAACTGGGTACTGTGTATACTCAGACCTTCACAGAACATCTAGTTTGACAATATAATCGCTTTGCTTGAGAGCAGTTAAAGTTAAGCCAAGTGAACCTACTTATTAAATTACTAAGACTCATACTTGAATAAATGTCATTGGAGTTGAAATGAAAAGAAGTGCTGCTACAAGAGTTCTTAAGATCATAAATTTTTTACCAACCTGTGTAAAGAAACCTGAACAAGTAAAACATTTGACAGCAAGGACTGTGTCAGCCCTTTTTCTAACTGATGTTTTTAGGATACTTCTCTTTTTTTCTAAGTACACAACAAATTAAATAAATAGATACCATTTGGCATCATGAAAGTTGCTTTAGATAGAAGTACCATGATATAATAACTTAATTATTTCCTTGACTTAGAGATTCTTTAAGGAATTTTTTCAAATATTACTTCAAAAGCCATCTAAATATGACCTAAAATGTCATAGTCTCAACCTTATCTATCAAGTAATTGATTTCAAAGTTTATAGTAGGACAAGACTGAAGCAACTATTAACTTTGAACTCATTATATTACATTGTAAAATCTATGATTTCCTTCATGATTATGAACTATCTTGAATTATCACTATGAAAGCACTAGCTTAGACTTAACATTTTCCTATTTAAGTCTCTAAACACAGACTGATACAGCCAAATTTTGTCTTTAAGGAGAGATGCAATCCTACATGAGAAAGATTATCTCTAGAGGAAAAAGTATTCCAAAAGTATTTCTAGTTGCAAAAAGAATTTCCAACCCATCTTATCTGTTGTCTGTTTTTTTTACTTTAGTTAAATTTAGTTAAATTCAACAATTTTCTAAGATTCTGCATTTCTAAGACATAGGTGTGATATCCCACTACCATACAAGGAGAGAGAAGACATGCCCCTGTCCTTGCAACTTTTATAATCTAGTGTCATAGAAATAGGCAGAAAAATCAAGTGTTGGTCTATTGTGGTACTTTGGATAGTAGAAGTTTAAATAAAGAGATCACAGGACAAAATTTGAGGAGGATTCCTGGAATGGAGGGCAATACATTTAGACTACCCTATGTCTTTCCAAATAGAAGAAACAGGGCACAGAGGCCTCCTCAAGCAGGAAAGATTAAGAGTATGAGCATATTTACATTGATTTTTGCTGCATATAATGGAAATATTTACATTTGAAAACACAGGAGTTAATGCTAATACCTTAAGAATAACTGCCCCCAAATTGGGGTAGATTTTCCTGAATACAACTTGTTTCTATCATTGTCAATTTAACCAAAGGAGTTTAAAATGTTCTGTTGTATAGCAGCTCCAAGAATATTCATCATCTATCAAAGAATTCCAAAAATAGTTATTATCTGTCAATGATAATGTTCTAACCCTTTGAACATTCATTTTAGATACAATGTAGATATTTCATTTTAAATACAATTTAGATATTTCACATCCAGAAGCATCAAAGTAAATAAAATCTTTGCCCCTACTTCAAGTTCCCAGTAGTTATCTCCTATTTTGTGGCTTAGTGCCAAATTGATTTTATTAGTCAAATGAAGTTAACACATTTTCATTTTTAACTAAGGGCAATTTGCTTCCTGCTGGTCATTTACAGTTTCCTCTCTTAATGACTGAATTGGTAAAAGTAAAAGATTGCTGAAGGCTGCTGCTCAGCAGGCCAGTAACAAGTTGTAAATGAGAGGAACATTTAGGCTATCACTTCACTCATACTTACAGTGTATACTTATTATATATGTTTTAAAAAGACTAAATTCTGATAGATCATGAGGACTCATACCTGAAATACTCATTCCATTTTCAGCCTCATGATGCCCTACAGTCTGCATAATCCACAGAGCATTTTAGCAAGGAGTAAGATTTAAGCTTGTGTATGTATATTTTTTTAAATTTTCAATACTTTGTCACAGAATGAATTCCTTGCCATCATTACTCATATCAAAATAAAGAGTAAAAGATGGCTCTCCCAAATTCCCACTTCATCTTGTCAAATTGCTTATAATTTCTTCCCATCCCAAAGTAACTACAATCCTAACTTTTTATGGAAGTGCTTCCTGCCTTTTCTTTATAAAGCAAGTTGGTTCTTCAGGCACCAGCTAAGCATGTCTAAACACTACAGTTGTCTCTCTGCAGTTTGAACATTAAATATATAGAATATAGTATTTACATTTTTGGTCTTACTTCTTTTGTTCAACATTGGTTTAATTCAATTAAACTATGATGTTGTATGTTGTAATACTTCCTTATTAATTTCACTGCTGAATACTGTTTCATTTTATAAAACAAAAACATAATCTATATATCCATTTAATGTTGATAGACAATTTGGTTTATGCCTATTATGTATATTGCTGCTATTGGATATTCACACATCTCTTGGTGCATATGTGCAAGAATTGCTGCTGGTTATATATTCAGCTGTGTTGATTTTGGCATGAACAGTGTGCAGCTTCAAACTACAGTAGATAGTACTAAAACTTTCTCAAATACTAGTAGTTTGTGTGAAGTCCCAAACCTATAGATTCTCACCAATAGTTGGTATTCCTTGGACTTTTAAAATTATATCTGTTCTGGTGAATATTAAAAAGGTATCTCATTGAAGTATTAACTTTGAAGAATTTGATAATTTTTTAAAAATTAACCATAAGGAATATATTTTTATTTTTAAATAGAAAAGTAGTAGTGGTAATAGTCCTTTATATATCCACAATACCTGTGTTGTAGAGTTATCTTTCCATTTCTTGGCTTTTATTTTTTTTCATTCTCTCAGCAGATTCTTATAAAGAAAATAAGTTCTTAGTTTCAGTGTAGCCCAATTGATTTATCTTTTCCTTTCTGGTTAAAGTTTTTTTTTGACTTTAAGAAATCATTCCATGACTCAGGTCAGGAAAATAACCTATAGTTATTTTTAAAATTTTAAAATTACAGAATTTTTATTAGCTTCACTTATGTATTTAGATTAACTTCTTCCTCCTCGCAATATATATGACTTTAGTATTATGTACCTACTAAGAATCTATGTATCATGTATTTAGTATTATGTACCTACTAAGAATTGTACCTACTAAGAATCAAGATTTTTTTCATAGAGATATTCAATTGTCCAACACTATACAATAATACCCTAGTCTTACTGTCTATAGTAATCTTCTCTTAAATCAAGTATTCATATGTGTGCAGTTATTTCAGAGGTCTCTATTCTGCATTAATCTGTTGTTAATCTTATACCAATAACCAGTCCTTTTGTCTTTTTTTTGAAAGATTGTCTTTGCTATATCTGGCCATTTGAATTTTTACATATGATTGAAACTATCTTTTCCAGTTCCATACATACCTGCATATGTAACCTGTAAGTGTAGAAATTTTTATTGGAATTCTTTCCTTGAGTCTAAATGTAGACTCAAGGCTTATGGAGATTGACATCTTTATGGTGTTATGTTCCAGTTCATATACCAGAAATCTGTCTTTATTTAGTTTATCTTTATTTTAGTAATGTTTTGTGGTTTTCTAGAAAATGTCTTAGTTTAATTATTGAATTTACTTCTATTTGATTTTCATTAAGTCATGTTAGTCATTTCATTAGTCATTTTATTTGTTTTGATGGTGTTCAGGATATAGATGTGTTTTGTGTAATGACTGCTACTTAGTAACATTTTAGATTCACTGTAAGCCTATTAATTGATTTTTATTATATTTCACTTTTATGATTATAATTATATCCTCTGAAAATAATGACTTTCTATTTCTTGTTTTGGGAGGGGAGGTGGGTACCAGGATAGAACCCAGGGACACTCAACCACTGAGCCAAATCCTCAGCCCTATTTTGTATTTTATTTAGAGACAGAGTCTCACAGAGTAGCTTAGCACCTTGCCATTGCTGAGGCTGGCTTTGAACTTGAGATTCTCCTGTCTCATTCTCCTGGGCTGCTGGGATTACAGGATTGTGCCAGTGTGCCTGGCTGACTTTCTATTTCTTGAGAGAAAAATTTTTACAAAATTTATTTCTGTGTATTGCATTATTCCAATGGCAATAAGTCAAATATAATAAAGAATTGGTAATTGTAACCACCTTTGTCTCATTTCAAAACAAAAAGCAAAGTTTTTTTTATTTGAATCTTTATTCTATGATGTTTTCTGTTCCCAGAATAAATAAATAGTAAGATTTATATAATACACTTTTTCCTTTTTTTAATTTTTTTGGTGCTGGGGGCTGAACTCAGGGGCGCTTAACCACTGAGCCACATCCACAACGCTTTTTTGCATTTCATTTAGAGACAGAGTCTCACTGAGTTGCTTAGGGTATCTCTAAATTGCTAAGACTGGCTTTGAACTTGCCATTCTCCCACCTCAGCCTCCCAAGCAGCTTGGTTACAGGCCTACACCATCACACCTGGCTTATAATACTTTTCAAGCTACTTATGTTATGCAAAATTTTTTTATTTTTTAAAATTATGTCAAACTATGAATTACCTTGAAATTCAGAAAATATTAAGGCACTCTTATGTTCCTACAACCAACCCAACTTTTCCATAACAATTTATCTAATGAATATACTAGTAAATATGATTTACCAGTATTTCTTTTAAGATTTTTGCATCTAGTTTTGAAATATGGTTGACTTTTAATTTTATCTTTTGGGGATTATTCCTGTTTATTTCCAGCATATAGGTAATGCTGACTTCAAAAAATAGTTGAAAGCTGTTCCCTATTTTCCTGTTTTCTGAACAAATTTATGCTAACTTAATTCAATTTTTTCCTTAAATATTTGATGGAACTCTAGTGAATCCATCTTGAACTGCTTTTTCTTTGTATCAAGGTTCATGAATGCAAAATTTACTTTAAAAAAAAACCTGTAGAATTAATCTGATTTTCTATTTCTTTTCTTTGACAGTTTTGATAACCTATATTATTCTAGGAATGTACGTAGCTTATTTATGTCTCTTATTTTATTATAATAGCATAGTTTTTATTATTTTCTGCCCATTAGATCTATAATGATTTTTTCATTACTGCTTTTAATTATTTGTCCCTTTCCTCTTTATATTTTATTCATTCTGCCAAGGGTTTAATCATTTCACAAACCAGCAGTTCTATCTAATATTATTCTGCAATGTATTTTTGTTTTTATTTCATTAATTTATACTTGTGTCTATGGTATTTTCTTCCTTTTATTTGCTATGAGTTTAATTTTAATTTGCTATCTTTTCCATTTATTTTATGACATACATTTTTTTTTGTTTGGTACTGGGGATTGAATTCAGGGGCACTCGACCACTGAGCCACATCCCCAGTCCTATTTTGTGTTTTATGTAGAGACAGGGTCTCACTGAGTTGCTTAGCACCTCACCATTGCTGAGGCTGGCTTTGAACTCGTGATTCTCCTGTCTCAGCCTCCCTAAGTGCTGGGATTACAGGCCTGAGCCACCACACCCGGCTGACATACATATTTAAATCATTAATTTTAAGCTTTCTTTATACATTCAGGCTACACACTTATTTAAAACCTGGCTTTACCTAAACCTACAAAATTCATGTAAAATGTTTTTATTTTTGCAATTTAATTCAACTATTTCCTTTTCTTAAGTATAATTTTTTCTTTTTCCTTAATCCTTGAATTATGTAAAAATAGTCTGGTTAATTTCCAAAATATGCGGGAATTTTTCAGACCTTATAATTAGTTAGTTCTAATGTATTGCATTATCTCAGGTTACATACTCAGTGTTTTCAAGCCTTTGATATTTATTAAGACTTGCTTTATGCCCCCAAAGTCATGTCAAGTTAAGCAAATATTCCATGTGCATTTGTGGAAAAAAAAAAAATTGTCACAATATTTTATTTCTATTTCCTCAAGTTTTCTTATCACACAATGTGATTCTTCCAAATCCTTATTGATATTCAATCATCTTTTCTTATTGGTTTCAGGGAAAAAAATATTAAAATCTGACTTGAAATCAATATACTTCTTTTAATTTTATTAAAATTTGATTCATATACTTGAGGCTGTACTAGTAGGCACAGACAAATTTATGCTTACTGTATGTTACTGTCAATTTAAACTTTTACCACAATTGATTAGTTTACTGACTTTAGTAACACTTTTTTATCTACTTATCCATTTTCCTTAACTTTAATATAGTCACACTAGTTTTTGTATTTCTTGGATGCATAGTGTATCTTTTTTGATTTTTATCATCAATCTTTATATTTTGGAATATTATAAATTTCATATAGTAGATTTGTAATTAGAGTACTTTTGATTTAATAAAATTAAAGATTTATCTTTCTATAAATCATGATTTTTATAATTTTTACTTTTTTAAAAGTTTTAATTGCCAAATAAAAATTTATGTATATTTATCATGTGCAATGTGTTGCTTTGAAATACACATATATTGAATTAATATATGCAGTATCTCATGTACTAATTATTTGTGGTTAATATCTCTTTTTATTTTTTTGGTGTCAGGGATTGAACTCAGGAGTACTGGACCACTGAGCCACATCCCCAGCCCTATTTTATGTTTTATGTAGAGACAGGGTCTCACTGAGTTGCTTAGCGTCTCGACATTGCTGAGGCTGGCTTTGAACTCGTGATTCTCCTGTCTCAGCCTCCCAAAGTGCTGGAATTACAGGCTTGCACCACTATGCCCAGCTAGTTAATACCTCTCTTAGGTTTATTTTGTCTATGCTATGATTCTTTCTCTTACTTTTCTTTCCTCTGGATTATTTCTATTTTTCATTCTCCACCCTTCTATTATATTGGTAGTAATTAACTTAAGCATTAAAATATGTTTTTTACAAAGCAATAATACAAAATCCAATACTGACTGGAATTTGTAAACTTCCCAGAAAATGTAGTTATCCCTCTCCTGAATAAATGCCGTTGTTTGGATATCCCAAAATTATTCATATATTGAGTATGTTATTTGAATGTAACATTTTATTGGTCTTAGCATTTTTGCAATTTTTATTGTTACATTCTACCCCTGAAACTATAAGTATTAATTTATCACTTCAAAATATATTCTTAAATTTGGTGCTTCTAACTCAGTATTCTATGGGTTGATTTTTTGCCCCTAACAAAAATGCCTTTACATACCCTTTATTCCTGGAATTCATCATTCCATATTTGTTTGGCTTCCATTTTTCCATTAGAAAGTTACCTGTGTTTCTTATTTTTTTCTTTAAAAGTAGATTTTTTCTCTGGCTGCTCTTTTTCCTTAGTTATAATTAATTTTAGTATGATATTCCTTTTATTAATTTCACTTTATTTTATTGAGTTATGAAGGATTTCTGGTGTGTGAGGCATGAGGTTTTTCACTGATTCTAACCTCTAATTTCATCAATATGTATTTTCCTTTTTAATTTCTATCCCTGTCATAGGTTTGGTTCCCCAATAATCCAAATTCTGATACAAATTTAGTATGCAGGATGCTTATTTAGACATATTCTTGTTAAAACCTGTGGAAGGAAGAGGAATGTTTGAAATGTTTTAAGAATATCCCATAGAGTGAGCAGGTGAACTGTGATACAGCCCCAAAAAAGGCTTGGCTTCCCCTAAGGAGATGAACTGTAATAGCTCCTTGAGTTTTCCCAAGTTGGGCCAATAAAACTTATGTTTACACTCCCACATCACTCAGCTTCAATCAGCTTCCACATCAGTGATCTTCCCAGTGCTATGGACTGAATATTTGTATCCCACACCCAAAAATCTCCTATGTTGCAGTCTTAATCCCTCATGTGATGTAATTTGGAGGTTGAGACCATGGAAGCAGCAATTAGGTTTAGCTGAGATTATGAGGATGGATGGGATTAGTGCTTTTATAAGAGACCAGAGTCTACTCTGGCATGTGAAGGTACAGCAAAAAGATAGCTTCCTGAAAATCAGAAGGAAGGTCTTCACCAGACATTAAATATGCTGGCACTTAGATTTAGGACTTCCCTGCCTTAACTGTGACAAAGAAATGTTTATTATGTAGCCACTCAGTCTATGGTATTTTATTATAGTATCTTGAACTGACTTAGATACCAAGAAGGAGTATGAACTGAGAAAATATAAATCTCTGAAGTCCTGGTTATTTTTGAAGCTACTGGCAGCTGAAGACTATCTGTTGATAGCATTGCCAGCAGCTGAAAAATTAAGTCCTTCATTCAAAGTTGTTACAGAAACCCTTGTCCGTGTACATTTATTACACTCTCTCTTCCTTTAGATACTTAAATGATATTAATATTAATAATAAATTTTCACTGTACCCTCTATCTTTATTTTCTTTCCTAAATTTTCTACCTTTTCACTATTTGTTAGATTCATTAATATTTTATTGGACTATCTTGCTGTTTCTTTTTATATCTACCTGTATTCTACTGTTAAATCTATATGATGGATTCCAAATGGCTATCATATTTTTCAATTATAGAAATACAACTTTGTTTAATTATAGTGTTTATAATTCTTAGCCAGATTTTAACTCCTTTTTAATATCTCTGAACATAGCGTATTTATTTCACTTTGTCTTAAATGTCAATATCTAAAGTCCTTGAAGGTCTGTTTCTGTTTTCTGTTTTTTCCTCCTCATACAATTTATATTTTATTCTAAATAACCATAATATTATTTTCCTCAAAGGAAGGTTCATTTATGCTATAAAGCTGAGGAATCTAGCAATGTAGTATCTCTCTACTCAAATTTAAGGAACTGAGATATTGTAAGTTAATTCGCATTTCCAATGAGGATCTGTCTTTCTCTAGTTTGCCCTTACTATCCGACCAACAGTGATTTAACACAATGTCATCCTTGCAAGTTTGTACTTCAGTCTTTATATGATAAAACTGGAGAAGTTGTCCAAGTTTTACTTGGCTTCTCTTGTATTTTTACTTGTAGTTAAGATATTTACACGAAAACAGTTAAAAAGGAACTCTGCTTCTGTAATGGCAGAAGGGACTAAATACTTATGACCAAGTCTCCTATATTAGAAAACTAGAAGTTTTTCATTTTATTTGTTTAGATTTGCTTGAAGGCATCAGACAACACAGTAGTGAGAGTCACTGAGATGGGATCCAGGAAATATTGAGGTTCATGTACAAGAACATTTCTCCCGAGAGTGTACTTCTTTGCTTCTTCTCTTGCTAAAATTTGAATTATAAAACATTTACTGGATTTGCTGATAGTATAACAGTTTCTAGTACCATAATACATTGTCAAAAATATTCTCTTAGCTACACATTTTTTGTCCCATCCTTTTGAGGTCTGTATGGACTAACTTCCTTGGCATTAGTAACTTTTACTTTGAGGCCTTACCCTCAGGTATAATGTCACCCTGAGGTGTCAATTTTCATTTAAGAGAATAGGAATTCTAGATCTAAAGAAGTTAGCAATGAAGCCAATTGATAAACATTTTATTCTGGCTATGAATTCTTAAATTTTGAAAGCTTGTTTACTTCATGAACTGATTTGCCCATAAACATTATATAACATTTGTTATGAAAGAGGAAAGAATAGGGTCCAAATATCTGGTTCAAATTCTGTGTTTTTTCTCAAACTTCCCAAAAATAACACAGGCCATCTTTCTTATCTCCCTCTCCAATTATTTTTATGTCTGTTACTTAAACAATCAGAGCTAGCTATGTTTGTCCTTATATTGTAATTTTATAAGGATTCATAAAATTATAAACTCTTCAGCCATAAAATCATAAACTCTTTATGTCAGGATTTTCAATTATGTGTGTATGCATCTACCCATATCATGGTTTAATTACACCTCTAGGTTTATTTTTAACATAGAAAGTAATGAACAAAATTAATTCCAACAGAAGAATTTTTAACTTAATTTTATGAAGAAAAAATTAGGAGAATTCTAATAAAATCTAAATGTTGACATCTGTTCCTTTGGGAAATATAATTATAAGCAACAATTTTAAAAAGGTAAAAACAAAAACAAAACCAATCTGTTATAGTAATTTACAAACTTCCTGAAGAATTGTCTCGGAAGGAGACCAGATGGCAGAATAGCAGTTCCCCTTGAACCATACTGCAAGGAAAAAGTGTCAGGGCGGCAAAGGAAAAACTATTCTGAAGAAAGTGAGGGAAAACCATGAGAACCCAATAACGATGTGATAGGAAATCTAAATGGCATGAAGAATTGGAAAGACAATGTAGTGAAGCTACAAGGCAAGTCAAATTGCTTAGCCCTCAGTAAGGGGAGAACTAGATACCCCAAATATAAGGTAAAATGGAGAGTGCAACCAAACCCACTAATAACTACAGACTGGCAGTCCTAACTTCAGGAGAAACCCACAGTTCACATGAACTATATATGTAGTTCAGGGATTTGGTCTCAGGGTGACTCCTCATGCACAGCATGCTAGCCTTAGAGAAGAAATTCAATACATTGCTCAGCAAACTCTCAGAGCACTCTAACCAGAAGTCATCTTGAGAAATGTTTTATTGTTAAGGTACTGATAGTTCTGGGAGCAGACAGCTCAGAGCAATCAGAATTTAGGGTCCCTGTGGCATCCTGCCTCATTGGATGGGAGATGGTCATGAAAGACTGGAGGGGAGTGATGGATAGGAGCCCACTCAGTGGTGGAAGCATCCTTGAGAATGGTTAGTGTTCCTGCTCTCTGTGAGGAGGAGTGGTACTGAAGCAGACCAGGTACCCCCACCCAAAAGACCCTTGCCATAATTAAGCTTCTCTTCTTGTCAGAAAGATTTTTACAAAAGGTGTCAAAAGGGTATCAGCAAAAATTTCTGCAGAGAGCATTGTGGTTTATAGCTTCCTCTTTCTTATAAATGCCACATTTGCACACAGAACATGTGAAACCTCTGTCCCACGCACTGCCATGTAACCATCTCACTAAGTATAAATCTAAAAGAATTTCCAGACTCAAGGTCCAGAGATTTTTTAGGCTTTAGGCCCTGTGAAATGATGTACACTAAATAAACTTTGGATGTCCAGCCTCATCTGTCCTACATCAGGACCAATCATGAGTGGTCTGTTAAGAGGCCTGAGAGTAGGAAATCTGAGAGTGACAAACCACTTATTTCCATACTTCCACCTCCTGTACAGAATGTGCTTATTTTACTGCTCCCCCACAATTTTGAGGCTTCCTGGTATATACTGCCACACACCCAGACACATTGATTGTAGTACATACGGCTGAATATATACTCACTGGCATGGCCCACATAATGTTGAAGTTTGTTTTGTGAGAAGGGCTTGGTGAAGCCAAGACATTGACTAGGCCACAGGCATGAAGACTAATGTCCTCTGGAGAGATCTGTAGACATGCTTGAAAAAGAATGTTTCCAATGAAAATACCTCAGGGAGGAAGAAATTTTGACATATTTTTGCTGCTTTTGTTGTTTTTTTTCCCTTCATCTTTTTTATCCTTTATTATTTTTAGTTTGTTGTTATTCATTATTTTTTTCTGATTTTGATCTAATTTTTTTATTATACTTTAATGGTTTTTTTATGTTTTCTATTGTCTCATTTTGGATTTTTGATAAATTTTATTTTAATTAATTTTTAATTTGTAATTTTGCCCCTTATTACTATTGTTAATGTGGTTGTTGTTTCTCACTGATTGTTATTGAATTTCTACATCAGGATTGTTTTTACGTTGTGCTACTATTATTTGTTTTATTCTTTCTGAGTGGAGTTGGGAATCAAGCCTGACACCTCAAGCACGTCAGTTGGATGCTCTGCTACTGAACTATACCCTCAGACCAATTGAGAAAAATTTCATCTTACACCAGACATGATTTTGTCTCATTTGAACCTTAATGTTTACTTCAACTTAAAGAATAGGGGAGATCAAAAGATCCTACCTGACTACCTGACTCCAAGTAGGCTAGGGCTTTCCTGAAGTACAGATCCTGATATCCAAACTCACCAAAAACAGAGAGGAATAACTTAACTGTTGTGTACAGTATGCCTACAAGGAACATCAGCATAGATTACTCATATACACTTTCAGATTACACATTTTTAACAAGATTTGAGGAGTAGCCATAGAGATTGTACCCCAAATACACTGCTATCTACAATGCATCTGTCTGAACTACCAGAGGAAGGTAGTCTCTCAGGCTCTGGAACAGTATACACTATGTCAAAACTCATCAATACAGTCAGAGAAGCACACGTAAATCATTAATTATATTTCTTAATGTTACATAAAAAACTAATAGCCAAGGGCATATTGTCAAGAGCAGATATTCCTTAAGAAGGTTCTCATGTAAAAGTGAGAGAGATTTACATCCCAATAGATGCACAAATCTTAACATAAAAATACAAGACAACTGAAAAATAAGTCAACATGACTCCCTCAAAACTTCATGTCTCTGTTTCCAAAGATATTGAAGTGATAAGATGTTAAAGAATTCAAAAGAATCATGTTAAAAATAATCAATAGATTCAAACAGGATACAAATAGACAGCTGACTGAAATATAAAAGGCAATGAAAGATATGAAAGAACAATTCAATAAAGAGGTAGAAATTCTTAAAAAGAACTAGAGTCAAATAAGTTAAATGAAAAACACAGCTGAAAGTCACACCAATAGAGTAGATCAAATAGAAGAAAGAATATCAGAGCTTGAAGATAAGGCTGATGAACTATCACATTCAGATAGTAATAATAAATTAGAAAACAAGAATCAGAACATATGAGACATGATTAAAAGACCAAAAGTGCAAATCATAGGTGCAGAAAAGCGAGTAAGATATAAGATAAATTCATAGAAAATCTATTTAATGAAATGATATAAAATTTCCCAAATCATGGGAAATATATTGAGATCGAGATATTGGGGGTATTTAGAACCCAAATAGACATGACCAAAGAAAAAGAAACCTCTCCATGACATATGATAATTAAAATGTCAGAAGTGTAAAACAAAAAAACAATATTTAAAACTGCAAGAGAAAAATGCCAAGTTACTTATAATGTTAAACCTGTCCAAATAACAAAAGATTTGTCAGAAGAAATTCACAAGGCCATGAGGATACAAAATTATATATTAAAGTCCTGAAAAGCAAAAATAAGTGCCAATCTAGAATACTACATCCAACAAAGTTAACCTTCAAAACGAAAAGAGCAATAAAGACCATCTAAGACAATTATAAACTCAATGAATTTATGATGAATAAAACAGTATTAGAGATAACACTTTTAGAATCCTACACATATAAGAGAAAGCAAGATTAAAAACAATCATGAAAGCACAAACAAGAATAAATCACATTATAACAGTAAACACATAAAAACTTGGAAAGAATGATTATTAATTCATTAAACTATCAAATCTCTTAGATGAATAAGGAAAAAGAAATAGATTATTTGAAAAAACATCAGAACAATAATAATAAAAAACCAGGAAGTAGTACATGTCTTTCAATAATAACCTTATGTGTATATGGTCTTAAGTCTTCAACTAAAAGATGAAGACTGGCTTACTAGATTTAAAAAAAAAAAGACTCAATAATATGTTGCCTGCAAGAAACTAACCTCACAGGCAAAGATATATGCAGAGTAAAAGTAAAAGGACAGCAAATGATATTCCAAGAAAATGGAAACTTAAAGCAATCAGGAGTAGCTATATATATATATTCACATTTTGATGTCAAAGCAGATTCAGAGACAAAGAAAGTCACTACTTGTAGATAAAGGGATAATCCATCAATGAACTGATACTTTTGAAATTGTAGGTCAAATCAATTTTCCCTCCTCTAAGTTGTTCTTATTATGTAGTTCAGTCACAGTGATGCAAAAGCTGACTAAAATAAATAGCTCCAAACACTATGTGACACAGCACATAATTGGGGAAGGGCCCAGTAGAGGAAGCTTCTTAGCTCATGGCAGGGTCAGAAGGCAGAGAGAGAAAAGAAAGGGTCACAAGGAAGATGCATCCCTCCAGACATGCCCCCAGTGACCTATCTCCAGCCAATCCCTATCTCCCTATATTTACCACCTTGTCAGTCCATTCAAACTAAAATGGACTGATTACACTATAGCTCTCAGAATTTAATCATTTCACTAATGAATACTCCTTCATTATCAGGAGTTTTGTGGAACATTTCATACTCAAATCATTAACATTTGACTCTTGTTCCTCATGTCTATCTCATAATGCAAAATGCATTTAGTTTATCTCCAAGAGTCCCAAAGTCTTAAAAGTTTTAGCAGTCACCAAGTCCAAAATCTCCTATGAGACTCAAGTCAAACATTTGGTCGTGATTCCTATAAAATTGAAAATCAATACCACTGTATAGAGTAAACATCTGAGAAGATATACCCGCCGGGGACCCATCTACTCCAGCTGCATCCACCTGCCTACAATCACCACCAAGTCAGTCCAGTAAAACTAGAATGAGTTCATTAGGTGACAGCTCTCATAATATAAATCATTTCTATTCTGAAAATTCCTGCATCAACAGGATCATTTTGGTGATACTTCATATACAAACCATCATATTATTCCATAAAATATAGATGGAAGGAACTTTGCTAAACTCATTGTACAAAGCTAGTGTTGCCATGCTACGAAAACCTAAATAGAACAACAAAAAAATAAAATGATAGATTCATATCCTTGATGAATATACATGTGAAATCCTCAATAAAATACTTCTGTATTGAATTTAACTGCACAGTAAAAATATCATACACCACGATCAAGTTGGTTTCATTCCAGGAATACAAGTATGGTTTAATATATGTAAATTAATATGCTTAATATAGCACATAAATAGAATCAAGGATATCAGTTACATGATCATTGCAATAGATACAAAGCCTACAATAAAATTCAACATCCCTTCATGATATAACTTCTGATGAAACTAGGTATTGAAGGATCATACCTCAACACAAAGCTACATATGACAGACCCATAGCCAATATCATGCTGAATGGGGAAAATCTGAAAGCATTTCTCCTAAAATCAGGGATGAGACAAGAGTGTTTATTCTCATCACCATTATTCAATATAGTACTGGAAACACCCATAGCAATCAGGCAAGAGAAATAAATAAAATAGTACAAATAGAAAAGAAAGTATTCCTGTTTGCAGATTATGTGATTCTATTCTTAGAAGACCCTTAGGACTTCACTGAAAGACTCTTAAAATTGATAAGCAAATTCAGTAATACTTATCATACAAGTCAGTAGCTTTTCTTTTTTTTTGTTGGTACCGGGGATTGAACTCAGGGGTACTGAACCACTGAGCCATATCCTTGGCCCTATTTTGTGTTTTATGAGTTGCTTAGCACCTCGCCATTGCTGAGGCTGGCTTCGAACTTGTGATTCTCCTGCCTCATCCTCCCAAAGTGCTAGGATTACAGGCGAGCACCACTTCACCTGGCTAGTCAGTAGCTTTTCTATCTACCAACAATGTACTCATTGAGAAAAAAATGAGGAAAAAAGATTCTATTCATAATAGCCTCAAAGAAACAAAAATCTAGGCATAAATGTAAACAAGAAGGTGAAAAAAATCTACAATGAAAATTGTAAAGCACTAAAGAAAGAAACCAAAGAAGACACTAGAAATTGGAAAGTCTTCCCATCTTCATGAATTGAAAGAATTAATATTGATAAATGGTCATACAACTGAAAATGATCTACAGGTTCAATGGAACTTTCATCAAAATACCAATGAAATTATTCACAGAACTAGAAAAAAAATCCTAAAATTCTTGTAGGACACAAAGGACCTCAAATAGATAAGGCAATCCTGAGCAAAAAGAAAAATGATAGAGTCATAAAAAAGCCTAATTATAAAAAAGACTACAGAGCCATAGAAACAGTATGGTATTGCAATAAACACAAGCACAGAAACCAATAAAACATATTGAGAGCCCCAAAATAAACCCACACATTACAGCCCCTGATTCAAGAATCAAAAGCACCAAAAACATGTGTTGGAGAAAAGACAGCCCCTGTGAGTAATAGTGCTGAAAAAATTTAATACCCACATATAGAAGATTGGAACTAAGTCTCTATCTCTCACCCTGTATAAAGTCAACTCAATATGGATTAAAGTCCTTAATATAAGATATAAAACTTTTAAACTACTGAAACAAAACATAGGAGAAGTATTTCAAGATATTGGCACATTGAACAATTTCCTGGATAGGACTTTAACAAAACTTGGGAAATAAAGGCAAGATTTGACAAATGGGATTACATCAAAGTGAAAAGCACAACAAAGGAAAAAAAACAGAGTGAAGAGATAAGCTATGGAATGGGAGAAAATGTTTGCTAGATGTTTGTCTAACAATTAATATTCAGAAAAAAATAAAATCTTAAGAAACATTAGAAGAACATGTAATCCAATTAAAAATGGCAAAAGATATGAAGAGATACTTCTCAAGAGAAGAAATACAAATAGCCAATAAATACAAGAAAAAATCCTCAACAACTTTAGCCATCAGGGAAACATAAATCAAAATGACATTGAGATTATACCTCACCTTTCAGAATGTCTATCATCAAACACACACACACACACACACACACACACACACACACACAGGATGTGGAGAAAAAAGGGACCCTCCATACATACTGCTGGTGAATGTAAACTAGGAAATCACTATGGAAACAAATATGGAGGCTCCCCCCTATATTAAATACAGAACTATAATATGATCCAGCTACACCACCTGGTTATATACCTGAAAAAAAAAGAGCCAGCATACAAAAGATACCTATACACTATCTTTATTGATTTGCCATTCACAATAGCCAAGTTATAGAATTAGTCTTGATGCTTGAAAAAAGATGAATGGATAAATAAAACATTATGAATTTATATGTGTGTATATATGTATATATGTGTATGTATTATTCAGGCATAAATAAAGAAATCATATCACATGCAGGAAAATGGGTAGAACTCGAGGTCATCATGCTAAGTGAAATAAGCTAGGCACAGAGAGACAAATATTATGTTTTCTCTCATATATGGAAACAAACAAACCAAATAAAAGAAAAAGAAAATCTAAAAATAGAAAAGGGATGGTTAGGGAAGGAGAAGGGGACACTGGGGCAGGAAGGGGAACTGAAGGGAGGACAAGAGAGTGTAGTAGGGAAAAGCAAAACAGTTACAGCAAAATGTATACAGGTAAGGAAATGTCACAGTAAAATCCATTAATTTGAACAAACTATATGAGTTAATATTATGAGCTAATATTTGTAGTAAAAAGAATTGTTTAAAAATGTTGACAGTAATACTTTAGCTATATCAGAGATATTACTTCTGTATGTACATATGCCCAATTTACATATTCAATAATTACAATGCATTTATTTGCATTTGTGGTAGTAAAAATTTAAAACCAGCAAAACATCCTCCAACATGAGATGTAGACATTGTAGTACATTTATAAAAGGGATATTTTCTATGGCAGCTTATAAAGAATAAACCAATATGGACAAACTTTCAAAATAATGAGGAAGAAAAAGATAAGTTATAGAAGTTTCAATATAATATGATATAATTTTATAGAGATAAAATACATAACTAATAAAATTATGAAATGTCTATATATAAACATGATTAAAGTGTGAAAAAATCATACATGAAAACAACAAATATTAGTTTCATGAAGCTTTGGTGGGGATAGTTATCTCTGGGCAGAGAATAAGAGAAGTGATCAATTACAGGGTCCTCAATTTTAACTGTAATGCTTAATTTGTGTCTATGTTTAAAATATATTGCTGGGTGCAGTGGTGCACACCTATAATTCTAGTAGCTCGAGAGACTGAGACAGGAGGATTGCGAGTTCAAAGCCAGCCTCAGCAATGGTGAGGCACTAAGCAACTCAGTGAGACCCTGTCTCTAAATAAAATACAAAAAAATAGGGCTGGGTATGTGGCTCAGTGGTTGAGTACCCCTGAGTTCAATCCCTAGTATTATTATATATAGACTTTTATACATATATATATATATATTTATGTAGATATATATATATATATATACATATATATATATTTGAAGCAAATATGCCATATTAGGCTTCAAAGAGTCTGTCTCAAGGACATAATCCCCTGATTGTTTCCAATAAAAATAGTATTCTCATATGAATCAATGTGGAGCAGTAAATTAATATAAAATCTTTTGAATTCCTCTTAAACACCTAATATGTAACTCACTTTATATAAATTCACATAAAATGCCTGAATACTTTGCTTCTGAACTCATATGCTCTTATTTTAGAATTGAAAACTAATTTACTTACATGTTAAAAATATGAAATAAAATATATAACTAATAAAATTATTAGAGTATATAGTTTAGAAATCCAGAGAAAATTTGGTCTCATCCATGGCTTTGTCTAAGAGTTTAAATGAATCAGGTAATCTGATTGTCTTCACTTTATAGCATAAAGTTGGCTCCAGAAGACCCAAATGGCAGATAAGCAATGCCAGTGAAGAGATTATTTTCTCCAATGCCTCCAAAGAAGGCTCAGAGTGGGTTTTCATTTTCACTGGTGGCATATTCAGTAGATTATTAGAGGATTGGACATTTTGACTGACAGGACAACCAAGGACAAGGAAGGAAAAGCAGTTCAACAGGAGGAAAAATAAGTCACTGGTACCCAGGAAGATCCTACTGGTGTTGTATATGCAAAGATAACTCAACATCCCTGCTTCATCTTACACATGTGCACTTTTGATAACATGCTCCACTTAGCAATATCAGCATATTTAAGAAAGGAAGACACATGGTGATACTCCCCTTTCACCATCCAATTAAAATTATTCTTTTTTGGTCAAGAATCCCTGTAGAAGTTGCCAACTATTTCCCACCATAATACTGCATCATTATTTACTTAACATGGACTAATAATTTTGCTGATTTCAAATGATTCTTGTAGAAATATAGTAGTTTGCAAGTTTACTGGTAATAGTTTTTTTAGGTAATCTTAATTTTTAAAAACAAAACTTGTTTTAAATTACCCTTTCATTATGTAATAAATTCTCTTTATTACACTATAGATTTAAAAGTTAATACAGATTTTTAAGGTCTATATATTGACAGGAATTGTCTCTTTGGCAAGTTTGTGTTCTTGCTTGCTCTTTACATATCATAGTATTTTCTTATGATCTGTGTCAAAATGTTGAAAAATGTGTAGCAGATGCATCATTTAAACTTCTTTAAATAAAAAAGAAATACATTTAAATCACATTTAACTTTTTTTATGATGCAGTTGTGAATTAGGTCGTTCTTTTATTGGTAATTAGAGTGTGGAACAGATGGTATAGAATTTGGCAAAAAGTGATAATCTCTCCAAACGAACATGTTGTCAACTGATTATTCATAAAACAAGGATCTATTGCATTGATCAAGAGTCTGTTTAAAAGGTTAGGAACTAAGAAATGTTCTTCAACTGGGAAGACATGGAATTTCACAAGTAGAAAACCATTTGTCATGCTGTGTGTCTTTGGCACATTCTGTTATCTACCATTCATTCAAAACAGCTTCATTAAATCCTTGGAGCAATCATTTGGAGAAATTTCTTTATCAGGAAACCATTGCAACTATGAATCTAATAATTTTAACCAGTTATTAGTGAGCACAAGAAGAAACTCCTCTGCTTTTGCCATGCATTCTCCCTAAATCACTCTTTGAATTCTCCAGTAGAACCACTGCAATAGGATTCAGGTACTCTGAAGACCACAAAGAGTTACCAGGAGCTGGAGCACTTCAACTTGACTGTGAACTTGACTGTTCAGGTGCAAGAATAGAATATGACTCACAGAGAAGGATGCCTAGAGCAGCTCCAATTCACAGATCCAGGTTATGGATATCTATGGTAATGCCCAGAATCCATCTCCTGAGGATTGAGAAAAAATAATTAGGTGAAAGATTATCATAACAATGTGTTTCTGATGATTCTCAGAACTAACCTCACAGATCTAATATTCTAGGACTTCCCCTGTCCTGTTCTTTCCCTCACTGTTCCATGATGTTGCCATTTATTCTCATCTGGGGCCTACATACACTCCTGGCTATTAGGGAACCACATCATCACAATCTGATAGGCAACTTAGTCTTTCTAAATTATTCATGAATGTTAAGTGGAGGAACTGAATGTTAGTTGTGTTAGCTGGCACATTCAGGGATGGCAGTTTCTTTGAAGTAACAAATTTAAAACAGGCAAGAAGAGTTATCCCTCAACATTTATATTCAGAACAGCTAAACTATCTAGAGAATTGCAAGAAAAATTGAGTTATAGTCTTTGAGAGATATATATAGTAAGCGAAGAAGATCTAAGGTATATTCAAGAAAATAAATTTCACTTTGGTAGGCATTGTCTTACTGTTAAAATTTATCTGATACCTGACAAGAGAATTATAATTCTTTTGTGTATCAAAATTACCTTGTATATTTTCATGTGCTTAGAACTGTCATTACTATGAGAAGTTGTTTTCAAACTTTGAAGTTAAGGTGGTAGCTAGGTACTATTACATGATTTGGGATTCTGTAATTTTTTCTCATCAATTACTTATAGAAAAGAGGGGAAAAGTGTAAAATTATGCAGGAGTAAATAGAATCAATCAACAATCTTCTAGACCTCATGGGGAATTCCCACTAATAAAAAGAACTAAATTAAATTCTGTAAAACACCAAGGCCAGTTAGAAAACTAATGAACTTTTCACCCATTCCCAGGGAACACTCCTAATTTAGAGACCCAGATGGGTATTTGCTGTCTGTTGAGGGAAGACAGATGCCTGAAATGCATGGAAAGCTCTTTAGAGGTGATTGAGTAATTTCTCTTTATTTCAATGCATCATTAAGATTTCTTTGTTCTATAGTTATTTGGGACATTATTATTCTCAAGAATATAATGTTTCTTTGGTTGGAATTGATAGTGGCATAGTGAATAAAATAGTTGGGAAATAAGGAGAGAATTTTGGAAGTAGTGAATTTTGGACATTTTATACTTAATCTTTCTGATGTTAAAATCTATAGATTTTAAAAATGCTTTTAGTCATAAACAGATTAAATTCCAAAACTCCTTCATAAATAACCTAGTTGATAACTATAAAGTTACAAAGTATTGTTATAAATATATGTACTAAAGTTCTAAAATAGAATAATAATACCATTTATTGATGGTGGGAAGACTAATAACATTTGCCCTGGATTTTATAGAATTTATGTGCATTTGAAGGTTGGTTTTTAAAAAAGGATCTTCAAGTTAAGCTGAAAAAGTGCATATTTAATCATATTAAGCAGAGAAAGCAGTTTATCATTAGATAAATAGCTATTTGACATAATAAGATTTTAAAGTTTTTATCTCATTAAACACTAAACCAGTCTAAGCTGGGAATGGTGGTGCACACCTAAAATACCAGCGGCATGGGAGACTGAGGTAGGAGGATTATATGTTCCAAACCAGCCTCAGCAACTTAGAAAGGCTCCTAAGAAATTTAGTAAAACACTGTTCCAAAATTTAAAAAAAGGGGAGGGGATGGGGAAATGGCTCAGTGGTTAAGCACCCCTGAGTTCAAGCCTTGGTATCAATTAAATGAATAAATAAATAAATAAATAAATAAATAAATAAATACTGTCTGAGAAGAGAATATAAGTAGTAACTTGATCATTAGAAAGATAGAACTAAGGAGGAAAATTCACCAAGAACCATGAAGGCTGCTGCTCACTCACTGGATACTTCATAAACATATTTTCAAAGCCCCCATTCAATAGACTTTAATGTTAAGAGACTAAATTTTCCTTTCAGTTGCATAAGCAAAAATGTATTTTTACATAAATTACTATTAAAATAATTAAATTTTAGAAGTAAATCTACTTTGTGTTCATATTAATTTTAAAAAAATTGAATGACATAAAAGAAGATTAAAGGTATGATGGAATGATAAGATACTAAAGTAAGAAGATAGTTTTGAACAATTGATGATGTAAGGATAATCATGAATGTAAAATAGAAACCAAAAAATTAATTTTTCCAAGAGGCAGTAACTCACAGAAGCAAAAATGCAAGTAATTTAGCCATTGGTGTAAATTACAATATTCAGAATTATTCTTGGTATGAGGGGAAAAAAGACCAAAAAGAAGTATTCTTGGTATAAACACTAACAAGAAATCTTTGGGAAAATTGCAATGTAACACATTAATTATAAACCATCTAGGTGGTAATCCATTATGAAAACAATCAGATATCCTAAGATTTATAGACATCAGGTAGTATAGCATAAACTTACATTCTCTGAAGATGCAAGTAACTAAAGAATACTGTAACAGAGCAACATTACAGAGCAACATGACAGAACATAAATCTTCTTTAAAATTCTCTGATGTCCAAAAGCCATTAAACGAAGATGTACATAAAATTGTTATAAACACTAAAAGACAAATGTCAAAATAATTTCTAAACTTAAGATATACATTGTTAAAGATGATATTGCTTATCTGGCTCTAAAATTTGAAGTTATGTAAGTGAAATTTCAACACTGGTGTGGGAAAAATGAAGCAAAAGTAAATTCACCAGATGATTTGTTCCTTATCTTACAAATGAAATACAAAATAAACATTCTTCTTGTTCTTGATTCTTATATGACTTAATATTTAACTTAGACACAATAGTTTGTAGCAATAAATAAAGAGACACTATTATTGGCCTGAAAATCTCAAAAAATCCTAAATAATGAACCTTATATTAATGAAAAAAGTAAAAATAGAAAAATTAAAGTAACAGACATCCAAAATAATACTTATGACAACCATTACAAATGGCTCAAGTTTTCTTATTAAAATTCAGACTGTTTAATTGGATTAAAAATACAATTTAACTCTGTGCCTTTTCAAAAGTGATAAACTTAAAGCTCTATGAACAAAAAGGATATATAAATAATAGTTAATGAAGAATGATTTATAATATGTATAATTAAATTTTATATCCTATAGACATTATGATCTTTCAAATTCCTATCACATTTTGAAGATCACATAATCTACATGCTATCATTATTTTTCATAACTTTTCTAGTAGAGAAGTCATTGGGTCCATGTACTCCAACAACAACAAAACATTCATAAATACATGTTAATGAAAGATCCAAATGCTGAGAGTAGTAAATACCAAACATATTTTTACATGTAAACACATTGATAGCATGTACTTATCTCCTCTCACTAATAAATACTAGCTAAATTTGAAGTTATAATAAGAAAAAAATGATTTTCCCAAAAGGATAAGAAACCAGGAAAAAGACATTAGAGAATACCAAATTTTAACTAAATTTTGGAAGAATGACAACAAATAGGTTTGATTTCACAAATAACCAATGAGAAGATTCTGAATTCAGGACCACTAAGAATGATGGATGGCACTGGATTTAACAAAGAGGTTAAGGTGAAAGTCTATGAAGGACGTTTTAGCAATCTTCTCCGTTGTTATGGTTTGGATGTGAAGAGTCCCCCATAAAGCTCATTTGTTGAAAGCATGATCACAAATGCAGGAAAGTTCAGAGATGAGGCTTTTAGACAATGATTAGTGATCTGGTTGCATTCTTTAATCAGTTACTCCACTGATACCTTAAGAGACTACTGGGTGGTAATTGTAGACAAGTAGGGTGTGGCTGAAGGAAGTAAGTCACTGGAAGTGTGGCTTTAGACTATATATGACCATTCATTCCTTTCTCTCTCTCTCTCTCTCTGCTTCCCACTGCCACAAACTGTGCAACTTTACTCAACCTCTCACCATGATGTCTCTCTTTTGGAGAAAGCCAACTGTGAACTGAAGTCCTGAAATCATGAGCCCCAAATTAACTTTTCTTCTTCTAAGTTGTTCTTGTTGAGTATTTTGATTGCAATGATGAAAAGCTGGCTAATATATCTGTTCTCTTCCAGAAAGGAATCAGCTAGGTCTGACATTCTAATACCCTGTCACCCCAGTTAGGATGCCCATGTATGCTCCATGCACAGAGATATTATGACAACCTGATCAAACTGAAGCACCACACACATAAGTGCAAAATTTAAATTTGTAAGGTTTTACTTATAACTTCAGACAAATAGTGAAGATAATCAGACATGAGGTTGAAAATAAAGGAATGAAAATAATATCAGAATCAGGGTCTGAGGGTACACATATAATACAAAGAATAAAAGGAAGAGTCAATAACCTGTGACATATAGTAAGGAGTTATGAAAATAAGTTATATATTTATAGTCAAAAAGAGGATACACTAAAGAGGAAAAATTAGAAAGCAAATTAATGAAAATTTTAAAAATATAATTTTTTAACTTTAATATTATTTTGGAAATAAAGTTGAAGATTTCCCTAAGCAGTTGATTAAAAATGGAAGTTAACAAGGCAAAAAAAAAAAGAGAGAGAGAGAGAGGGAGAATGAATCCACAATATACTACATCAGACTAATTGAAAAATTGAAAAGAGAAAAAACGGTGTGAAGGAAAATTATGAAAATGTTTATAAAAGTGTAAAATTTCATTCTGGTATTTTTTCCCACATATAAAGAGCTTGTAACTGTCGTTCTTAGGCTTACATCAAAAAAGAAAAAAAAAACTTGACAAAATAAAATTAATTTCTTTTTTTTTTTTTGACTAGGACAAAATAACTTTCAGAAATCTACAAAGATAGATTTCAGATTTCAGAGAGAAGCAACAAAGAGCTATTTCCCTAAAGACATTTCCAGAGTCAAACATGTACAAATGGCAATTTTTGACAAATTTCTAGAGGCTGAGCATGGATTAATATTAGAGTAAAATATCTCTTAGGGAAAAATCTCACATTTGTATGAGATTTACCCCCAGAAATTCTATAGGTTCTTATAAAGCCAGATCACCAAAAGGAGGCAAATTAAAACCGCTGGGCAAAGCTTTATTGGAAATATACACTCTTGGGCTGAACTCTCCCGTCCATCAGAGTGTGTACAGGAGAATGGTGCACGTGTTCCGGGATACAGAAAATTTTAAAAAGCCTGGTCAGGAAGTAAAGGGCTTAGGGCAGGAAGAGAAGGTCAAAGTCCTTCCTGGATAAGTCAGGAAAAGCCCGCTGATTGACAGGAGGCTCCTCTACTGCTGATGTCAGTGTCTGACTGTTTCATGGCTGCCCCTAAGTGGGAACTCTGGACTGACCTAACAGTTCTAATAACAAAGAATCAAGAAAGATCTCATCATCACTATCAGGACAGTAGTTACTAAAGTTAAACAAGATTATACTATTTGATCTGCCCATCCTGTTCTTAGGTTTTCATCTGACTGAAATGAAAAAATTTCCACACAAAAAGATCCATGTGAACATTTTTAGCAGTTTTTTAAATAATCACCCCAAACTCAAAACAGTCAAGAAATCTTTAATAGGTATTATGATATGAATCTGAAATGTTCTCCAAAGACCATGTGGTGAAGACATGGTTGCCAGCTATGGTGGTATTGGAAGGCAGTGCAACCTTAGGAGGTATCGCCTAATTGGAGGAAGCAGGCCAGTTGGGGCAAGCCTTTAAAGGAAATATTAGGACCCTGGCCCTTCCTTTCTCCACTCTCTCTACTCCCTGGCCACCATGCTGTAAGAACCTTTGCTCACATATTCTCTTCTAAATGCTCTGCCTTCCCACGGCCCAGAAATCATGAACTAAAACCTCCAAAATCATGAGCAAAAATCTTTTATCCTTCATGAGTTTTTCTTAGGTATTTTTTAACAGTGATGGAAAGTTGACCAACAAAAAAAGTAAATGGATAAGCAAATTCTGATACTTGTATTTGCAAACCCAGACATGAATCACGCATCCATAATATTATTTATAGAAGCCAGTGAGAAAGAAATACACACTGTATAATTCCTGTAATGTAATATTCTGACAAAAGCAAAGTTATATAGGTATTAAAGAAGTCTATGGTGGCTACAGGCTCAAGTTGGAGGGAAGAAAAATGAAATACAGGGTGTATTTTAAGGTGTCAAAATTATTCTGATAGTACTGTTAATGACGGATACATGGCATCATCCATTTTCAAAATCCATAGAACTTTAGAACTTAAAGAGTAAAACAATGTATGTAAATTTTAAAAAAGAATCACTATGGAGATTGGGAAATCTGAAAATGGAATGTAGAATGTGACAAATACAAATGCGTGCATCTGTTTTTCAGACACTGCATACAAATGTATGAAACAACCTCATTGAGGGGAGGAGGAAAGTGCTGATCCAAGTGGTTTGGGAAAAAGCCCTAAAAATACAGAGAAGAAAGAAAGAATAGATAAGCATTGTATTCTATTTGGTACATGTTTTCCTCAGAGGTAAGAGTTAACAATTCTGAAACCAATGTACTGTATATTCTTAATTTAGTAGTTAAGCAAATTAATTGGATAATGAGAGCCAGAATTCTCTGTTGGAGAAGTTAAGGGTGGAAATCTACATTGATCCATCTTGTAACAGATTAGAATTGGGGATATAAGTGTGAACACCTTTTTCATTAATATACATAGAGATGATTACACATAGAAATATTCATGTATATATGCTATACACACACACATATATGCACACACTTGCTTCTTCTGCCAGCTTAGATGGCCTAGAAATAATGACATACTCAATAGAAATTAGAATACTCATGTTCAGCTCTTGATTTCTAATACTATTCTCCAAAACAAAGAATCAAGCATCCTTGAATACATGGCTAATTCTAGGACTGATGCAAAATACACATGAGATGAGCCTGGAGCATGCTATAGTGCTAGAAAATAAGAACATACTGAATTTAAAAATCTTTACAACCATAAAGGAATAATCAAAGGGATATAGGACCCCAAATAAAAGAGTATCCAACTGCTAAAACTGGTACAATTTGAGCAACATGTTAAATAAGGCCTTGCTGGATTAAAATTTTAAGTATAAAATAGAGATGAGGTTATATTGATATTATATAAGCATTTTTTAGAAAGCACATATAAGCATTTTTCAGAAACTTTATTGTATTGATTACCTACATTCAAAAAAAATTAGAAAGATCCCAAATGAGTAATCTAATGCTATATCTCAAAGCTTTAGAAAATGAAGAGCAAACGAGTTAACAAAAGCAATAGAAGGCAGGATATAATTAAGATCAGAGGCAAAATTAATGAAATTGAGAATATGAAAATAATACATAAGATCAATACAGTAGAGTTAATTCTTTGAAACAATAAACAAGATTCATAGATCCTTAGCCAAACTGAAAAAAAGAAAGCAAGATAAAACCCAAATTAATAAAATTAGAGATGAAAAAGTAAGTATAACCATAGAAACTTCTAAAATCAAGGGGATCATTAGAAACTATTTTATACATTTATACTCCAATAAACTAGAAAATCTAGTAGACGTTGAAAAATTTCTAGACACATATCATCTGCCCAAACTGAACCAGGAAAACATAGAAAACTAACAGACAAATATCAAGTAATAATTGAAATAGCAATTAAAAGTCTTTCAACAAAACAAACCCAGTACCGGATAGATTCTTCATTTAGTTCCACTAGATATTGTAGAAGAATTAACACTAGTTTTCCTCAAATTATTCCATAAAATTGAAAGGGAGAGAACACTTCCAAATATATTCTATGAAGCCAGTATAACCCAAAGGCATATCAAGAAAGAAAATTACAGAAGAGTATACCTGATTAACATGGATCTAAAAATCCTTAATAAAATATTAGCAAATCATATTCAAAATCATATCAACAAGAGAGTATATTATGATCAAGTGGGTTTTATTCCAGGGATGCAGAGTTGGTTCTATGTATGCAACATCAAAAAATCTAATTCACTACATAAATAAAACGGAAGACAAAAATCGTATGATCATCTCAATAGGGGCAGAAAAGACTTTTGATAAAATCCAATACCCATTCATATTAAAAACACTGAAGAAACTAGGAATAGAAGGAACTTATCTCAGCATTATAAAGGCTATATACAACAAACCCAAAGTCAACATCGTATTAAACAGAAAAACTAAAAGGATTTTCTCTGAAATCAGGAACAAGACAAGGACATCCACTCACACAATTCCTATTAAATGTACTTCTTGGAACTCTAGCCAGAGAAATCAAAGAAGGAAATTAAAGGGATACAAATAGAAAAAGAACAAGTCAAATTATTTTTGTTTGCTGTTGGTATAATTCTACATCTTAGAGGCCAAAAAATTTCCATCAAAAGACCTCTAGAGCTGATAAACTCAACAAAGTATCAGGATAGATTAACATTCATAAATCAACAGTTTCCCTATGCTCTAATAGTGATTCTGCTGAGAAATCAGAAAAACTATCCTATGCACAAAACCTCAAAAAATAAAAAATAAAATAAAATAAATTACTTGGGAATTAATCTAACTGAAAGGGAAAAGACTTCTACAGTGAAAACTATAAAAGAATGAAAAAAGAAATTGAATAAGATCGTAGAAGATGGAAAGTCTTTTCTATATTTTTGAATAGGCAGAATTAATATTGTCAAAAATGGCCATGTTACCTAAAGGGTTATACATATTCAATGAAATCCCCATCAAAATACCAATGATATTATTCACAGAACCATAGAAAGCAGTCTTGAAATTCATTTGGAAAAATATGAGATCTAGAATGGCCAAAGCAATATTGAGCAAGAAGAATGATGATGAATGATCACAATATTGATCTCAAATTACACTACACTGATACAGTTTTTTTTAGAAAAGGCAGCAAAATAGCATAGTATTAGCATAAAATGAAGATCGATGGGAAAAAAATAGAAGACAGAGACAAACCAACATACTTAGAGTCATCTGATACTTGACAAACATATCAAAGATATATGTTAGAGGAAAAATAGCCTTTGTAATAAATAGTACTGGGGAAACTGGATATCCATATGTAGAAGAATGAAACTAGGTCCTTGTCTCTTACCTTGCACAAAAGTCATGTCAGAGTGGACCAAAGACAGAAATTAGACCCATAACTTTGGAACTGCTAGAAGAAAATATAGGGTCAACACTCCGTACAAGTACAGGCACAGACTTCCTTAATAAGACCTTGAAAGCTCAAGAAATAAAATCAAGAATTAACAAGTGGGATTGCATCAACTTAAAGTTTCTGCACAGAAAAAGAAACAATAAAGAGCATGAACAGAGAGCCTACAGAATGGGAAAAAATCTGCCAGCTACTTTTCTGACAGTGGGATATCCAGAATATACATTGAATTCAAAAAGCTTAACATCAACAAATAAAAACAAACAACAAACAAACAAAACCTGAATAACCCAAGCAACAAATGGGCAAAAGAATAGATATTTCTATAGATGAAACACCAATGGCCAACAAATATATGAAAAAATGGGTCAACATTCCTACCAATTAGGGAAATACAAATCAACCTATACTGAGATTTCATTTTTTTCCAGTTGGAATGGCAATTATCAACAATGCAAATAATAATAAATGGTGGTGAGGATGTGAAGAAAAGGATATACACATACATTGTTGATGGGACAATAGATTAATACAACCACTCTGGGAAGCAGTATAGAGAATCCTTGGAAATCTATGAATACATTTCTAATCATCATATGACCCAGATATCCCACTCTTCAGTATTTCTCCAAAAAACTATTTAGACCCAATCAATGTTTATAGCAGTGCAACTCCCAATAGCCAAGAAATGTAACCAGCCCAGGTGCCCCTCAATAGATGTATGGCTCAAGAAAATTGGCATATATACACAATGGTGTTTTACTCAGCCTCAAAGAAGAATAAAATCATAACATTTTCCTATAAATGGACAGAACTGGAGAACATCATGTTAAGTGAAATAAACTAGACTCAGAAAATCAAGAGTTGAATGTTTTCTCTCATATACATAAATTATAGCAAAGTAAAAGGAAAGACCATGTAGAATATAAAGATAAAAAGAAGATCTGTGGAGTAGAAGAAGGAGATTGAGGGGTAAGGAGGAGGGACAGGTAATAAGAAGAAATGTGGAATGAATTTAACAAAATTATACTACATGCATGTATAAATATACCACAGTGAATTCTGCCTTTATGTTGATCTATGAAACACCAATTAAAAATAAATAATTTAGGGGAAAGCTCAATAAGTAAATAAATGAGAAGAGTAGACAAATCGTTCATGCACAATAAGAAGTTGAACATCTCTCTCTACACTTTCTGTGTGGTAGACTCGTAATGACTTTAAAAGAATTGATAGGGAGGAAAAAGTAGCAGCTAACAAAACTTGTACTCACTACATTAGCTAAATGATATATGTCAACATCAACAGTGACATGTCTTGTTGATAGTTAGTATCTTTGATATGATGAGGTAAAAATAACATTTTGCCTTCTTTTTATTCTTCCCCAAAACAATAGTCCTGATCTGATCATGAGAAAATCACCAGGCAAATCCCAATTGAAGTATATTGGAAAAAGCACTTCAACGGTACTCACCCAAATTGTCCAGATCATTAAAAACCAAGAAAGTATAAAAAATTTTACAGCCAAGAAAGAAGCCTGGGAGGTATGACAATAAATTGTTATGTTGGTTCCTGGATGGAATGCTCATTTTTGATGTTAATAATAGGTTAGACCAGGTGTATGCTGTATGAGAATTCTCTTTAGTATTTTTGCAACTTTTTGGGTAAATCGTGAACTTTAAAAATGAAAAGTTCTTTCAAAAACAAATCTTAGCTATGACAAATATAAGATTTAAATTGGAATGCTACATTTATTTTCCAGCACAATTAGTGAAATAGAAAAAGACTGGTACTAAAAAAAAAAAGAAAAGAAAAAAGACTGGCACTAATGTACAGTTTTGTGAGATTTCTGGACACTACAGCTAAACAGAGAAAAATGAAAGTAATTAAAATAGAAAATAACAGACACACACACACACACACACACACACACACACATATACATACCTCATGTAACACCAGAGATCAGACAAATATTCAAAGTAAGCATAGACAAAAAAAAGAATCAATTTCAAATCTAGAAGACTATGCTGAAATATCTTTAAAATTCTGAGGGAAAATTATTTTTAACTTAGTATTCATTCTATGCCCATCTAAACTATCAATCACATCCAAGATAGATTACTCATATAAGGACCTCAATAATCTTCCTAACACATTCAGTTTATAGTAAGCAATTAGGTGACAAGAGAGTAAATGAAATAAGTACACAAGAAATTCTAAAACCAAAAGATTCAACATTAGAATAACTATTTACTATGTACTATTTTTAACAAGTTATGGAATCTAATTGAAAAATAAAAATAAATTTTAGTGTTTTATAAACTGCAAAAAATAACTGTAATAGAAGAAGAAAATTGTTTTAAAGAAAACGTTGATTGGTGTGTACTCTACGTGGTATTACTATCTTCAAATAATAAGAATAAATGAATTTGTTAACCATCATCAATTATTTTTAAACTATACATAATTTTATTTGATTCATGTAAGTATTTTTTCTTTAGAGTTAGAACCATTAATATTATAATAATAAATACAATGTCATAAACTCATATGAATTACCAAACTAAATTAAAACATCTTATTGCTTCTTTAAAACATTTTAGATGATTTAAGTAATTTTAAAAGCTAATATTTGAGTAAGGTTGCACAGACTAAACATTTGAATTTTTGTTTCTTAGTAACTTCCCCTTGAACTGAGGCTAATTATCCATGTTTGAAGCAGTCTCATTTCAATAAGTATGGAACACATTTCATTTTCTTCCTCAATAAAGATTTATATAAAAAGTCTTTTTTTTCACATTTTCTTTGCTATTACAGCTGTGCTTTATCTTGAAAATATCCCATAGGACTGAGTTTAGCATGATAACAACCAACCTCCTGCTGGCTTCTACTTCTTTTATACAGTAATTACAACACAAGCAGGGAAGTCTGCTTTTGTCTCAAATATTACACATGAAAAATATAAGATTCAGAGTAGCCACTTTACATTCTCATCCTAAGGAAAAATGTGGGCTCTGGCCATGAAATTAAAATAAATGGATAATACTAGGAGAAGAGTTTTCGAAGCTCTCATTCATTTTTAATACACTGTTGCAGAGGAATTTAGAGAAAAAAGAGAAAAGTTTTGTGATTAGGCAAAGGAGAAACGTGGTTCTATCTCTTAAAAGAAAAATTGAGATTATGATAATAATACAGTTTATAATCTATAAAAGTTCAAGTGTGGAGAATTTTTTGAAGTAAGTGCACTTTTATTTGATAATGTTTTCAAAATCTTTAAATTTCATACAAATATGACAAATGAAACATTTTGCTTTCATTATACAACACTCTATGTCCTTCAAATTACTATCATCATTTCATTTAAAAACACTTTTAAAAGTTCTCCCACATTATGAAGAAAAGTAAATTACATATTCATTCTACTACAATTTGAGGTATTACAATAGCTATCTTCCCAGTGTAACGGCTGCTCCTTTGAAAAAATTGAGAGACCCAGCCACTGTTCTGCTAACCTTTTCTGTATTTCTCCATCTTTTCTTCCTATAGGCAACAATCTCATGCTGAGAAGAAAAGCTGAAGGGAAATTATTGCCCCCATCAAAGCCCCTGTCCCTGGTGCTGGGAGGATACCAACAGGACCTCTGACCCACAAGCCTAACTGAATACACATATGCATATCTCTGTGCCCTCCCCCAACAATGCTTGTTTGTTATTCCCCTGTTTAATCATAAAACTTCTATGGGATTCTGGGAATGCAGAATAGCTGTATCCTGGTTTGGCCAAATTGAATAAATTCATTTTTCTTTTTATATAATTTTTCTCTTACTTCCCCTGTCAGTAGGTAACTGAATATGGCCTATGGAACCCCCAGAGCCAAGCCTCTAGATGTGGAACCTGATAACAATGTCTAGGAAAATATGATTTATTACTTCTGATTCACTGTCATCACTATGCTGTTGGAGTTATTACTTTTATATTTTTAGCTTGTCTCAAAATTATTATATTTTTCTTGAGAGGAAATTTTATCTAGAATAACATAAAAGAAAATATTTTTGATTTTTATGATTGGGATACTTCTCTCACATATCTATATTAAATGACAAGAGAGTAATTATATTTCCATTATTTTGCTGAAATTGG
>CM053407.1:61745015-61812940 GCA_028644305.1 Xerus rutilus | reverse complement strand
TGCTTTCTTTTTTTTTTTTTTTTTTTTTGAATATTTTTTTTTTTTTAAATATTTATTTATTTATTTTTTAGTTTTAGGTGGACAGAATATCTTTGTTTTTATGTGGTGCTGAGGATCGAACCCAGTGCCTCATGCGTGCTAGGCGAGCACGCTACAACTGCGCCACAATCCCAGCCCCCCACATGCTTTCTTTAAAAAAAAAATTATCTAAGGCCACTCTGGCCCAGCCTGGCTTAAGTTAATAGGATACATTACATTCTTCAGCAAACAACCTGTTATGTGCAGAATTGCAGGCCTAAAGACTTCCTCTCTGCTGATAAGAACGAAAGTTACACTGAAGGAGGGCTTTTGTGACTGTTACAGAGAAATTCCATCTGCAGAGCCAAAGTGACCACGGATGTTCTTTTCTAACCAGTTCTTGTGGTCATGCCGGAACAATTCAGATGCAGTACACATAGTAGCAGGCCTGCGTTTATTAGAAGGGATAGATTAAAAAAGGGGAAAAGGGATGTTCTCAAAGGAGAAAGAGGGTCTTCTTAGAAAAAAGAGGTATGTTACGCCCATTACATCCTCCAATTTTATTGGAGGTCCCAGGGAAGTTTCCAGAAGGGTCCTGCCCAGGTCTACCTCTTGACTTTTGATTGGCAGCAGGATTGTGTCAGACTTCAAGTCCCCATCGAGAGTCCCCACTGAGAATGGTCTTATCCCATGGAGGGAAGACAGGCTGAAGATCCGAGGAAACCCTTAGTCATTTTAGCCTATTTTGACTGGTTCTCATTGGAACTTGTTCTTACACATAAGTCACAAAATCCTTGCCACACTTCTCCCTCTGGAGTAACTTGTAATCTTATTGGCAGGGAGTTTTCTTGGTTGGAATTTCTCCTTCAGATAAAACTGCAAGCACAGCAGATCCAGTTTATAGAATTATCCCCTTAACCTCATGTTCCCACATTTTTCTGTTACCTATCAGTGACTTTCATCCAAACCATATTCCAAGATTCAGAAGAACAAGATAATTAGAAGCAAATGTCACTAACCAGAATATCTGTAAGAACAAGTTTCAATTAGAACTGGTCAGCATAGGCCAAGGTGACCCCAAGCTGTTTTTTGATCTTTAGCATGTCATGATAATAGCAAACCTTGAGGTAAAAGCGTATTCCATGGAGAATTGAAAGTCTAATACAATCCTACTGTCAGTCAAAAGTTGAGAGGTGGACCTGGGCAGGATTCTCTAGAAACTTCCCTGGGACTCCCAATAAAACTGGAGGACAAGGAAGTCATGCAATCCCTCTTCTGAAAGGAACCACTCTCCGTTTTTGTCTTGAGAGTGTCCCTTTTTCCTTGTCCTTTCTCTTCTAATAAACTCCTGCCTGCTGCTATGTGTGACTCACTTGAAATTCTTCAGATAAGATTGTAAGAACAGGTGGCCAGAGAGCTATGTGGCGACTTCAACTTGGTGGACATAACTTGATCTGTAACAAATGTAAACTATAAATTATTTTTTATTAAGGACAGTATAAAAATAATCTTTAGCTTTTGGTACTGATGGGGGCAGACAGATGCAAATGGTAGGAACATAAGGGTAAGGGAATACTTCTATAAATGGGACCACTGTGTTGACCTCCACATGCTTTCTTTTCCAAGAAGCAATGTATCTGCAGCCCTACCTGGCTTAAGTGGACAGCATATGTAACATTCTTCAGCAAACAACCTGCTAGCTGCAGGAGAAATGCAGGCCTGAAATAATATCCGTAAGAGGAATTCAAGTTACCCTGAAAGGGGAGATTTTGTGACCCTTTTCACAGACCAGATCTTGAAACTAGGGAGACATAAAGATAATTGGCCCTATTCATAAAATCTGTAAAAATTTATGGTTAAGATCCAATTAGAACCAGTCAGCATGGGCCAAGGTGACTCCGAGTTGTCATGGCAGTGGAAACTTGAAAGTTTAATGTTATCTTGCTGTCAGAAGTCAACGGTGGATCTGGGTGGGACTCTCTGGAAGCTTCTCTTAGAATCCCAATAAAACGGGAGTACAGAAGGGGCCCTGGCCCTTTCCTCTATGAGAAGACCCACTCTCTTCCTTGAGATTGTCCTCTTCGCTATTCCTATCCCTTCAGTAAACTTATGCCTCTTACTCTGTGATATGTCTGTAATCTTTCTGACTTGATCCCAAGTATTTGGGTTTGAAGGGTGGGGCATCTTTGTGCTGCTTCAGTTTCCTGGAAGGTATCAGCCCTGTAACATATTTAGAAATGATATAAATTGTAATCACTAAAAAGGATAACACAATATAGTAGTAATATTATACATTTAGAATATAAAATATTACTCATTCTATTCAAATGTGATTTGCTGGTGGCATTTTCATGAGTGACCATTAACAATATCTTTCAGGCACTGATTGACACATTAATTTGTGAAAGGCCCTATTGTTGGATTTTTTTGCCTAATATAGTTAATGAAAACCTCTAAATATGAGTTAATCAATAACATACTCTGGCCCATAACATCTTGAAAATAAGCATCAGTCTAATTAACTCATATTTTGGTCCTCTCCAGGAGAATATATAAATGAAAATGAGATGAATAGGAAAACCTACATACAATAAAATTTTCTTGTCAAAGACTATGAGATGAATGTATAAGGAGAATGATAAACTTCTGAAGAATATTAATCATTAGAATTTGAAAAGCATTATAATTTAATTTTTATTTTATAATTTTTTTAGCTTTGTTTTATTTCCTCAATTACAACTTCTAGAAAACTTGGAAATTTATGTTTTCACTAACCCAAGATGAAAAAGGAAGGAGGCATTTTTATTCATGCCTAAGCCTGAAAAATAAAAGGAAAAATTAGTTCCAAAAGTCATAGACCAGAGTCATGAAAAGCCTATTATTTAGAAAACTTTAAAAATGTGGCAGAAACACTGGTACTTAGGAGTGGAATGAGTATTACTCCATGCGCCCTTTTTCTAAGTTCATTTGTGGATATTTGAGGTTTCTGTGATAAGAATACTCATAACTTCTCCCTTCTCCCCTGAGGTTTTGGTTACTCTGATCTAAATTTTATTCCTAGTCATAATATTTACTAACCATAGGAAAAATCTTAGATTTTTAAAATTCATAATTTTATTCTCATATCCCAGAAGTTTCAAATGTTGTAAATATATATTCCTATTTTACATATTACAATTTTCCCAGATTAAAATTCATAAGTATCTTTGATGATATAATAAAGCAGATCAAGGCCTTTCTGTCTTCATGCCAATCTGTTGGTCTATTTCCAGTCCTTGCACTGATTGAAAAATGTCCTACAGTTTATATTTTATTCCCACTGTTCTTTCAATCAAGTGCTTCATGGAAGTACATTTTTATCATATCCACAATGCTTAGAAGTGTAATGTTTAATATATGCATTCAGAATAATTCTGTATGTAACCTCCTAATTAACTGTGAAAATAATTTTAGTTTAAGGATTAAGTTTTAAATGAACATAAAATAAATGTGTCAAAACTTACAAAATATTGGGTTTCCAGCAGAACATATGCTTTTTAATTAACTCGAAAGAAATATGCCCCCTCAAAATTCCTGTCAACAGCTCATTGAAATAATTTTTTGAAAATAGTAATGATTCTTTTTATTGGTTTCAAGTGAATAATTTTTAGTGATTAGGTCAACAATTTTAGAAAAATTTAAAGATTACATTTCTAAAAGTAAATTAAGTTTCTGCATTATTCTGTAAAGCACTCTGAGAAGCTGGCACTTGAATTTAATACTCTTTATACATAATTATAAATGCATTTATTTCATAAACTAGTTGCTATTAAAAACAATATGCAATTAGAAATCGGAAGAACTTTCAGGAGTATTTTGATGCATGAACTGGGATCATATTGTTGACTACTAGGAAATGAAAAGACTGATTATGATGTATTTGAGTCAGTTTTCCATTATTAAAACAAAATACCAGTGATAATCAATTGAAAATTTAACTTGTGTAACTATCTGCTCTTAAGCCTGTGGCATGGCAGTGCATCATGGCAACAGCAGTTGGCAGAGGAAGATGCTCACCTCATGATGCCCAGGAAGCAAACAATGAGACTAAAAGGGCTCCAATACATCCTCCAAGGGCATATTGCCACGCTACTAGACGACTTCCAAGTAGGTCCTGCCTCTTAAAAGTTTCACCACTCAAAATAATGCAAGGCTGGGGACCACGCCTTCAATGCATGGGCCTTTGGAGGACACTTTCCAAATGATAGAAAAATATTTGAGGATTTTCAGAAAACTATACAATTCTAAGCCTCAGTAAACCAACAATTTAATATATAGAAGATAAACTAATAATTACAGTGAGATGTAGCAATAAATTTAAATTATTTAAGTGCAATATTAAATAGCACTAAAATTTAGACAAATTCTACTACCACAAAAAATAAAAATGTCAAAATAAATGTATAACAAGTATATACCCCAAATTCTTTTAGACAAATTTTACTATCACAAAGAATAAAAACATCAAAAGAAATGTACAAGTATATACCACCAAAGACATTTAGTGAAAAGCTGAAGTCAAAATATAAATCAAAGTAGATTTTAAGTGAAAATAATTTAATTTTAGAATAAAATAATTATAATTTGAGAATTAAGTTTATTTAATAAAAAGTAGTTACATGTTATGGACATGTGTACAAAGAATCATAAATATAACTCAGTAAAGATTAAAAACAATATAGCTTCTTTTATATTTAATGATTGACTATAAAAATGAATTGAATAGCTAAATTGAGTTAATTAGTTATTAAGGATTAGTTTAATAATTATATCTGTAACTTTTAACCTTCCAACAAAAGAATAAAGTTTTTACAGTATCCATTAAGCATTTAAAATAAATGATCACATGTGTGACCTTAGAGATTTCAGTAAATTCTGAAAATCAGAAGCTCTGAAACCAAGATTTTGGAAAACAAAGACAAGTAATCTAATAAACATAAGAAACAAAGAAATATAAATGCAGTAAAATGATAAAATAGACTTGTAACTGCAAGGGCTTTGTAAGCAAATTAGTTAAATAGTAGTCAAAAATGTTAAAATATATTCAAAAGTCAAAGTTGAGTGAGATAACATGAATACATAAAAGTTGAAGGTAGAACAGATATTATTATAAGAGAATACTATGCACTATTCCATACGTTAAAAAATTTAGAATATGATGTTTCTATGGAGGAAAAACTGTCAAAAAGACTTATCAAATAGAAAACTTAGATTAAGTAGTACTAATAGAAGAAATTTCTAATTCTATCAAATAATTCTAAAAACCAGCTAATTTCATAGAAAATTAGACTAATTCCAGAGGGTTTTATCCACTGGGACTTTAAGTTTTTTAGCTACACAGAAAGTGCTTTCTTATATTCTTAAAATACTACCAAATGGAAAATAATATTAGTTACAAAAAGACACGGGTATAAAGAGACCACAGTATTTTCAAAACAAAATGTATATTGATTTGCTAGAAGAAAATAACCATAATCAGTATTATAAAGAATTGAAAAATTCCATATTTTAATGTTCAATTCATTGTTGATGATTTTTTCAAATTAATGCATGTAAGAAAAGCTATTCAACTTCAGTAATTTTTGAAATATTTTAAAAGAAAGTCTTTTGAAAAGAATATATTTGCATAGATAGAATTAAAGTGCTATGTATTCTTTAATAATATTAGCCAATCTGAAAGCTCAGAAACAAAACTATATACATTGGATAAGTAGTATTTTCTTTTTTGATAAAGTTGTAATTTTAAATCAGTAGAGAAAGGATAGTTATTAAAAACTACATTCATGGCACATTTGTTCAAATCTTTGGAAAACAATTTATTAGCCATTCATTTATCAACAAGCAAAAAATAATAGGATTGCCTGATAAAATATAGGACACATAGTTAAATAGATTTTCTGAGAAACAAGAAATATTTTAATACAAGCATGCCTATGCAATATGATCTAAAATATTATTAGCTATTTATCTGAAAATTGTACTTAACAAAGTGTCCCATATTTTATTTGCTAAATTTGACAACTATATGAGGAAAGCTAGCAAAAAGTTAGAAATTATAAATATTACAAATAAAATATTAAAAAATAAAATCCAGAGAATCATAAAAGTCCTATATTTTATCCATAATCACTTTTACAAGTAATATCTTTGAGAAGTATATGCTACATTTAATAAGGACAGAAATTTAAATAAATTTCTTTGTTTCTTAAAATAATTAAGAAAAGGAGCCAAATAGACCAAAAACATTATAAAGCAATTCAATAAGAAATATGAATGGCCAACATATACAATATCTTCAATCCCATTCATTATTCTAGAAATGAAAATTTACATTTTAAGCAATTGTATTATTTGCATACATTCAAGTTCATTTTAAAATCATAAAATTACATTCCAATTGTACAATTTAATGAGTTATGACAAACACGCAGTCATGTAATTACCATTACAATCAAGAGAGAGAACAATTCCATCATCCCAACAATTCCTTTGTTCTGTTTTACAAGGATTTTCTTCCCCTAGAACTCATCTTTGGAAATTACTGATTTGTTTCAGTGTAGATTTGCCTTTCTAGAATTCTAGAAAAAATGAAATTTGGGGATTTTATAGAAATAGAAACATATTTAATGCAGAACTGTGGATTTTTTGTTTTTCAATCAACATAAATCTTTTTAAATTTATACATGTTGATGTATATATCAATAGCCATTTTTTTAGCACTGAGTAGTAGTCCTTTGTATATGCAATAGACATATATAATTCATTTAATTAAGAAAGAGCAATAAATGTTATTAAATGTCAGTTTGTAGAAATGAATGTCTCAAAATCTTTTTATTTTAACAAATACAGAATGCTATGTAGTATAGTAATTATACATCAGAAGTATTTGGTATACTTGATATAAAATTAATTTTAATTACAAAATAAATAATATATTTTTTCTATATATCATTGTTTCATATTATTTTAACAAATTTGGGAAATCTATTATAATAATCTATGCCACTTATAAACCATTTTAATCTAATTTTCAAATTTAGCATTTCTTGCTCTATTTATTTATTTATTTATTTATCTACTTATTTATTCTACTTAGGTATACATGATAGCAGAATGCATTTTGATTCATTGTACACAGATGGAGCACAACTTTTTATTTCTATGGTTGTATGTGATGTAGAATCTCATTATATATGCAGTCATACATGAAGCTAGGGCTATGATATCCATCTCATTCCACCATCTTTTGTTCTCACCTTTTAAATAAAAGGTAATTTCAGACTACTAGATAAACCATTGAAAAGCTTTAGCCATTTGCAACTCTTTAACTATATGAATTCATATTAATTTGGGTTTATACAACTTGAATGCCTACAGAAAAATAAAAGTTCAGGTTTACTGTTTGCTGTTTTAGCATCATTATTTGCTTTGGTAGAAATGGAGGAACTTTGGATGGGACAGGGAGAAGGTAGGGGAGGGGAGGAGGAATGGGAGTAGCAAAAAGGGTTGAATGAGATGGACATCACTACCGTAGGTACATGTATGGAGACATGAAAAGTGTGACTCTATCTTGTTTGCAACCAGAGAGATGGAAAATTGAGCTCTATATATGTACTATGCCTTGAAATACATTTAAAAAAACTACAGATTATATGTTTAAATTCATAGTATGTATTAATTTCAGTAATGCTTTATACAGTTTAGACGTTGTTTTTTTTGCATTGGTTTTTATCCTAACAAAAGAAACAATGACATTATGAAATATTAAAATCTAATGAATTCATTAACATTTAGTATCCAATATTCCTGTTTAGCAGTATTCCTGTCTTTATATTTACAAAAAATCGCATTCTTATAAAAGGAGCATGAACATTCATAAATGACTTTGTTAGCTCATTCTAGGTTGCTTGCATCATGGCCTAGCTGAAACCTGAGTTGTGGCAATGGTCAGGGATGCATCTCTATTTCTCAGAGTTCAGGGGATTTCTTTTCACTGATCAGAAAGACCGAAACACCTCATCAGTTAAAACATGCTGGGGAGCTAGCCTGCATACCACTGTTCTAAATTGCCATCCAAAATTCAGGCTGCTTGACAGCAAACAGTCTGTTTTTCAGTCCATAAATAAATATATTTCCCACATTTCTATTCTTAAAAAAAGAAAGGATTTGTTACTAGAACAGAGACAACAATGGTGACCCAGCAATGCCCTCACAGTAGCCTGTGTGTGAGATTAACAGGGGACCTAGGGAACTTGTGACTTCTAGTCTCTTGTTGATTGTTACCCTGTGTTCAATAAAACTTTTTACCCCTGAAGTGTGATTTTACACAATTTTTATAAACCATACAGGACAAGTAGTGACTCAGATGGGATCTACTAGGTATGAAAATGCACAGGTTTTTACTTTAAAGTACTTAAGGGAGTGAGCCTACTTCAAGTCTTTTAATCTCAGCTTTTCAACATTTGAATAATGCAAAACAAATTCTTTGTTGCTTGAAAATGTAGCATCCTGAGATTATCAAGTTTATATGATAGATACAGTGTGCTATTATAAATCTTTGGGAACTCTTATAAATCTGTGGGAACTTTCTGTTTTCTAGTCCTAATTGATTTATAGGAGTTTGATGACAGGCCACACAGAAAATTTATGTTTATGAGTGAGGTCCAAGTAGTTTATCTTTGGTTCTTGTTACAAGATATAGTTGAATATCAGGAAATAACTTTGTAATTATGCCATATCAGATGGTTTTAGTAGTCCTTAAAATATATACAGCAAATTTTAAATTATAAAATAATCTAGACCTCTATTCTCAGTTTGGTTTCACAAATGTGTTGTGGTGATTTTAAAAATGTTCAGGCCCTCTTAGACCAATTAAATCAGGATATTTAGGGATCAGACCAGAATTTCAATATAAAAAAAACTCCCCAGATAATCCTAATGTGCAGCCTATGTTGAACTTCTGATGTACAAAAGAAATATAAAAACCTTTCACAAGTTGCCTTCTAAAGCATGACATGAAATGCACAAAAAAACGGTGATGAATATGACCATATGAAAATTGTCAAGGTTTATACGAAAATATATTCTGAAAAAATTTCCATTGACCTAGAATTTTAAAAATATATAAAATTCAAAGGTATTACTTTCAAAGAATTTCTATAAACTCTATAAGAAAGAAAACAATTGCTTCATGCATAAATGCCTCCATGAGATGTGCTGCATGCAGGTCTGGTCCCCAGTGTGGTAGTGGCAAGGTGAGGAACCTTTGAGAGATAGGGCCTAGCAGACAGTGGTTAGGTCATGAGGGCATAACACTCAGAGTGGAGTAATATCAGTTTTGTAGAGTGGGTTAGTTCCTGTAAGAGTAGGTTGTTATAAAGTAAGATCATCCCTCATTCTTGGCTCCTTTTGCACACTGCCAGTTCTCTCTCCATTTAGATTCCATCTTTTGATATAAGCTAGAAGGCCCTTGGGAAGCTGGTGCCACGTTGTTTGAACCATACAGCTACCAGGACTGTGAAAAATAAACTTCTTTACTTTGTAAAGTATCCAGCCTCCAATATTTTGTTAGAGAAATGTAAAAAAAGACAACAACTTAATAGAAAAATGAAATGAAATAAACAGAATTTGCAGAAGAAATATATATATGAACACTAAGCTTTATTAACAATTCATGAAATATAAGTTAAAATGAGAGACTCAGTTGCCTAATAAAGACAGTTACAGTATCCATGGTAAGTACTCAAAGATAGTAGATGAAAGTGTAAAGTCTGAGACAAATTTAGTACTTTCCTAAAACATTTAAAAGTTTGGCCTAGCAATTTGGTGCAACAATAAATGTTAAGTAATGTTTATTGAAACAATGACAGAGTAAACTAATTGAAAATAAAATAAATGACACACACAGATTGCAGATTGCAAGGACCAAATAATCATAGTGCAGCATTTATTTCATCTGGATAGGCAAGATGATGCTGTTGTAATAAGCATCCCCAAACTCTGGTGTTTGTTCTTTTGGTTTTTGTTTATTTTTTCAGTACTGGGGATGGACCTAGGACCTTGCACATCCTAGGCAAACACTCTACCACTCTACCACTGAGCTACATCCCTAGTCCACCCTCAGTGGTTTTAAATACACAGATTTCTTTATTACTAATGCTTCCAATCTCCAAGTCTCCTCACTCTTGGTCACTAACACACATCTGAAGGATCTGTCACTAGTAATTAGACATCCTGCCAAGGAGATAGCATGAGTTAGTTCTACTAGTAGAATGTTGTGGCACTGTATTGCATTGAAGAAAATATTGATAAAATTCTAAGCAACAATATTAAGTTGCACAATAAGGTAGATGGTATACTACCTTGCTATTCTTTTTTGTGTATGCATGTGTCTGGATGTGTTTACATGTGAATTACTTTGTGTTGGGTGTGTCATTTTCTGCTGCAGTTCAAATGATAACTAGAGCCAGATCCCTCTTCTGGATTATTAAGATGCAACAGAAAAATCTCTGGAAATCTATTTCTACCCTCAAATCTTCCCCAGAAAATTTCCACATCTGCTGTGCAAAGAGAGAACTGAAAAGGGAAGAGACAAGCAGAGACCAGGGCTTTGGGGATAATGTGGTACCAGTGGTGAAATGTTAGGAGTGAGAGGTTCTTCCTTCCCTCTTTGCAGAAGAGGTTTGAATTCCACTTCTTCTAAAGGCAAATGAAAGATCAGCTCTGAGAAAGTGGCTGGAGATACTGGTGGTAATTCCTAATTCATGCTTATCCCACTGATGAAATAGAGGCTTCTCTGTTGTGGCCCAAACCATGAACAGCAGTGTCATAGAGTTCTCTAGAGGAACAGAATGAACAGGAAGTATGACTATAAAAAGGGGATTTATTTGGTTGGCTTACACAACCAAAAGCTGGATAGTCCACAATGTCTGTCTGCAGGCTTGAGAGCTGGAGGAACCAGTAGCTTTGCAGTCCAAGAGGCTGGAGCCTCAGAACAAGAGGGATCAATGATTCTACCTCAGTCTGAGACAGATGGTTTCTGGAAACTCCCTAGAGAATCACTAGCAGAGTGCACTTTGCAAGAGTGAAGAAGGGAGAGTCTGATATCCTCAGGCAATCACAGAGGCAATCAGGAACCCATTCAAGAAGAATTGAGCTTGCGTTGGCTAATGCTTGCTTATTCTTCCAACTTTCATTCCATCCAAGCCACCATCCTATTTTATGGTGCTGTCCAAACTTACAGAGGGTCTCCACTTCAGTTCACTATCCCACATGCCAATTATTCCTAGACATACCCTCATTGACATACCTAGAAGCTTCTTAATGTTCCCGATTTATTAATCCAATCATGTTAACAATTCAAACTAAACATTATAAGCAGTGACAAAATGACCGCAAAAATGAGACATGCTTGGGGACAAGTATGAATTTTGAAGTTGAAGATATCATCTTTGAAAGCTTTTGATAGGTGGAGGTTTTTGAGAGTAGCCACCAGCAAACTAAAAAAAAAAAATTCTTGACAAAGTGTTTCCTGAAAAGATAGAGGTAACATATATCGCCCTGCCCAACTCTGTGCTTCCCGGGAAAGATGAGTGTCATAAGGAGCCTGGAGCCCAAAAAATGCTTAAGAGTCCCATGTCCTCAGGGAGGCCATGCTCTGCACAGAAGGTACAGATACCAGTTGGGGCCAAAGGAGAGATGGGCTGTTCTCCCTTGGGAGCACATAAGACAACTAGGACTGTGAGTGAAGCTAACATCCACCTCAAGAAATTACATATATGGGAAACTCAGAAACCACACACCAGTGGAGGCCACCAGCAGTGGAGAGAACCTGATATAAACAACTACTGTGAGCTGGGGGACCTCTCCTATCACTGGAAGAATCCACTTTCATAAGAAAGACCTGGACTCCACTTTTCCTCTATCCTGTCTCATTCCCACAGTCTCCAGACCCACAAGGCTGGAGGCAGGAGTGAAAAAGAAGGTTGTAATTTCTTCTTCCTTCCAGTATAAGTTCTCTGACACTTCCTTCCCTGAAAATAAGAGGAAAAAAAATATATATATATATATATGGTGAATGTTAGAGGAAGGAAAACTCTTAAATTTTGATACTAAAGAATATTAAAAACTGAATATGGAATTAGATTTTAATTAGTAAAAGTAGTCTGAAATTTAAGGGAAAAGGTACTTGATGGGGAGGGCAAGCACAGTGTTTATAAACATGGAAGTTACAAACAGTAAGCTATATTATATTCAACACTGAGTTAATTGTGACTCATTTAAACAGGTTACCTATAGATAGGATGATCATGATTCTATATTTACAGAAAAAATGTGGCCAAGTATCACATACTAAACTGTTCATAATAGTCAGTTACTGCCAGGGAGCAACACTGAAGGGGTGGTCTGGTAAAGGGAAACTTTTATATTGTCATGATCTAAGCTACCATGTTGTTTTAAACATTTTATAACAAAGTATAATAATTTCACCATCACAGGGTAATAGGAGAATGATTTCACAAACTCAGTTGCTTGATGTTTAAAAACACTGCATGCCTATGGAAGGAATGGAATCATCACAGTTTTCAGAAACATTGGGTTTCTTGACATTTACCTACGCACCTGTGCAGTAGAAAGGGGATAATTCTGTAAATTCAGACTGTTCAGTCTTCTGAGCCCTAGTGAATCCATTTTGTTTCTATTGTTTACAACAGACAAGTTTTTCTTCTTATTGTCTTGTCACAAATGGCTACTTCTCAATTATATGTGGTAATGAGAGACAACAATTGCATGGATAATTAAAAACTGCAAATAATCTCTTGTAATTTTGAATATTATTTTCAATGTTTCCTCTGCCTAAGTTCTTGGTAATATTATTAGCTACTATAAATACTAACTGGTTTGAGTTTTACAGCTGCCCTGTCATCTTCATCCCATGTATCAACAAACCTATCGACAATGAAATGATTAAAAAGTTGTCATCAATAGAAAGAAGGAGGGTAAAGCAAGACTGTGAATCCACCTCCATTTGGTCAAGCTATGAAACTCAGAAGTTAAATATAAAATGTTAATTGTCCTGAATTTATGTGATACTGTTTCTCAAATATGATGGTATACAGATATCAATAGCCCAGTTACATTTTATTACTCAGGTGGTTCTCTATCTACAGCTTTTCAGATTCTCGTCAGTTATGGCATTATGCTAAATGGGGATGCTTTAATATTAGCAAAGTCAATAAATGGACACTATTTTTATTGTTGTCTCTTCTTCCATCAATTCAGTTGCATCAATTCTGACCCATATAAAAATCAACAGCGGACTATTACAACGACGTTGTGAGTGAGTGGAATGAAGACAGATTCCCCACAATTATCTACCACTGGAATATTCTTTTCTAGCAGCCGCAGCCATTCTCTCCTGCTTCTTCTATTGACTACAGGGCTTAGCTGTACAACTAACTCATCTCCCCTAACTGACCAGTCTTCATAACTCTTAATGTTGACTTCATTTCCTGTCCTTTCCTTTTATCACTCTTTTCTCATATATTAATAATATATAAATTATTCTATTTTCCCTCTCCTTCAGTTCTTCATAGAAATATGGATGAGTTTTTTTCTTTTGGTTCTCCTGAGAGTGTATAAAAAATGCTCTCCTGGGGCTGGGGCTGGGGCTCAGCAGTAGAGCGCTCACCTACTGCGGATGAGGCACTGTGTTTAATCCTCAGAACCACATACAGATTAATAAATAAAAATAAAGTTATGATAAAAAAAAGTCAACCTTAAAAAAATGCTCTCCTTCCACTTGCTGTGCTTCCTTTAAAATTTACCACTCAACTAATTCTTATTCAGCTTGCAAGTAAACACATGCCCTTGGTGCAAATAAATTCCATTTTCAGTGATTTCCCTGTCTTCAGGACTAACTCAAAAATCTTATCCTTATGTATTAATAGAACTGAAATTTAAAATACTGGTTTTATCTTATTTATTTCTTTTGTTGTTTGCGAAATTTCAACCCTAACCTGAACTCCTTTTTTATCACTTGTATTTGAATGCCAGTATAGCTTTGGTTCAAGAGTCCAATATAGCACATTAAAAAAACTAGGTTTCTATCCATCTACCTACTAAAGCTTTAAAAAATAAACTACCTCAAAAAATTGCTATTACTTAATAAACATTTATGACCAGTTCTGTCAATCACAAAATAAAACATCCTGATATGATGTGGTTTCCAGGAAGATTTATCATGTTAATGCTACATTACTTTATAATTTTGTTTAATTTTGAATGATCTTTCATGGTGCACTGAGTGTGAAATGCAAAAATAACTCTCCAACAGCATATTGGTCTAAATAAAACTTTATACAATCAAACTGTTGACAAATTAAATCCTATAATGTAAACAATACACTATTTTATTTTAAACTGTATCCAGTAGGAAAAGTTATTGTTCCAGTGGATCAAATTATGGCAGGCTTTGTGACTTCCCTGCTAAACTCAGAGTAATAAATAGTTCTGAGTTTACTCAAGTAGTAAAACATGGTCTTATATGTTAGAAACGTTCAGTGTAAGTCATAATCAATATTTCAATCTTCATTTGAAGGATTTTAACAGTTCTCTTCCACACACACACACTTTTAAAAACCTCTTGCCTCTCTAAATCTAACACCATTTTCAGGTACTTGCCTGGAGAGCAATGAGAGTCTTGGACCCAAACCTTTTTTATTTCCTTTGTAATATCGACTTGGCACTTCCTTGGCAATTATTGCTTTTTGTTGCCTAGATTGAAATTCCACTTTTCACATTCTTTTTCACAGAAATTTTTATTGGCTCACAAAAACTCCTTTGCCACTGAGCATGCACTATTAATACTTTAAATATCAACAGAAAGTTTCTCCCATACACAAAAGTGCAGCTCATGCCAACTGAACAGCAAAGGCCAGCCTTTTGTGTAAGAAAATCTAAATATTAATTTATATATGCCAAGCCCTTTACAGGCAGTGACTTCTAGCCCTAGATTCAGAGATGAAAATTATATTTTTGGCATGAGAACAGGCTACTGAAAGGAAATCATCTATTTAAAAGTTAAGAGAAATTAATCCAGACATACGATACCAAATATTTCAAATATCAAATGAAAATTGTATAGGAAAATTATTAGAAAGCTTAAATATCTAAATGGAAAAAAATGTCCTCAAAACATTCAAAAATTTCAAAGTAGACACAATGATTATAATACTACTAAAATCAATCAGCCTTCTCCTCGAAGTCTGGAGAAAATTTTAAAAAAAGGATCCCTAAAATCATTCTACAAAAATGAGAGTCTACATTGATTGGTTGATTAAGCCAAGTTTCCATTATCACAGAGCTCCAAAAATCAAAAACTTAGAAGTCTAGTAACAAAAGAGTTCTTTCCAAAGAACTACACAGAAGCATTATACAGTTAATTGAAGCTGTATAATGTAAAATGCTTGATAACATTATATGTTTACGTAATACAGAAATGACAGGTGTTTTTTTTTTAATGAATGAGTTTATTTTAGCTAGTGTCTTTCTGAGTTGAGAAAAAAAGGAATTCCATTAAAAAAGGATTAGAGTGATTCATATTTTTAAGGAAAAAATAATTTCATGAAACCCAGGAGGAGAGAGTATGTTCCAGCTTCAAATGAACTGAAATGGAGGCAAGGTAAATCTGCCAGGAAGGAGCTACAGGATACCTCTCATTTCTGCATTTCTTTTCAGCTCATTTCTTTTCTTGCTCACTCAATTGATTATTTTCTCCTTTGCTCAGAGACCACGGTAACTATCTGGGCTGACATTTAACTGCTGTGCCTCTGCTGCGATTAGCAACACATTGGTCATTTTGAATCTCAAGGGAACCATTTGATAAGTCACCTCGGGCCTGTTCTTCACAAGAAGACATAGAATTTTGTGATAATTATGATGGTTTCCCCTCCAGGAATATGTCTATGATTGTGTTGTTTTAGAGCCGAGGGACATAGTAATATTATTTCCATTGTTATCATGTTAGACTTGAAAACCTTAAAGCTTACTGACTTTTGCCCTTATTTAGGATCATGATAGCCCAAGGATAACAGTTTGACGAGTGCACATAAAGGAATGGAATCCAGAAGACACAAATGCCACTTATTTTTCCAGTATCCATTTGTGTTCTTTTCTAGAAGAGTTGTTTTTTTAAAAAAGTGCATCGCCTCTTGCAGCTTGAGAAAGACAGCTCAGTGCTATCTGAACAACTAAAGTAGGCTCTATTCAGCCAAAAGTTATTGTTCATAGTTCTCCCAGAACCATTTGAAGATATGAAAGAATAGTCATGAAACGATACTTTAGTGCCCAAATCTTCAGAGTTAAATTAAAATGGAAATGAGAAAAATGCACATGAGAGCCTTCAGTAAAAATATCGCTCATATAGGTGTTCAGAAGGTACAGTTTGAATTAATGTGAACTACATGATCTTGGACATATCTCACCATCTCTAAAAACCTCAGTTTCTTAAACTATTTCTACACCTGTCCAATGCCTAGCATGTCCTTTCTTCTTGCTACCGATATTTGCCGTTCTGCTTACAAGGTATGTTGGGATTTTCATACCTATTAATCCATATAGCCTAATACTCTAGGAGGAGTTAGAAAAGCTGAACCATCAAGGAAGTAAGTATGGAATTTGTATGTGCTCACTACCTGAGCCAAAACCTCTCCCAGAGTCCCCAAATCTACTTTTCTGACACCATGAGCTTTCACATAATAAAGACCTACTTCTTTTCTTGGTTCACAATTTTTCCTCTGGTACTCCCTTTCATTCATTATTAATAACTCATGTCTCAAGTTTGCAACTCCCCAATAATATCCCATGGATTCTAATATGTAGCGAGCCATCCATGGGCTGTATGTGGATTATTGGCATCACAGCCAGTGAGGGGATAGGTCTGGTATTGAGAACTCCTGTGGCAACCCCACAGGGATAGACTACCTGATACAGGTGAACTTCCCCCTCAGCTCTGCAAAGATCCTGCACAGCACTGGAGATGGGCTGACCTCCTGTAGCCTAGCCCAATAGCCTCTCTGAGATGAGTGTAGTAATTACTTCAAATTCATAATTATAAAGAATCAATCATCAAGTATTTATCACATTTCACATGAGTAAATGACTTAAACTACAGAGACACAAAATGTTTTTAAAGCATGATCTTTGTTTATAATAATTTAGTATATAATATACTAAATTATTCTATAGTTAGTTGAGAGCAAATATTTCTAACTCATTTGACTTAGTTTTTTTTAATTTAGGAAATAAAAACAATAGAGAGATGATTTCAATTTGAACATACTTGTTATTTAACTGACAGATATCTTAGGTATGTTGCCCCTTCTGAATTTGTCCCTTTGATCTCTAGAATGTATTTACACCAAAGAAAAACTGAAGAGGTCCACTAAGCAAACTTATAATATGGTATTCTAGAAAAACCAGTTGCTTTGCCTGAAAGGGCACAAAGATCTTGATATGCAGAGGCAAAGAACTTTTATAGACTTCTTTCCCAGTGTCTATTAAGATATATCTTCAGAAATTATTGACATTAAAAATATAATGGAATTTTAAATTGAGATAAAATACTTTATATCTTCTCTCTGAAAACTGCCATAAAATATATCTTGCAATAGTAATGCATGATATGTCTGAGTGCTGGCAATGACCAGACACTTTTATAAGCATTTTACATGTGCTAGTTTATTTAATCCTCCTATTTACTTTATGACTTTTGCAAATTCATAGTACTACTTCCATTGGAAAGATGGGATTTTTTAAGTTTATGAAAGTTAAATAACTTGCCATATATTACATTAGAGCAGATGTTAGAACTCAATGTCTTAGTCAAGGCTGCCTACAAGGTTACCATCCCAGCAATAACCTGCAAAATGAGTTAGATTAGAGCATTAGTTCTAGACTAAACCTCTAGAGATTTTTAAGTCAGTTAGTCTGGGTTGGAGTCCAGAAATATCTTTCTATAAAATTTGCCTGGGATGATTCTGATGCTGTTGGGTTTAGGAAATATGTATTGGCCTTAGGAAATGATCATACCACTGAAACACTGCTGTTGGAAAAGAAGCAACACTGACATGGCTTGTAGATAAGTGGGTCATCTATCTCACCCACTGTGCTCTCAAACGAAAAGAAGGAAGGAAATGTTGCTGATTATACTTGGAACTAATCTTATGAAGTCTTGGTATCTGAAGTAAAGTCTTAGTAATGATAATTTCAGAGAATTTATGACAAAGTATAATATGGATCTTGATATAGAAGTACAATATTTAGCACAAATGTGTAAGGGGGAAAAAACTCAAGGTGGAATACTCAGGAAGATGTAAGCAGAATATAGAGAAAGCACAACAATTACAAAACTAGGGAAAGAAAAAAAAAGACAGCGGTAACACCTCATCTGGGGAAAAATTATCACTAATCCTCTTGCATGGAGATTTAGAAATTTATGCTGGGAACTCACAGCATTTTACCTACAGAAATAAAAATAGTAGTTATGTTAGCATTAGGTACCAACTATTGACCGCATACTATATTCCAAACACCAGGAATTAACAGGTAGCAAGAATGATCAAAATTGTGCTTTAAAATAAATCTGATGGAAAGTAAGCTTTTAGAAAGGCCACAATAGGAAAAGAAAAACATGAAGGCCTTTTCATCATTAAAGGCAAATGAAAGGAGCAAGGTGTGGGAGATAACAACTGAGATGGAAGGAAGCAAGCAGACTAGGGAAATAGCTAGGAAGTAAAACAGAATATATAAATGAATTGGACACAGTTTTCTATGAGAGAAAAATAAATAAACAAACAAACAAATAAATAAAATATAAATAAATAAATAAATAAATGGCCTTCCATGACTGTGTCCTAAGCAACTGTGATGAAGCTATCTTTGTTTTGGGTATATTAGATGTAAGAATCTCTGGGAAAGGTAACTGAGTAGTCAAGTTGACAGTTGGATTGGATACATGGATATGTAGCTTGGGAGGCCTTCCTGGGTTATAGATTAAGAAATCATTATTTTATAGATTGCATTTTATACCAAGAGAGTAGATGAGAACACCACGAGAAGATGTGAATAGAATGGGAAGAGCTAACATAATTTTACTACTTCTTTAAGGGAACCTACAAAATAGATTTATTAAATCCATTTTAGTTCACAAAACTGAGGCTTAGACAGGTTTCAGTGACTTGGTTAAGTGGAAAGTCTGAGACTCAACCCATTATATATTTGATTCCAAAGTCCATATATTCTTCTGAAAACTATACTATAATTTAATGGTTATTATTCTCATTGTTAACTTTTTGTGGTATAACATACAGTTCTTATGCTATAACTTATAGTCACTTATATCTAACTAATTATTTTATTTTCATTATAAAGCTTTGAATTAAATGTAGTCATGTTTTATGTGGATCAAAATTTGACCTGAGGAGTCCTGCCTATCACAATCAAATTACCAGTGCTCATGGGCCAGAGTTTCTGCCAACTGGAGAGAGCACAGGCCAAGGCCCAAGATCACCTTCAGGGACCACTATGGGAGCCCAGCCAAGGGTAGACCTGAGACTGCTAGCTGTCAGTCATAGGGGAACCCAGACCCAGGGAAAAGACTGCCTCCGAGAACCCCAGCAGGAGACCTGGCCTAAGTGAGGCCCAGCACCACCCCCAGTTCTTTGCCACAGTTCCTGATGACTGTTGGGAGCACAGGCCAAGGCCCAGGACCACCTTCAGGTACTTCCGGGGTAGCCCAGCCAAGGCCACTCCCACTGCCAGCTTGAGTTACTTCCACTACCACCACCACCATCTTTAGTGGCAGTAGTGTCCATCTGGGGATACCTGCTGGGAACTGGAAGTGAACTCCAAGGTGAGATACAGGTAATCTGTAGTGTCACTACAAGATTCTAGGATAGAAACTGCAATATCTCAGATTAGCATTGCAAGAAAGGAAGATACATAATCGACATGGAAAAACAAGGGAAGAAAGTGCCCCAAATAAACCAAGATACTATAATAATTGAATCCATAGATAGCAAAGGTGATGAAATGTCAGAGAATGAATTCAGAACATATGTAATTAAAATGATCTGCAAATTAAAGAATGACTTAAGTGGGCAAATACAGGCAAAAATAGATCATTCCAACAAAGAGATAAGAGTAAATAAAAGCAACCATTGATCACACCAACAAAGAGATAAGGGAGCAAGTATGGGTAGCAAAATATTACTTTAAGAAAGAGCTAGAGATTGTGAAAAAAAACAATCAAATTCTTGAAATGAAGGAAACAATAAACCAAATAAAAAAAATTGATAGAAAACATCACCAGCAGACTAGATCACTTGGAAGACAGAACCTTGAATAATGAAGACAAATATATAATCTTGAAAATAAACTAGAACATACAGTGAAGATGGTAAGAAACCATGAATAGAATACACAAGAATTATAGGATAGCATCAAAAGACCAAATCTAAGATTTATTGGGATAGAAGAAGGCACAGAATTTTAAACCAAAGGAATGTACAATCTCTTCAATGAAATAATATCAGAAAATTTCTCAAACATGAAAAATGAATTGGAAAATCAAATACAGGAAGCTTACAGGACACAAAATGCACAAAATTTCAAAAGATCTACACCAAGGCAAATTATAATGAAAATGCCTAGCATACAGAATAAGGATAGAATTTTAAAGGCCACAAGAGAGAAGAGTCAGATTCCATATAAGGGGGGAGACCATTTTGGATCTCATCAGAGTTTTCAACCCAGAATCTCAAAGCCAGGAGAACATGGAAGAACATATACCAAGCTCTGAAAGAAAATGGATGCCAACCAAGAATCTTATATTCAGCAAAATTGAGCTTCAGATTTGATGATGAAATAAAAACCTTCCATGGTAAACAAAAGTTAAAAGAATTTACAGCAAGAAAGCCTTCACTGCACAGCATTTTCGGCAAAATATTCCCTTAGGAGGAAAAGATAAACCAATAATGAAAATATACAAAGAGAGGAACTACACACACAAAAAAGTCCAATCAAAGGAAAAACCAAGTCAAGGTAAAACTCAAAAATAAATCAAAATGACCAGGAATACAAATCATATTTCAATAATAACCCTGAATGTGAATGGCCTAAACTCATCAACTAAAAGACATAGACTGACAAACTGGAGAAAAACAAAAAGACTCAACAATATGCTGCCTTCAAGAAACTCATCTCACAGGAAAAGACATCCACAAACTGAAAGTGAAAGGGTGGGAAAAAAAGTATCACTCACATGAACCCTGTAAACAAGCAGGAGTTTCCATCCTCATTTCAGATAAAGTGAACTTCAAACCAAAGTTAGTGAAAAGGGATAAAGAAGGACATTTCATACTTCTTAAGAGAGTCATACAATAAGACATAACAATCATAAATATCTATGCCCCAAACAATAGGGCATCTATGTATATCAAACAAATTCTTCTCAACTGCAAGAATCAAATAGACCACAACACAATGATACTTTGTGACTTCAACATAGCTCTCTCACCACTGGATAGATCCTCCAAACAAAAACTAAACAAAGAAACCATAGAACTCAATAAAACTATCAATAATTTAGACTTAATAGACATATATAGAGTGTTCCATCCATTAATGTGCAAATACACTTTTTTTCAGCAGCACATGGATCCTTCTCCAAAATAGATCATATGTCATGTCACAAAGCAAGTCTTAGCAAATACAAAAACAAATAGAGATACTGTCCTGCATCCTATCTGACCACAATGGAATAAAATTAGAAATCAAAGGCATATTAAAAAATAGAAACTACTCCAACACCTACAAACTAAATAATATGCTATTGAATAATGCATGGATAACAGAAGACATGAGGGAAGAGATAAAAAAAATCTTAGAGGTAAATGCAAATTCTGATACAACATATCAAAATCTCTGGGACACCATGAAGGCAGTGCTATGAAGAAAGTTCATTGCATTAAGCTCATTCATTAAAAGAAGAAAAGTCAACAAATAAATAACTTGACTCTACATCACAAAGCCCTAGAAAAAGAAGAACAAACCAACACCAAAATAAGTAGAAGACAGGAAATAATTAAAATCAGGGCTGAAATAAATGAAATTGAAACAAAAGAAACAATTCAAAAATTTGACAAAACAAAAAGCTGGTTCTTTGAAAAAATAAACAAAATTGAAAAACCCTTAGCCACCCTAATGAAAAAAAGGAGGGAGAAAACCCAAATTACTGAAATTCGTGATGAAAAAGGAAATATCACGACAGACACTACTAAAATACAGAGGATAATTAGAAACTATTTTGAAAATTTATACTCCAGCAAAATAGAAAACACTGACAAATTTCTAGAGGTATATGACCAACCCAAACTGAACAGGAAGTCATACACAAACAGATCAATTTCAACCATGGAAATAGAAGATGCCATCAAAAGCCTGCCAACCAAAAAAAAGCCCAGGACCAGAGGGAGATTCTCAGTAAAGTTCTACAAGGTCTATAAAGAAGAATTAATATCAATACTTCTCAAACTACTTCATGAGATAGAAAAGGAGGAAACCCTTCCAAACTCATTCTATGAGGCGAGTATCACCCTGATACCAAAATCAGACAGAGACACATCAAAGAAAGAAAATTTCAGACCAATATCCCTGATGAACATAGATACAAAAATTCTCAATAAAATTTTGGCAAATCACATACAAAAACATATAAAAAAATAGTGCACCATGATTGAGGGGGGTTCATTACAGGGATGCAAGCTTGGTTCAACATACAGAAATCAATTATTGTAATCCATTACATCAATAGACTTAAAGATAAGAATCATATGATTTTATCAATTGAAAGCATTTGACAAAATACAGTACCTTTTTATGTTTGAAACACTAGAAAAACTAGGGAGAGTGGGAACATACGTCAACTTTGTAAAAGCTAACTGTGCTAAACACAAGGCCAACATCATCCTAAATGGACAAAAATTGGAAGCATTCCCTCTAAAAATGGGAACAAGTCAGGGATGCCCTCTTTCACCACTGCTATTCAACATAGTCCTTGAAACACTAGCCAGAGCAATTAGATGAAAAAAATTAAAGGGATACAAACAGGAAAAAAAGAAGTGAAACTAGCATTATTTGCCAATGACATGATTCTATACTTAGAGGATCCAAAAAATTCCGCCAGAAAACTTCAAATGAATTCAGTAAAGTAGCAGGATATAAAAATCAACAAATCAATTGCATTTCTACACATCAGTGATAAACCCTCTGATATAGAAATTAGGAAAACTACCACATTCACAATAGCCTCAAAAAAAACCCCACTTGGGAATCAATTGAACAAAAGAGGTGAAAGACCTCTACAATGCAAACTACAGGACACTAAAGAAAGAAATTGAAGAAGACCTTAGAAGATGGAAAAATCTCCCATGATTTGGATAGGCAGAATCAATATTGTCAAAATGATTAAACTACCCAAAGCACTACATAGATTCAATGTGATTTCAATTAAAATCCTAATGTCATTCCTTATAGAAATAGCAAAGGCAATTATGAAATTCATTTGGAAGAATTAGAGACTCAGAATAGCCAAAGCAATACTTAGCAAGAAGAGTGAAGCAGGAGGTGTCACAATACCAGACCTTTAACTATACTACAAAGTTATAGTAACAATAACAGCATGGTACCAGCACCAAAATAGACATGTAGACCAATGGTACACAATAGAAGACACAGAGAAAAACTCACTTAAATACAGTTATCTTATACTAGCCAAAAGTGCCTAACATGTACACTGGAGAAAAGGTAGCTTCTTCAACAAATAGTGCTGGGAAAATGAAAATTCATATGCAGCAAAATGAAACTAAATCCCTATCTCTCACCATGCACAAAATTCAACTCAAAGTGAATAAGGACCTGGGAATTAAACCAGAGACCCTCCGCCTAATAGAAGAGAAATTAGGCCCAAATCGTCATCATGTCAGATTAGGACCTTACTTTCTTAAGAAGACTCCTATAGCACAAGAAGTAAAATCAAGAATCAATAAATGGGACGGATTCAAACCAAAAAGCTTCTTCTCAGCAAAAGCAACAATCAATGAAGTGAACACAGAGCCTACATTCTGGGGACAAATTTTTGCCACATGCACATCTGATAGAGTACTAATCTCACGGATATATGAAGAACTCAAAAAATTTAACACCAAAAAACCAAAAAACCCAATCAATAAATGGCCTAAGGAGCTGAACAGACACTTCTCAGAAGAAGATATATAATCAACCAACAGACACATGAAAAAATATTCAACATCTCTAGCCCTTAGAGAAATGCAAATCAAAACCACTCTTAAGATTTCATCTCATGCCAGTCAGAATGGCAATTATCAAGAATACAACCAACAATAAATTTTGGCGAGGTTGTGGGGGAAAAGTCACGCTTATACATTGCTGGTGGGACTGCAAATTGGTACAACCAATCTGGAAAGCAGTATGGAGATTCCTTAGAAAATCTGGAATGGAACACCATTTGACCCAGTTATCCCATTCCTCGGTCTATATCCAAAAGACTTAAAAACAGCATACTACAGTGACACAGCCACTTTAATGTTTATAGTAACTCAATTCACAATAGCTAAACTGTGGAACCAACCTAGATGCCCTTTGATAGATGAATGGATAAAGAAACTGTGGTATATATACACAATAGAATATTACTCAACAATAAAGAGAATAAAATTATGGCATTTGCAGGTAAATGGATGACGTTGGAGAATATCATGCTAAGTGAAATAAGCCAATCCCAAAACCAAAGTCCAAATGTTCTCTCTGATAAGTGGATGCTGATCCATAATGGAGGAGAGGAGGGAGAATGGAGGATCTTTGGTCAAAGGGGAGGGAGTGAGGAGGGAGCATGGGAACAGTAAAGATGGTGGAATGAGATGCACATCATAACCCTAGCTTCTTGTATGACTGCATGTACGATGTGATTCTACATTATGTACACCCAGAGAAATGAAAAGTTGTCCTCCATCTGTGTACAATGAATCAAAATGCATTCTGCTATCATGTATACCTAAGTAGAATAAAAAAAATTACCAGTGCTAAGATGATTATACCACTATTGCCATTAATTGAGTTTATTCAATATCTGTGTGCTGGAGAAATAGGTAACTTTTAGTAAACAGACTCCAGTGATTGACCAAGATGGCTTTAATATTCCCCTCAGCTTGCCTAACTTCAAATAGATTTCTACCTAAATAAAATCCCCTGATCTCTCTTTTCTTGGAGTGTTTACTTTAGAACACTTGCAATTGTGGGAATTTTATGCCTATGTTTTTGAAATATATATAAATATTTCCAAACTACTTGCCAGTTTTACAACCCAGGAAATATCTTTCTCAAAAACTTGCAAGTCATCTTTTTGAAATGGAAACAGAGGAGGTGAGAGAGTCCCTATCTTCCAGCCTCTGTGAAAGGACAGGGTTCTAACTTCTATGGGTGCCATCTATACAAACAGATGACCTTATCACAGAATCAAACATTTTCAACTCAGAAATAATTCAATGTACTATATACCTCCCAGATCCCACTGATCAACTGTCTGCTATTCCCCTGCCCACCTTAATATCCTCAGTATCTTTCCACTAGTTCACTCCAGCATATAATAACTCTCATGCCTTTTTTTCTTTTTTTAAGGAATTGAGTTCAGTTTTTTCTCATATTGCTATAGTCCTGAATAAAGTCTTCCTTGCTTGTTTAACTTTAGTGCAATTTGTACTTAGACAAGAAATTTTAACCAGAGTTTCAGATTCAAGGTGATAGCTTAAAGAGCCAGAGAAATCCTAATGAAGAAGAGAGAACATTCTTTGAAGCCTAAGTAAAAATTTGCTTTTCAATCACAAGTCGGAAGAGCTTTCTAATAAAAGAAAAAAGATCTAAGTAAAAGCACAAAGGTATAAAGCCAAATCCATGGGAGAGTAAAGAGAAAAGGTGTTTCAAAGCAGGGGCATGCCCCTTCAGGATAAAGCAGTCTCCAACCTCTGCACTATCACATTTTATTCTGAGGGGTATTTCTGTGCCTTGTAGTATGTACAGCAGCATCCCTGGCCTCTACCCACTCAATGCCAGTAGCATTTTCCCACTGTAACCCAAAATGTTTACAGGCACTGCCCTTAGGCAAAAATGGCCATAGTGAGAACCACCAGAACAGAATGAAATAAAGCCTTTAAATATACATAGTTATTGTGTTCCCTGAAGTGGTTATTATGTCCATGTTAGATTTTTGCATCCCATAATGTCTAATAGTCTTCCAAATGATTTATTTTTGCAAAACAGACACATAGAGCACATAAACGTGAAGTAAGATGATGACTTATTGAAATGTATTAACCAGCTGGCACACCTCATGGAAGATAGAGGCTATTGCACATGGTCATGGACCTGTGCTCATGGACACCACATGAGTGTCAACTGAATGGATTCACTGACTCAGTATGAATTTGATTCTGTTTCGGGGGCATGAAGAGTCAGAAAATGCTCAAATTCCACACTTGAGACCTTATCTGAGAATATGTGTGTTTGTAGAAGAGACTTACAGTTGTAAAGGCTCTTCAAATTTTCTTTCTTGGATGTTTGTAATCACTTTTTCTGAGTCACTTAATTTTACATTTGAGATGTTCAAGCTCAACTTTCATCAAGTGAAGACTAATCTCATTTCCCTAGGATGTTTTCTCTCCAATTAGACAGTCAGCCTGGTACAAAGAGCTTCCTAACTGTGATTTAATTTTGCCTTCCACCTTTGTTTACCAAGATGACTTTGAAAAATCTCAATACCCAAATTGTTTTTTTCTACTAGTATTTTCTTCTTGCTTTGAAACCCTAGTTTAAAATTCAGTTACTATTTATTAGATGAACAGAATTTAAGGTATCTATAAAACAGTTCTATGTTGATTTAACAAACTGCTGTAAATACATCAACCTTTTCCAACAAAATAAAGAATACAAAACCTTAAATACCATAGTTAAAACATTGCTAAAATGACTTTTTAAAGGCTCTTTTTGCTAAGTGGAGTTTGCACTAATGATTCATTCTAAATAATAGCCTAACCTTTGTTTAAAATTAATATTGATGCCATTAAATTGGCTGTACTGCTGACTGTGAATCAGAATTGCTAATTATTACAAAAAAAGGGGAATTCAAATAGTGTAGAAATGCTTGATCTCAGCTAGCAGAACTAAAAATAATCCAACAACAAATAATACCACCTCAGTCGCTCTTACATGTAGAGATTTTTGGCTTCTACTACAAATGCATTTTAAAATTTTTCATATGTAGTTTATGGATGCTAAATGTCCCAGATTGATAAGGTCCTTTACACTTAGAGAAATGAGAGGCTCTTATTTTTACTTTTCCAGTATTTTGGAAAAAAACAAACAAACTGTATTTCCTGCTAGTTCTATGTATGGCTTATTATGGTTTACTTATTTATTTATTTAATTTATTTTTGAAACACTGTAGTTAGAAGAACATGAAATGTATTTGGTAGAGTTGTAAGAGAAAGAGTGGTATGTTATTTTTCAAAGCAAATAAAAATTCATGTCTTTTACACCAGCTCTTAAAGCTTGATGTAGGAATTATTAGACCTTTCCCACAGAATACGTATTAAGTCTCATTGAAACAAGGTCATTTAGAAAGAATAGTTTCTTCCTGTGAGTATTCTGAAAAGACTGACCTTGAATCTTGTTCATTAAAAGTATAATAGATAGTATTATATTTTGGTTATTGAGGATATCATGGAGAAAGATAAAATCGAGAGCCCATTTAACATCTGTATTGTGTTCTTCAAAAATCTATGGAATAAAAAAATTTCATACATAAAAAATGTTATTCAACCTTCAAAAAAGCAAATAAAATTAAAATTTCTCATCTATCAAAGTGGAAAACATTTTAAAATCATGCTAAATGATGCTACGAATCTGCTTAGACAAGCATTTTTTCTCCTGATGCCATAGTACCCTATACAAATTCCTTGACCTGGCAACACTATTTCAACTAAATTCTAAGAAAATAGTCAGAGATATAGGCAATGATTTTTATAAAAAGTGATTAAGATAGCATTAGTAGTCACAAATTACCTAAAGACATTTTGACCTATTTTTTAACAGCATATTTTTCAGTCATTAAAGTTTTGCATTCAAAATATTTTTAGTATAATATGAATATGTTAATAATTTGATTTTAAATGAAACCTTGAATAATGCTGCAAGATTTCAAATTTTATAACAAAAACTCATTGATATTTTTTATACAACAACCATATCAAAAAAGAACACAAATAAACACATTTGAATCAGGCTTGATAGAGCATGCCTGTTATTCCAGTCACTTAGGAGGCTGAGGCAGGGGGATCTCAAGTTTGAGGTGAGCCTGGGAAACTTAGTGTAGATTCTGTCTCAAAAAAAAGAGGACTGGGGATGTAGTTCAATGGTAGCACTCTGAGTTCAATTTTAGAACTCCCATTGTCTACAATAGGGGTGGAAGAACCTAGAAAGAAGGACTAAAATGTGAAAAAAAGTATATGAAATGAAAGTGTATGGTCTAACACTTTATTTTCTATTTATAATTTGGAATCTTATAATTATTCACATTTCAATAATGTTATTCACATTTTTACTTAAAATTAAATTATTAAAATATTTATGTTACTAAAATATTTTGAATGCATAACTTTAATGGCTGGAAGATATGCTAATTAAAGAAATAGACCAAAATGTATTTAAGTATTTTATGACTACTAATGCTATCTTGATCATCAATTAACAGGTTAATTGGTGATTTTAGAGTTTTGTACATTTTTAAAAATTTCTTCAAGTTTAGAAAATTTATTATTTTCTAAAAGTAAAAGTAAGCATTTTGATTAAAAACTACTTGTGTATATAACAGCACATCTTAAACATAGTATTTATACACATGTAAACAGTTTTATATGAAGGAAAATTATACAATTTCCAGAAAAGGATTAAACCTGGAGCCGTAAAAGTTGATTTCAAAGTCTTTTGAGATTGAAAGCTGGCGGGCAAGAGAATAGTTTGCTTTCTTTTCAAAAATAAGTAAACAAAAACAAAACAAACCCCACGGGCTTTAATGCACACCAGCTTTTTTTTTTTTTTAACCCTTAATGTGTCCCTGAGGAATGTGAGGTCTCAAGGGTTGTCGGATTTCTTGTCTAAAGCTTATGTACCATTTTATTTCTGGAGATGGATGTGCTAAGGGATATGTTTCACAGAAATAAGCAATTGAAAATAGAAAGCATGTCACTATTACATTGTCATTTACTGTCTACACTGTGAACTGCATGCATGTGATCAGAGAGATTTTTCATCACAAAATGATTCTTCACGATCAATCTAATATTATCTAAAATTATGTACTCTGTGGTATCTTACGGAAACTCTAATGATTCAGTTTGAAGACCACTGTGTCAAAGTGTTATCTAGCAAAATATTTAAAAATGACTGTGGATAGGTAATGCATAATTACCAGCATCTGCTAAAGTATCACTCTAGTAGTTCTCCAGCAGCGAGCAGAGCTCTGCAGTAGTTCTGCAATAATTTTAACTGTCCCCAACGTGGGTGGGACAACCTAGGAAGGAGGACAAAAGCTGAGGAAAAGTCTATGAAATGAAGGTGTGTGGTCCGACATACAATTGTATTCTATTGTGTTTTTCTTAGAGGGCTAACACTGAGATTTAAGAAAATGATCTCCAAGCCGGGCGCGGTGGCTCACGCTTGTAATCTCAGCACTTTGGGAGGCTGAGACAGGAGAATCACGAGTTCAAAGCCAGCCTCAACAATGGGGAGGCCCTGAGCAACTCAGTGAGACCCTGTCTCTACATAAAACACAAAATAGGGCTGGGGATGTGACCCAGTGGTTGAGTACCCCTGAGTTCAATCCCTGGTACCAAGAAAGAAAGAAAGAAAGAAAGAAAGGAAGGAAGGAAGGAAGGAAGGAAGGAAGGAAGGAAGGAAGGAAGGAAGGAAAGGAAGAAAGAAAGAAAGAAAGAAAGAAAGAAAGAAAGAAAGAAAGAAAGAAAGAAAGAAAGAAAGGAAAAGAAAGAAAATGATCTCCAAAGATTGTTGATTAGAACAGTGAAGTTGAACCTTAGACCTTTTAATCTTATTTTCCAATCATACAACATAAAAGTCCCAGTATTAGAACTTTTGATCACTGTCAATTAAACAATATCTAATAGAAATGATCAATACTTTTATATATTCCATGGGTCTTTTCTAGATACTAGGGTATCTTTTCTTTGTAAGAATATTTAGTACTTCCTTTTTTAATAAGAAAATTTTGTATAGTTTCCTACCTCTCCCACAGTTTGTATAACCTGATGTATGAAAATAATGAACACATAATATTTTCTGCTTTGTGAGATCCAACTCCAAAATGTGTCAGCTTAAAAATGTGTCAGCTACTTCAAATTTAAGAACTGATTACATATTAAATCAAGTAATCTATATATTGGTGCACTTTAAACAAATTATATTATAGCATATCCTATGAAAGATAGATTTAAAACTTTCTAAAGAAGGCAAATTCTCACTTTTCTACCCTACTGATTATTTTGTTTCAGATAAAACTTTGAAATAAAAGCTTTTCTGAGTTTTGAAGGATTCTGCTATTTTCTTTACCAATAAAAAGGAAAGATTTTTATGTTCAGAATCATTCATTGAAAGGGACTGGCTTCTGCTCTCTTCAGATTAATCTTACTATAGTTATTTCCTTGAGCAGCCATCAAATACACAGTATTAGCATAAAACCATAACTTTGCTTTTCACTTTTGCCAATATTAAGATTATACTGCCATCTGATTCATAGGCAGGTTTACGGGCATCCATCATGTTAAATATATTTTAGACTCTAAAAAATTACTCATCAGCTTTTTATTAACTCATAGATCATATATATCCAGACACGCAGACACGTGGTCAAGGCAGGCATTGCTTAATCTTACAGAAACATGAGGGATTTAAATAAAATTTCTGTAAGATTTGCAACTATTTAGAAATTGGCTATTGGAGTAAAACACAATCCTGGATAGAAAAATGTGGTGAGCAAATGAAAATAAGAGCAAGGGTGCCTCTCGTGTATAGCAAGTTTATATGTTATCAAATTTGAGAGGACACTGTAATTAATAATGAGAATAGAGACACATACATAAATAAAGAGAAGAGGAAATTCTTGTAGGAGGGGTCTTGAGAATCTGAGAATGTCCAAACCTTTCTTCAGGCCTGTTTTCTTTCATAGCTACATTTTGATAGTAATAAAATCATGTTGGCAACTTCCACTTTTGAATAACAACTTTATTATTATTAAATTCCTAGTTATAATGACACTAACTTTTGTAAAGAGGTGCTCACTTTTAAAATTATAATATTTAAGAAAATTGGAAGATACATCATAGTCAGAAAATCTTCTGGATTGGAAATTTTCTGGGGTTTCTTTTTTCACCACATCTATAAGGTGAATAAGACTATATGAACAATGAATTTATTTGTTAATTTAATAACAAGTATCTGGTGTCCATCAGGTATACTTGTAAACACTAGAGGTACAAGGGAGTACAGAATAGATAAGGTTCATACCACTTTGTACTTACTATTTCATTGGGCAAGGGAGATAATAAACATAAGCAAATGCATGAATAAATAATAAAATTTTAAGTAGTGATGAGTGTCACAAAAATGAAAAAACAAGCAAAGGAGAATAGAAAGAAAGATCATTTTAATAGGGTAGTCAAAGAGGAACTCTGGGAAAGTGGCATTGGAACAGATATCTTGTGGGGAGCTAGCTCTATGCTACGCCCTTATGACTAGCCATTGTGTGTAAATGGGAAAGGCACAAAGGAAGGAGGAACTATGTGATTGGTTTACTTTTACTGTTGGTTCTGCAAACGTGCAGTTCGTGGACAGAATTCAGGGGGCTTACGTGCCTTGCCACATGGATGGCTATCGCCTATGTGCATTGTTTCTTATTGGCCAAAAGGCCCTATAAGTTGAATGCTTGTTCCGCAAATAAACGGGTGCCTGCTCTGACTGTGCTCCCTAGCGTGTCTCATTGTCCTGCGGCAGGGCTGGGAACTGATGGCTAGTCGGCTCCAACTCTTCCCAACATCCACGGCTAGGTGAATGTGGGGGTGCCCTTTCGACCCGCTGGCTCGGACAAACTGCAACCCCCGCAATATCTAAATGTTCTGCCAAAGCAAGTCATGCCACCATTTAAGGATATTCTAGAAAACAGCAAAGGTTTCATGATGGAAGCTTGTCTGAAGAGTAGCAAGGAGGTTATTGTAATCAAAACACATGAAAATAGAGAAAGAAAGAAAAGGGAGGTAGAGCAGTACTCAATGACAGGTAACACAGGTGGAATATTACACACAATGGAAAGGAACCTGAATTTCTAAAGAGATCCTTAGTAGATGATTTTAAACATTATATTTTAAACAACCTCTAAGGTAATCCTCAAATAAGCAATTGAAAAAATCAAGTGTAATATGTATTTTAAATATTTTCACTTAATATCCTATTCATTCATTCAATAAATTTTGTATATTTTAAGATCAGATGAATAACTATTTCATAGTTAGATATATAAGATGAATAAATAGGACAGTTGCTTGTGTCTTTAAATGAAAGAGTATTTAAAGAAAACCAAAAATTAATTTTCTAAAAACAAGTACTATTTTAAAAAAATATTAATTAGTTGTTTTAGGCTGACTTACTGCAGAAAAACACTAAATGCCACTGAAAGAATTTCAGACTAAAAGGTATGGTAAAAGATAACTTCCATGAGGAGGAGGTGAAGTTCCAAACACCAAGTCTACTTTCTGAATATTTCTGCTGTTTAGAGAGAAATCAAATGAAATTAGGTATATGTAAATGTGATTCACCATCAGCAGAAAATGGCAATTTATTGTCCTGATTCAGCTGCTGTTTTACAAAGTATCAAAGTTTTAAAAATAATTGATATTCTAAAATAAATGCATTTTGAAAAAACTCAAAATGTAAATTTGGCATAAAATTCATAGTTAAAAAATGTTGACTATAATACCAGAATGCTAGTAATAAATAACAAATCTATTGCCCTCAAAGCTACCATCACTGAAATGATTCCATTCAATAAAAATGTCAGAGAATAATTAGCATCAATATTTATTTTGTCTCTATAATATAAAATGTAATTTCTATTTTTTATAACAAATTCAACTACAACATATAAAATATTTAGTAAAGTGACTTCTCATTTTATGTTATGAAAAATTGAAAGTAAGCACATTAATGACCCAACACCTAGAAGAGGCATGGACACTGTAATGTCACATTGACAATGCAGCTAAAGGATTCATGGGCTTAAAGGCTGTCTGTAGTATCAAGAGATATTAAGTTGCTACTGTGATTATATTTCAGCAATGAGTCCAGATTACAAACTACCACCAAGTCAATAAAATTTTTTGAAAACATTTTGTACACAGGCTAATATACACAACAATTTCTACCTACAATTTTAGCCATATGTTTTATTAGAACACTACTTTAAAAGCCAAGAAACTAAAAGATAAATTAGTTGCCTCCCTATAGTAATGACTTTTTCTCTTGTGGAATTTCCTCACTGTCTGCATTCTGTTGCTATCCCAATTTGCGGCTTTTATCTGTTTTGTTTAAATAACTGAATATTCAAATATTTTAAAAGACAACTGTAATGAATAGGTAAAATTATCTGTATTTATTAAAAGACCTCATCTGTGCCAATGCACTCTCCTAAACTCTTTGCCCAGACTGTGAGTTGTGGTCCTGTCATGGTCTTCAATAATTAATTATAAGAGAAAACAAAATGAAAAACATAAAAAACTTGCTGACTGACAGAACAGTGAGTGGCTGGTACCAGACTATGTGCCCAGCTGTTCTCAGTGCCAGAGCCAAAACTTCTAATTGCCATTCTAAGATACCTGTCAAGAAATAGGACTTAGAAATGGGTGGCAAGTTTGGTGGATACTTAAGTCTGCATCATGTCAGCTCAGAGATTATACTCACTAGGCACATATGAGTTATTTGAGTAATGAAGTAATGGGTTGAATGATGAGTTAGATAAGCCCTGAGCTCATTACAATATAATTATACGAAATTAATGAAATATAAAGATAAAAGTGAGGGTTACAGAAAGCTGCATATACTTTATTTGGGTCAAAAATATAGTGGCTCTTATTTCCATACAATAAATGAAGAGCAGACTTTACTGCTTCATTATTTATGTGGTTTATCAGGTTTAAATTAACTACTCAGGCCCTGACTTATTAGAGGAGATGGTTTCTGAGTGACTACCAGGGTTCACTTTCCAAATTTGTTCATGATTAAGGATTAATACTTTTTTTTTATTTTGGAAAAATCTCTCTAAAGCATCCTATAGAAAATATGAAAGACATCTTTATAAAATTAATATCATTGAAGAATCCAAAACAGAGATAATTACATGTTTAATGTTTAACTTCTTTCAAATTGAAGTACTCCGTATCACACAGCTGGGTGCTATTAGAAAAGAACTCTTCTGTCTGAGCCCATTCACTTGCTGGTATAAACTTAATTCTATTATTATTAAACTTCATTTGTGCAATGGTTTGAAGAATATTCAGTGTGTCATATTATTTTATTGTTCAATCTCATCCCCAAAGTCTGTAATCATTATTACAGAAAGGATGTCAAAAGATGAGAAGACTGAGATATTGGACATCATTTAGTCAGCTGCATCCCTTTTATATCTAACCCTGTTCACTTCAAAGCAAAAGGCCAAGTGATAAAGAGAAAATAGAGGAGACTGCCTCACAGCCCAGCAGGTAAGACGCTAATTTCCTCGAGCCTCTTCCGGAGCCTCTCCCTTGCTCGGCCCACCCTGCTCTACCTTGGGGGGTGCTGTTTTCCCCTCCGCCTTCACTAAATCTGTACTTTGCCTGTTACTTCTGTGTGTCTTGCTCAATTCTTTGTTAGGACACCAAGGCCCTGGACCCCGCCGAACACCCTGATGATAACAGCTGTACTAATTTACCTTCCCACCAACAGCAATCAAAGGTTCCCTTTTCACAGCTTCCCCAACAGTTATCTTTTTGATAAGAACCATTCTTACAGATGTGAGGGTAATTTGCTTTTGTCCAGTGAATCAAGGGACCTCGGGAAGGTCCCCTCCTCACCCATGTTCCAGAATTTCTCCCTGCCACAAACTCAACATTAATGGTTTGCCTCTGAAGGGCCTGGCCGCTATACCCAGATAGGGCAGATATTTATAAAAAACTGTCAGAAGTGCAATCATTCTTAGGAAGTACAGAGGTCTATGAAGTAGGTGTTTGTATTCAAGTCTTCAGACATGGCAGATTACCTCCCAGAAACACAGGGCTACCTTCAGTTCTGCTCTATTGCCCTTGAGAGCCAGATCTTGATGGAGAAAAGTTCCCACATGACCTTGATTAAGATAGAAGCAGGTAAGGGAGGGGGTGCTGCCAGAGCCTTAACTGTACACAAACTCTGTCTACTGGGTGATCCAGCTTTGGTTCTGAGGGAGAGAACTCTTTGATGTTAAATGGTATAAAAATGGTAAAGGAGATATGGTTTTCACCCCAACCCTCACTACTCATAAAAGCTGGCCTAATTCTAAAGCTGCAAATCCAAACCACTCACCATTCAGCCAGCAACCCCAGGTCACATCCCTGACTCCAAAAAGCTCCAGTGGAGCTCCTGCTCAATGACGCTGTGTTATAGACGTGTTTTCCTTAGCAACATTAAATTGCCTGCTTTCTAGAAAAAAAAAAAAAAGAGATAATACGATTATTAAAATATAAAATTTTACACTATAATTTTGATTACATTATTATTTTGAATTTTAAATTGCATCATGAAAATCAACTTTTTTCTTTCCATTTGTTTCACATGAGATAAACTATTTTAATAAATGCTATCTCTTATTTCAATGTAGCTAAAGTGTACCACACTACAAGTCAAGTATGGCCGCAAAACAATGTTTTGAATAGTATATCCAACTATAAGTGTAAATTCAGTATAGAATTTTAACAAAAGGAAAACATACTAATCTAACATCTAATGCAACAAGATACTCATTTTTATGTAGAGAGCTACTCACATGAATACATAACTTCTGTGAGTTGATAAAACCAATCCCTATGTCAATGTGCTATGAAAGAATACAAGAAGGTTAAAACATTGCCAGCATATAAAGCATCTAGACAGGATTCAAATATCTATTAAAATTATATATGTGGCATATGATAAGTTACACAAATATTTGTAGAAATGAATAAGCATTTAAAGTGAAAATATACATAATGATTTTACTCTTGGTTACTGGACAATACCAGTGTCACTTCATGTCCTGAGGCCTACAGATTGACTCCCAAGAACACTTAAGGAACCTTTTGTTACCTGAGTGAACTTATTACCATATAGGATATAATGATCAACTTTAAAGAATCCTCAACCTACTTATTTCAGAACACTGAGTTCATCAATCTCTTAGAAACCAATTCCATTAACCAAGATAATCAGACTTCTTTATAAAAACCAGAATGCTGATTTACTCATTTTAAATGATTCGTATGATTTTCTCATTGTCTCCTTGTGAGAAGTTTTCTACAAAAAACCAAATCATAAAGCAAAGAGGGTTTGGTGGGCTTTGAACTATCAGGAGAGCTGGAAAAAGCAAATTTGAATTTGGTTTTCAACAGTCGAATATGTCTATTCTATAGCCAGAACTCTTTTGTTTAGGGAGACAGGAAATTGAGAATTATTTAGTTAAATCAAACTCTTTTGGATGTTATCATCAGCATTTGAAACTATAGAGGTTTTGTTTGTTATGCAACCCAAAACTTGCTTTTTTTTTTTTTTGGCACTGGGGATCTGGGGATATATGGGGATTTGGGGATTGAACCAGGGAGCTATACTATTAAGCTATACTCCACAGCCCTTGTTATTTCATAGCCCCTTTTCACTTTATTTTGAGACAGGGTCTTACTAAATTGTTGAGGCTGACCTACCTTGAATTTGCAATCTTCCTACTTCCGCCTCCTTACTTGTTGGGGTTACAAAACTGAGCTTCTGTTCCTGGTTTATTGTTCCCTTTCTGATCAAAAATTTGCATCAAATAACTAGTGATAAATGAGTCCTGGCTGCTTCATAACCTACAGGTGATTTGTTCTGATCTATCATCTCCTATACCTACAACTTGAATATAAAGTATATTTCTACAGACTATTCAATATTTCTGGAGGAAAGTGTTTGTATCTTTCTCAGATGACCCAATCTGTCTGAAAATAGGAACGTTTTCACCATTGGGTCCTGTGGAAACTTTTGATATATCTGCATGTCTAAAGGTTTCTACTCACAAGGACAAAATTGTTATGGGAAGGAGTGGGATACACAATCTCCAGGACTCATTGATATCAAAAGTTCATTCCTTCCTGGTACTTTAAATTTACTTCTGGATACTCCCATTCTCTTCTTTGGAGTTGTAGTAGCTTGGAGAAAGGAATAAAATGAAAACTACTCTGTTCAGTCACAAACATCTGGGGTAAAAGTAGAAGGAATGTTGATAACCGTCTCAAAAAGTGACCATTATATACACTCTTCTTCCATGGCATAAATATCATCATCAGGGTGGTAGAAATCACTTTAAATTAGAGGTTAGATTATCAAGACAAGGACTTTCCTACCTCTAGCCACAATTACTTATCTAACATTGCACACATATTTAATCTCATTTGTAAATAACATTGCACGTTTATCAGAAGTTCTTTATTCCATCACGAGTGTAGCATTCACAGATCTCTATAAGTAAATATGGCTAATTAAAGCAGTGCTTCTTGGGTCAAAACAATATAAAACAGAAAAGAAAAATGTACTAGAGCCTCAGACCAGAAAAGAAAGGCATGCATTTTTTTATAAGTCCTGAATTGAGGAAGATTAGAAGAGATTTCCAACTTTTTTCAAATGTTAGCAGTTTCTACAATGCTCTGAGTTCACAGAATTCTTATTTTATATGCAAGATAACGAAAAACAAGTAGATAGCAAGAACAGTCATAAGATAGTAATTTGTGGTAAGACTGATCTCTCTCTTCTCTTTATTACATTTCTGCTTAAAAATGGTTGACTATAGAAATGATTGCTTTATGTGTGAACATGGCTTCTCATAATTCACAGGTTAAAATATGTATGGTGGTATGAAACAATCCATATGTAACATTTTGGAATTAACTTTAATTTGGATAAAAATTCCACTGAAAAGATCTTTATCTTTAAGGTGTCCCATTCTTCTAACAAATAGTTGAATTGATAAACGTACAATTTCTTGGGACATAAATGGACACTTAGTTCTATCTCAGGCCAGAAAGAACGGCTTTCCTTCATTACACTTACGATAATTTCAAGCAGGGAAAAGGGAGTCACATTTGAAGCAATGTGGGGTTCAAGTCTCAGAGCTAATATTTTCCAATTTTGTTAGAAAGGCTAATCACTAATCTCTTCTGACCTTCAATTAATCCTCAGTAAAATATAGAAAAATTAAGAAGCACATAAGGAAAACATGTGTTAAGTTGCAATTCTACTTACATATACAGTAATGCTTAGCAAATAGGCACCTATAGAGGGGGCAATTTTTTTCTCTTCTATTTCTCCTCCTCTTCCTATTCCTTCTTTAAATTGTTATTAGTATCTAATATATCAAATTAAAATTTGGATGTGAGGAAGGGACTAAACTAATTCATTTCATAACATCTATTTATACACATGCACGTTTGGAAATAATAGTTCTAATCAAAATGAGTAATCACACATACATTAAATAATAAGTGAACAACAAAAAATATTTTATGCCTTTGACCTACGTAAATGAAAACATTTTTTTCCCCACAAAATAACCACTCTGTATGATTGCTTAATTTTTGGTAATGGCATAAAAATATATCATTGAAGTTTAAAGTCTTAGGTTTATGTTTGATTTTTTTCTTGACTTCTGCATACTTGCAAAACCTGTGATAATTACTGTGAATTATATCTTTCAAATTGCACAGGTACCATCCAATTTCTTGCACTCTTTCTCTCCTAAACATTTACTACCTCCTAAATACAATGTGCTTTAGTAAACACTGTCGTCCTCAGTGCATATCTTTATAAGGAAGACATCAGAACTGAACAATAATTCAACTGATTAACTGATGAAATACTAGGTCTTAAGTAATTTATTAGGCCTTTCTGCACACCATTAGATTTTTCTGCATTATACTTCTTAACCTTTAGAAAAACTTTAGGAAAATCTATAGTAGTTTATTTATACATTTCTAGTTTATATCAATGAATTTTATAGCAATAAAAAACAAAAATCAAAGTTTGGTGATGCCAAATAACTTGGTTTTATGATTGCCAAAGATAACTTATATTCTATGTATATATCTCATCATAAATTAAAATATTTATATGTGTTCTGTCCTTAGGCTCTTGTTTTCTTCATTCCCTGTTCCGTTTACTTTAATGGTATATCAAATGTGAAAAATGAAAAGTTGTTATTTTGCAGTAAGGCAGGGTGAATTAATGATTAACACAAAATGGTAAACAATAATTGTAAATATATTAAGCACATGTTTTATTTTTTAAAATATTAGAAAAAATTTCAGAATCTCAGTGGCTTAAAAAGTAAGAAATTAATCCTTGCATACATGTTCCGCTGATCTAGCCTTGGCTGGGCTTGGTGGCACTACTTCAGGTTTTAGAGCATCTGGGCCTGTCTCCAAACTGCTGGTTGGAATGAAATCTGTTCTGTATTTCTCCCAGGAGCCTTTTACTAGTGGCCACCTGGGACATGTTCTTCTCATGGAAAATGGCACAAGTGTAACAGAAGAAGCCAATCGATACAGACACATTTAAAAATCTTGGTTCAAATATGTTCATATTCCACTATCCAGACAAAGTCATGTGACCAAACCCATGCAGGGCATGACTGTACATAAACCTCAAGAATGAGACTGAGACTAGGCGTCGTGGCGCAGGCCTGTAAACCCTATGGCTCAGGAGGCTGAGGCAAGAGGATCATGAGTTCAAAACCAGCTTCAGCAAAAGCAAAGTGCTAAGCAACTCAGTGAGACACTGCCTCTAAATAAAATACAAAATAGGGCTGGGGATGTGGCTCAGTCGTTGAGTACAGCTGAGTTCAATTCCTGGTACCAAAAAAATTTTTAAAAAAGGATGAGAGAGGAGAGTAAATACCTACCAAACAATAACCCACTGGATCACTACACTATAGAAAGGAATATAATTCTTAAAGTTATCTACGATTTAAGGTTAGACTTCATTGTATAAACAAATGGAAAACTTCTGAAGTCCCACTTCAGGGCACTGATTAGGCCCTATTTATTGTTGTATATACTGGCAGACAGTTGTGGACACCTTGTTGGCTGGCTCTAATGCTCTTATACTTTCTGTTCTGGTGATAAACTGACCCAGGAAAAGCTCATTCGTCACGGGATGTTATCTTACTCATTCTCTCCATTTTATTCACTGAGCATGTCTATGTGTGGATCTTGCTGTAGTTTAAATGTTTATGTCCCCCTGCACACCAAATTCATATGCTGAAATCCTAACACTCAAAGTGCTAGTATTAGGGAATGGACTTTTGGAAGGTGACACCCAGTTGTGTTAAATATGCTCATCTTCCACTGGCCAGAGCAATTTACAAGACCAAGACCATGTAGTGCATGACTGAATACAAACCTAACAAATGACAAAGAGGGGAGCTGTCTTATGCACTAGAGAACTGAGAAAGACCTCTCACTCCTCCAAGTATGGTGGGACACAGGCAAAAGATGACATCTATGAACCAGAAAGTCCCTATCAGACACCAAATCTGCTAGTATCTCAGACTTGGAATTCCTGATCTACAGAACTGTGAGAAATGAATTTCTTCTATTTATAATCTACCCAGTTTATCATATTTTGTTATAGTAGTCAGTCATATTAATATAAAAACCAAAGCTCATTCTCTTTTGAAAATATTTTCTAAGTAGAAGAAAGGCATGATCTGATTTCTCTTTTATATTATTTATAAAAATGATTATGGCAGTGTGTAGAATGGAGACACTGAAGGCAAAACAATCACTGGAGGGAGCAAGAACTTGAACTAAAACAGTAAGAGTAGAGGAAAGGAAAGGATATGCTTAATAAATGGTGAAACTAATGGGGCTTAAAAAATGGTTGAACTGAAGTTACATGAGGACTACCAAGTTTTTTAACTGGTGTGGCCAGGGGAAAGGTTGTTATCTCTGTTTTATTCATTAGCAATAAATATATTTTGCAAAAATCCATTAATATTTTCCACCCCAAATGATAATATCTTAAGGATGAGAAAGACTACTAAAGGTTACTCATTATCACAACAGTACAGAAGGGTTCTTTCATAGCATCACAAAGATTTATTCATTTTCTACTAAGCATTTTTTCCAGTGATTGGTAGACAACTTTTTGTACAATATTTATTTTCATTGAGCTTTAATAATAAGATATATAGCTTTGTAGTAATTTTTGGTTCTTCAAAAATATAATTTCTACCTCCTCTATCACTAGCTAGTTAGCTCTACTGCATATACTCCAGATGTTTAAGAATGGGACTTCTGAAACCAAATACCTTCCTTTAGAACCAGCTGACTTTCTTTTCTCTTCTTTCCTTCAAAATAAACTGTTGGTTTTAGCATTAAGTCAACTATAATTCTTGCATAATTTTTACAAAAAATAGTCCTTTTCTCCAAAAATAATAACAGGTTTATCTTAGTCATTAGAATCAATCAATATAATTTTTGTCCATAGGGTTTGAAATGATCTAGCTTTAATTTCATCTGAAGATTTAGTTTAATATTCTGTATAAGAAACCTTCTATTTACTTTAATTTTATTTTATTTCTCAATACTAAGGATTAAATTCAGGACCTAGCACATGCTAGCCAAGTGCTGAACAACTGAGCTTTATTTCCAGCCCAATTTCAATGTTTTATCTCCTTGTTCATTCTATTTTCAGCTATCTTGTTAATTTAATTAGCATCTTTGATTTCCTGAAAACTGCTCAAAAAACATTTAACTCCAGATTTTATTGTTTTGCCCACTTTATTTATTTGTTTTTCATCCTCTCTAGTAAGTCAAATGTAGAGGGCCATTTCTCAAGTTCCTACACATTTAAACAACTGATGGTTTATATTTATGACACTTGGGCTTGTTTACTAACAAATGCCACAGATCCCTCAGTCTATTCATATGAGAACATATTTTCTAAGATTTTTAGATTAGCTCTTATTTCTTTCTTTATCCCCTCTAAATTGCTATGCATTTTGTTGTTGAGAAAACTATTTTTCATTCATTCATTCATTCATTCATTCATTCAGCTATTTTTATTCATTCATTGCATAATTACACCCAAACCACAATGACAGACATTGGCATAACAAGACAAAAACTTTGCAGCTCACAACTTAAAAGGACTCTGAAATTGAGCATATAACAGCAAGCCTTTTTCTAAATGTTGAAATAGACATACAGACAGGAGTAGAACACAGGGTCAATAAAGGCTTTTCAACAGAGCCAGTACTTGCCTATGAAAAAAAGGAGTTTGTCTAAAAAAGGAAGAAAGAACATTCCAAGAAAACTAATCAATTTGCACATACTAAGTGTTGGACTTTTTTCACACCAGAAATTATAAACTTTAAAAATGATATTCCAAAGATCTTCCTTTCTACCTTCCTATTCTTTTCGTATTGTCTCTGGTCCATTCTCCCGGATGCCCATAGTTAAGCCATCAAGAATTACACATATTTTATTAAGTTTATTCATTCTATTTCATATTACCTAAATCAGAGTATTATCAAAATGCCTGTTATAACTAAAGATACTTATGAAAAGATGCTTAATCTGATTTGAAGAAAAGAATCAACAGTAGTTTTGTCATATTTTTGAATTAATGGATATAGGGAAAGACATTTGGAAAAAAGTTATTATCTATCTTTGAAAATAAATATTTCCAAAGAACTTGATTCTCCTCTTGCAAGCCTATGCTGAGCCACACATTTCTTTTACTTTAATGCATTCATTTCTTTATGGATGAATTATGCTGTGAGTTTTGGTCTACTTAACTGACTTGTTCATGCACTGTAATGAAAGAAAGGAATGCCAGTACACTAGAACTAAAAAGCCTGCCTTTGAATGTTCATGACAAAACAAAAGGAATAAGAAAGCAACATCAGCAGAATACACAAAAGTAGCAAAAAAAGAATTGCCAATCATACTACAACTTTAAGAAAATTTACTCAGTGAAAATAAAATATAAATCCATCCTTAGCACTGGCAGAAAAGAACAGTGCTCAAATTTAGTCCCACATTGGAATGAATGCTTTCCCGACAGGATAACAAATGAAAATTGGACACATTTTCAGTGAAAAAGACACACTGCCAGATGGCTTCTTGGCAAAGGAAAGGGGAGAGTTGATTAAAGTGTCATGTGATGACTTCAAATTCAGCAAAATACAGCCTACCAACTTCTCATTGAGAAGAATAAAGGAGGACAATCAGGTACTACAAATGATTTTGAAATTATTAAGGTTTAACTACTTTGAAGTTCCATTTGTCTTCTGTCCTTGTTTTCAAAAGGAAAAACACAAAATTAATCTTAACTAAGAATAAAATTTTCTGCAGAATAAAACTTTGAGCTTCCTCAGAATTAAATCTTTAAAATCTTGGTGCAAACCCACTACTCACAAAGCACATTTTGCTTTTCAAGACAAACATAATGTTCACATTCATCTATAGGCACTACTATTTCAAGGTAAATTAAGTTTTTGCAATCCTTATCATGCTGAAAAGCAAAAGAAGTTACAATAAAACATGTGCCAAAACATGATCATGTTCCCTAATGGACTTGTTACCCTTGTTTGTCTTTCATCTCTCTTTCTTCTTCTGGTAAGAAATCACTAGTTTGCTTCAAATCTGCACTGGCTCATCTGCAGGAGTTGTCAGTTTTATACAGTTTCCAACCCTCCTGCCTTGGGAGAGCCAATGGCAATACTCCTCCTTGAGTCTCCACTGCTTGGTTCAGGGATGAGCATATAACTTACGTGGAGTAGTTGGCATCAATTTTGGAACTAGTTTAGATGCTGGATGAAGTCTCTGCTTCTGATACTTGCAGATGTTAAAGAGCATGCCAGCTCATTACTGCCACATACTGCAGGCATACATAAGAATAAAAGATAACCCAGGAAGCCGACAAAAATGAGAGGAAAGGAAAGAAATAGTTCTGTTGGCATTGTTTTCATGATAGGCTTAAGAGCATCCCTGATCTTATAATTTCCAGTTATATGAGCCATTAATGTTTCTTTCTTTAATCACTGTCGTTTTAAAAAGTTTCTTGACTAATATACTCAAAATCTGCTTGGGAGATGAATCACCTATAATTTTGTTTAACAGAAAGTTGAATCACCTATAACTTTGTTAAAGCTAAATAAGTAGCTTTCCAGAACAGTTTCTCTAAAAGAAATCCACAATTTCACGTATGTGGTCCAAATAGTCTAAGACATTTGAGGGAAATGTCCATATCAAATAAATTTCCATTGTTCCACAGTGTAGTACTCACGAGACTTTTCGAAAATAATTCAATGATAGTTTGCTCGCCTACAGACAAGTATATGAAATTTAATTGAGAACACTGTACTTACCATACTCGTGAGTAAACTGCTTCTTAAACTTGATTGCAGTATTTTTTTTTTTTTGCCTTAAGGTGTTTTCTTTTTTCTTTTTTAAATTTTCATGTCCTTGTTGACTTCACAGTACTGGACAATGAAATAATAATAATTAGAAACTCAATTAAAGAGTGTCCACAAAATCTAAATTCATCTATCTAACTCTTTTAAAGAAGAATCCATAAAACGGTAGTGAGCATTTTCATTAAAATTATAATAATTCATGAATATTATCATAATAATATTTTGCTTTTACTTAGTACCTTCTGTATAGTTTGACATATATATATATATTTTATATATAGTATTGCATTTGCTTCCTATATCATCTTTCTAAAGAACCCACTTATTTGTGAGTAAGGTAATTGGTAGAGCTCCACCAAAACGTCATTATCAAATAAACATCAAATGAAGAGTACCCACTCAGCTGTTGTTGTCTGGGTATTCCTCAGAAGTACAAGCAATAAATAATTCACTAGTGCTTTGATAATGGAAATGGGAATAAAATTTACATTATACAACAATGAAATTTCTAATTAAGAAAGGCAATTAGATCTGATTTCTGAATTTTCAATTCTCATTTTGAAGCTGCAGAGTCTCTTAAGCTGTCCTTCCTTTATAGGGCTGACTTTCCCAGATTATTGTTTCACCCATTTGTTCTCTCTTTCTATTATTTGTACATAGTTGTTTATACTCTACTCACTCCTGGCAGCCATACCTACATCCTTTACTCCATTCATCAAAAGAATCAACATGCCTTAAAACATGCTTATCAAAGCTTAGGTGCACATAAATCATGAATATAAATCAACTAGAAATCTTTTTACAATGCAGATACTGATTTAATGTGTTTGGGAAGGTCACTTGTCTGGAACTTAGGATTTCTAATAGCTCAGATGACATCAATATATTAGTACTGAGGACCACTCTTTGAGTAGCAAAGATTGAAAGATAAAGTATAACAGTTATTGCCAAACCTTCTCTCTCCCTTTGCAATACAAGTTTGTGCCAGTCTACTTTAATGAGATGTAATTTGCTGATCTATAAAATGAGAATAAGGATATTCATATTATTTCAATATAGTAGGATAGAAATGCTCAGCACTTGGATCCTCCTCTACAGAGATGAACCAAAATAATGTGTACCGTCCCATATTGAGATTAGTGACTATGGGAGAACACTGAGATCAGCAAGAGAGAGAGATCAGAACCTGGTAAGATGCAGAGACATGAGACAGCAGCCTAGCAAGAGAAACAAAACATCCTAACATGTTACCTGGCTCCACAGAAGGGACTTGAAATCTGCACAGAGGCCTTGGAAAAGGATCTTACATCATCTTCCAGTGAACCACCAGGGGTCACAGCTGGAAGTCATCTTGAACAGGGACCTACTGTCAAATTTGAATTGCTATGGAGGTCAGAAGTTGCTTCATATTTTCATCTCTGGTCCCCCACAGATATTCTACTACACTGGCTCAGTGGGTAGCTATCTTGCAAACCCAAGTTGGCCCAGCAGAGTGGCTCAGACCCTAATCTTCTGAGTGCTCTGGACTGTAGGGGATGGTTGCTGACACACAGAAGGGGAGCAGAGGGTGACACCCTCAGGAACTGAGAGATCAGGGAGCTTGTTCACTGAGACTTGGGGAATGGTCAGCTGTGTGTGGATTTTCCATGGGCTCAGACTGAAGGCAGTCACCCACATGGTTCCTGCCACACCTCCCTCTGCTGCTGATAGGACAGGAAAAGAACACCATGTTTCCACGGCTGCCTGCTCACAGTTCTAAAGCAGCTTAGAATAACGTGGTGATTCCAGCTGGGGTGGCAGTGGTGTGGAGGCAGGAAAAGGTGGTGGTAGGGCAGGCATGCCAGGACATGCCCAAAGAAGAAAAAAAGAGGAACTTTGCCTGGACATAGCAGCACCTGCACTCATCTGCTCCTGGGCAGCCTTTACAGTTCAAAGAGCTGGTAGGGATGGGAAGCTAAGCTCCAGCTATAATCCTGATCTAAGGCGTGTATGGCAAGGGGTGCTCCTTAGTGGGCAAGCTCAATAGTAGAGAGCAAAATCACAGGTCCTGTGCCATCACACCTACTCTGGTTACATCCAACCCTTGTCTGATCATGCTGCTGTCAGGATGTGGTATAAGCACTACAAACAGTGCGCTGTGGTTCCTGCCATTGCCTCTTTTTTGACATGCTTGGTTCCTCACCATTACCTAGTTACAAGACAAGTACTTCAGTTTCCTCATTACTGCTGATGCTACCAGTGCCAGAGGCATTTGCTAGTAACACAGGTAACATCAATACCACTGGATACCCAGGTTATCACCTGATAGGGGCCATCATTTCCACTGTAGGAGTGGGCCCCTCCAACTCTGGCATAGTATGTGTCCAAACTTACAAATAACAGTCAAAGAAATATAGGAAGATAGCACCATGGTGCCAAGCAGAAAAAAATATAACCTAATATTACATAACAAACTGATACCCCAAGATACATTTTCAGTGGAAAGCCATTTTGCAAAAAGGACATGCATAAAAGTAGAAGAGAGATCTCATTCAATAGATGTGCAAATCTCAACACAGTAACACAAGATATAAGAAAAACAAAGGTAATACGATATCTCCCCAAAGATGATAACTCCAGCAACAGATTCCAAAGAAATGAAAATGCATAAATTATCTCATAATGAATTTAAATGATTATAAATGGTTCAATAACATCTTAAAAAGTACACATAAACAGTTAAATGAAATTAGGAAGACTTTACTGGATATGAATGAGAAATTAGACAAAGTGATTTTGGAAAAAGCCAAAAAGAAATCTTGGAAATGAAAAGTACAATAAGTCAAAGAAAAAACTCAATTGAAAGTCTCAACAATGCATAGCATAAAGCAGAAGAAGGAATATCTGAAACTGAAAACAGGTACTTTGAAATATCCCATTTGTACATTTTAGAAAAGAAGAAATAGTGAAGAAAGCATTCAAGATCATTGGGTTTGTTGATTATTCAACAAACAAATACCTAAATATTTGGAATACCTGAAAGTGAAGAGATAAAGGTTAAGGAAATAGGAAACAAATTTAATGAAATAACAGCAGAAAGCTTCCCTGATCTTGAGAAAGACATGGATATTCATGTACAGGAGCATATAGAACCCCAAAAAGACATTGTCAGAAAAGATCTTCACCATGGCATATGATAGTCAAATTGTTGGAGGACAACACAAAGATTCTTAAGTCTGCAAAAGTACCAAGATATATTCAAGGGAAGTCCCTTTATACTAACAGATTTCTTATCAGAAACTGTGAAGGCAAAGAAGGAATAGAATAACATATTCCAAAGACTGAAAGAACATAATTGCAACCAAGGCTACTATAACCAGCAAGCCTGTCCTTCAGAAAAAGAGAAATAAAGATCTTCCAAGAAAAAAAAAATTAAAGGAATTTATGACCACTAGACCAGCCTTATAATAAAAACTTAAGGGAATCCCACATCACGGAGTCAAAGAAGATAACTATCATCATGTTAGCATGTAAAAGTATAAATCTAATTAGTACATCTTAGAGTAGATGTACAAAAAAGAAACAAAAGAATCAAACATTATCAACACAATAAACCATCAAACTACAAAGATGAAAAAGAGAAGGGGGAAAAAAGCAACGAATATTCAAAACAACCAAAAGAAAATCAATAAAATGACAGGAAAAAGACATTACATTTTAATAATAATCTTGAACAAAAATGGATTAAATTCTTCAATTAAAATACATAGTCTGACTGAATGGATTAAAAATGTGCTACTTATAAGAAACTCCCTTCACCAGTAAAGCACACATCGATTCAAACATAGATTCAAAGTGAAAGGATGGAAAATTATATTCCAAGCAAATGGAAAACAAGCAAGAGTAGCTACCTACAGAATAGGAGAAAATATTTACCAGCTATTCATCTGATGGAAGGTTAATATTCAAAATACATTAAGAAATTTAAAAACTAAATACAATAATTAAATTTTAAATTCAGTTAAAATGGACAAATGATCTGTATACATTGAATCTCAAAAAAAAATTACAAATGGTCAATATATACATGAAAAAAGGCCAAATATCATTAGCCATCAGGGAAATGAAAATCAAAACTACAACATGATACCATCTAATCCCAGTTAGTATGGTTATTATTTTTTAAAAATTACAAATATTAGTGTTAATGGGGAGAAAATGGAACTCTCATACACTGCTTGTGGGAATGTAAATTAGTATAGATACTACAGAGAATAGAATTAAGTTTACTCAAAAAATTAAAATAGAACTACTATGTGATCCTGTTTTCCCATTCCTAGATGGATATCTATATTTATATATTCAATATGCCAGAAAGGTACCTGCATGTCCATATTTATGGGGGCACTCTTCAAAGTAACTAAGATATAGAATCAATCTAAGTGCTTATCAAGAGATGAATAAACGAAGAAAATATGGAATATATACACAATGGAGTAAAATAAAAAGAATGAAATCTTATCATTCATAACAAAATGGATGGAAGATATTGTATTAGGTGAAATTAGCCAGACAGGGAGACAAATACTGCATAATCTCTCTCATTTGTAGAAATTTTAAAAAGTAGACCTGAATTATTACTAGGGGTTGGGAAATGTGCAGGGGCTGGGGAGAGGTTTGAAGAAATGTGTTTGAATATGATCAATGCACAGTGTATGCATATATGGAAATATTAAACTGAACCCCACTAATGTGCATAATCAAAACACTAATAAATTTTAAAAAATATGACCATCTTGTACATAGTTATTATGAAGTTTAAATAAGATTTTGGAATGAACATGCTTGGGAAACCTTCAACAATTACCTAATGGGAGGTGTTATGATATTTGAATTGTATTTATGTATTTATGCTATCATTTAATGAATATGTATAAAATCTCTACTCACATAGGGTCCTATGTTAGGTGATGAAAGTACAAATGAGACATTATCTCTCCTTTTATGGATCTTGTAGGAAAGCAAGATGTCAGGCTATTATAAAATCAATGTTTTAGTTACAAATTGTGAAATCTTCTAAAAAATGTAAATGACAACACTTGAACATCTTCAGCAAATGTCTGTAAGTGACATTTGGCCTAATGTAGAAAGATGAGCAATAATTAACAAAGAGAATAGAGAGTGTTCAGGCAGAAGGAACTAAACATGCAAACATTTTGCAGGAAGATTGGGCTTGGCTTATTCACACGACCATATATTGTGTTCAACACTTCACCAGTTGTTTCTTTCACATTGATTATCGTGACACATTGTTGTTTATTTTTCTTTTATATTTTAAGGGAAGAGTGTGTAGTTCTATCATCAGAACAGCAGATTTCCCAACTCTTAATTTACCTATCAGTTTATTGACTGCATACAATGATGCAATCTATAGCCTACGTTCCTCAGTTTCTTTTAATGGAAGACATTTTACTGTGTTAATAACCCACCTTGAGCAGGGCGCGGTGGCTCAAGCCTGTAATCCCAGCACTTAGGGAGGCTGAGACAGGAGAATCGCGAGTTCAAAGCCAGCCTCAGCAATGGCGAGGCACTAAGCAACTCAGTGAGACCCTGTCTCTACATAAAACACAAAATAGGGCTGGGGATGTGGCTCAGTGGTCCAGTGCCCCTGAGTTCAATCTCCAGTACCCAAAATAAATAAATAAATAACCCACCTTGTTTTAAGAATCTTTGAAGTACCTTTTTTTGTTGTAATTCTGAGTTCTAAAGTTCAAAGTACTTAAAACTTTATTTTAAAAACAATAACAGTAAACATGGGGAAAAGCTGAGAGAAAAAAGATGCATTAGGGGTAATTTACACAGGATAGAGAGGCAAGGGAGTAAGCATGGGTAGGAAACTTTAGACCAGCATGGCTGTGGAAGGCCTGTGAAAGTAAACGTGGAAGGAAAGAGGATCATGGAGGAAGAACAGCTCAGAGAAAACCTCTGCTTTTCCAGTGGGCACAGAGACAATATCAAAGCTGGTTCTGGCCTGGGCAGACATAGTAATGCCTTGTGACATTGTCTTCTTCAGTTGCCGCCTGCACCACGAGGAGTATGCAGAAGCAGAGGTGGATCCAGAAGGCATCTTCAGCTAGAGATCCTCTCCTGAAAACAGATCTAAGCACCAGTGCCTCCATGTCCACTTTCATCTCTTTTACCAATTTTTTTCTTGATGCTTTTTTCTCATTGACTTTATGACTTTGGATACATTCTAGATAGCATCAAATTTTGGTTTTATATTTATTATAATTTTTCTCTTAGTATCATTTAACTTCTCACTTTATATATGACTTCCCCAAGCATTTTGTTCTTACCCAGAGCTTCTGAGTTTCTAGTTTTATATTTTTAAATCTCATTTATCCCCAAATTATAAAATTTGCTTTTAATAATAGTGTTTATAACCAATAAGATTTAAATCTTTGAGTTAAAATCTATTATTTTATGGAATAATTTATTTTTGGTAGACCTACTTCATATTCTTCCAGATGAACAGAATATTTCATTACCACCATTAAATAAATAAACTAATCTTTCCTCATTCATTTCAAGCAACACATTGTCACATTTTCCCATATTTTATCAGCTCCTTTTATGTGGTTGTATTTATAGACCTGTAAATTATATCTGCTCCAGGTTCATACTGTTTTTATTATTGTACCCTTATAGAAAGATGTGAATAAATTACCATAGCAAGTCTCTACTAATATATATTTTTTCAAAAGTGTATGTGACTGTTACAAAATGAAGAAGCTGGCAAATACAGCCTCCCTAAGGAGGGAAAGAAACTATAAAGTTGTGCAAAACTGGCAAATAGAAGTCTGAAAAGTATTAACAGGAGACAAAATAATTAGAAAATTATTTCTCATAAAAAGCTGCCCAAACTTTAAATAAAAGCCTTCAATGAGGCAGAAGTTTTCGTGCCCGGGCTTGCTCTCATGCTCAGCCCTGACCTAGGTGGTCAGATAGTGCTGGCCAGGTAAAGGAGGAGCTTTACTGTACAGTGTGTGCTGCCAGGACCTGCAACAAAAGACTGAAGCAAAGCCACATGGTCAGTTAAAGCAACCAGCTCAAAATGCAATGAGTGGGGAAAGTCTTTAGTTCAGCCAGACTTGGACAGCAGTCCCAACTGGGGAGAGTAGTGGACCTGCCATATAGTTTACAAGAAAATCTTAGGAGAAAGTAGTACAAGAGTGAGATAAATCTGAATTCGTCCCTGGTGGACAGGCAAGCTACATTCACATGCAGGGGAGATCCAGGAAGATACAGTGGAAAGCAATGCTAAAAGAGACTTGAAAAATACCCTGGTTTTAAATGGGCTCACCAACTAAACACAGATCCATCTACAGAGGGTGAAAAGCCCATGGGCTCACAGTGCTTACACACAGCCTCTCACTGACCATTGGGATCACCGGGGTATGTAGATGCAGTAGCAACCCCTAGGAAGTAAGGCTAAAATCAACTCACACACGCACACACACACACCCAAAAAATGTGAGCAGAGCAGAGATATCAACTGCTGTAAAATTTAGAGTAGACACAATGTGTTAACAAGTGCGATTTTCAACAAAAAAAAGAGAAAAGAAAGAAAGAAGAAAGAAAACTTATGTAATATACAAGGAAACAAAATGTACCCCACACTCAAACACTCAAGAAATAAAGTTAACAGAAACCATTCCCGAGTAAGAATACATATTGGTTTTAACAAAGACTTAGAAGCAGCAATTGTAAATGTTTGCAGATTTAAAAGAAATCATGATTAAAGAATTAGAAGAATAAATGTGGTCAATTTATCAACAAAAATAGGTTTTAATAATAAAAAAGAACTATTTAAAAAGAATAAATGGATATTTAAGTGTTGAAAATTGTTAAAAACAAAATGAAAATAGGTTTGCTCAATGGCATGGCTTAGTGGCAAAGAAAGAGGAAACCTGAAGATGGATCGACTTCATTTACCCCATCTGAAGATAAAGAAGAAAATTTTATAAAGGAATAGAACCTTAAAAATGTATGGGGTAACATCAACCTTATTAATATATATGTAATAGGAGTTATAGAAAAAGGGAAAAGGGGAAGCTTTATAATGACTTAAACTCTTCAAATTTGATTAAAAATTTATGGAGAGTCAATAAGCTTAGAAACTTCACATGAGACGAAAGGAGATCTATATCTAACCATGTAGGCACATCATAGTTAAACTTGTATGAGACAAAGAAAACAACCTGACAGCACCAGCAAAAATAATGACTAATCATGTCCAAGGAAACAACAATATGATTAATAACATGATGAATGGCTGATGTCTCTTCAGAAACAATGGAATCCAGAAGGTGGTGAGGTTCCTTTTCCAGAGGGCTGAAAACAAAAGCAAAACAAAGAAACTGTCAACTCAGAATAAAAGTGCCCATGAAAAAATGAAGGAAAATAAAGATATTCAGAGATAGATAAATATTAAGTGAATATATTGATAGCAGATATGTCTCAAAATATATTAAAGGACATGACACCAGATGGTAACTCAGATCTGCAGGAAAAAACAAAGCACTAGAAATGGCAAAAATGTGGATGTATATAACAGTCACAAATATATATTTTTCTCAAAGAAAATATTGTAAAAATCAGGAATTATAACATCATATTGTTAAGCATACATAAATAAAATAGATGGAAATAATACAAAAACAGAAATAAAAATTAAATCATGGTAGAAAAATGTCATTTTCAGCATTAACTCATTATTAATCTGAAATTGATTGTAATAAGATTCATATGGTAATCCCTATGCTGACCACTACAAAAATAACTGCTGTGGTTTCAATGCGTCACCCAAAAGTTAATATAGTAGAAACTTAACCTCCAAATGTATATGTTGATTGTATTTGGAGGTGGGGCTTCTGGGAAGCAATTAGGGTTAGGTGCAGTCATGAGGATGGACCTTCAAGGTGGAATTAGTAGTATTATAAGAAAGAGAGACCTGAGTTGACACTCCATATGACATCCTCAGCCATGTTACAAAGCATCAATAGGGCTTTACCAGGTGTATCCCCTCAATCTTGACATAGTTCATAATAAATTATGTAGTCTCAGGCATTCTGTTGTAGCAACACAAGACAAAGAAAATTGATCCCAAGAAGTGGGGTTGTTGCTTAAACAAATATGTAAATGCATGGAAGTAGCTTTGAAACTGGGTAGTAGGTTGAAGTTGGATAAACTTGAAGTTTAGAAAACACCTAGATTGTTACAAAAAGAACACTAAAGATGATTCTGCTGAGGAAATGGAAGAAGAGAAGGGAAAGTTGAGACTTCTTGTTTAAGTGGTCATGATCAGAATACTGGTAGAAATTTGACAGTAAAGGCCATTCTGAGGTCTCAAGTCTAAATGAGGAAAAAATGGAGCAAAGGCCTTCCTTATTAGTTGCAAAGACGTTGGTGAAATTGTGTCCATGTTCTTGGACATTATGAGATGGAGAACCTATGAATAATGATCTAGCATATTTGGTAAAAGAACTACCTAAGAAGCAAAGCATTCAGGCTGTGTGTCTACTTTTAATTGTTTATAGTGAAATGAATAAGGACACATAGATTATTAAAGATGTATTTATAACTAAAAAAGAAACAGAATAGAAAACATTGGAATTTGCAACATGGCCATGTAAATAATGAAAAATTATTTGGGAGAGAAAACAAAGGGTGCTGTCAAGGGACCCTTTGCCAAAGGGATAAGCATGCATAGAAGTAGCAATCCTGCTCTTTGGATTGAAATTCTTATCCATGCTGTTGAACCCAGGTCTGTCCTTAGGACTTCTTTCCCTATTGTAATAGTTCCTGATTAAGATGGTATTAACTGCTTCAATTGCTCTTCATAACTGCTTTTGACAGTCCTCATGTCACCCAAAAACTGAAGACAAAAACTATGTAAATCAGGAATGGAAGAAGAGACATCATGACACTAATGATTCCTGAGTAATTAAAGGATTGGAAGAGAATATTATGAGTTTTAAGAAATTTGTCTCTTTTGTCTTGTGTTTATTAGTCAACATGATATAGACAAACTCTTTGAAATGTTACTATAACTGATGCAAGAAAATAGGTAATCTGAATACATCAATATAAACAAAATGAATTAGCAAGTAAATATTCCCCCAATAAGGAAAAGCTCAGGCCCCAATAGTTCCACTAGAGAATTCAATCAAATATTTAAAGAAAAAATATTACCAATCTTATACAAATACTTTTAGAAAATTTCCCAAAAAAGCACTTTTGAAATAATTCTACAAGGCTATTATTACTCTGATGCCAAAGTAAAGCAACCAAAGATATAAGCATTAAAAACCACAGACTACTATCACTCAAGAATGTAGGTATAAAAAATCCTTAAAAATATTAGTTAATCAATTCCATAAATATATATGTGTGTATATGTATATATATACATGTGTGTGTGTATATATATATATATAGAGAGAGAGAGAAAAATAATAGATCATGTCCAAAAGGAGTTTTTTTCCCTGGAATTCAAGATTGATTTAACCTCCCCAAATCAAATAATATACCATTTAAAAGGCTAAGGAATAAATAACATGATCATTTCAATACCACAAATATATTGAGTGACAAAATTCAACACCCACTCATGACAAAACAAAAACGAAATTCTCAAAAAATGGGAGGTAAAAGAACACTTCAACCCAATGAAGTCATATATGAACACCTACAGCTAAAAGCTTACTTAATGTTGAATGGAGAAATGTTGTTCTCTTAAGACTAAAGGGAAAAGCAAGATTTCCCATTAGTACATTTATTCAACATTGATCATTGTTCTACTAAGGCCAACAAGGGAAAAGAAAAGAAAAAGAAAGGAGACATCAAGGAAGAGAGGGAGCCCCGAAGGGTGGAAAGATTAAGAAAGAAAAAAATGAAACAAAGAATAAAGAAAGTAATTAAATCATACAAATTAGAAAGGAAGTAAAACCTTTGCTCATATGCAAATTTATCACGAAAAATGCTCTTACAGTATTACTCATTGTAGCCTCAAAGTGGAAACAATCCAATTACCTGACAACAGGGGAACAGATAAAATGTGTATCTATACAATAGAATATTATCCAACAATAAAAAAAAATGAACAAACTCCTGATACTTGCAACAACATGGATAAATTTCAAAAGCATGCTAACTGAAAGAAGCTAGACACAAGACTACATGTTATATGATTCTATTGATATTTTCAGAAAAGTCATATTGTTAGAGCTAGAAAGCAGAGCAGCAGTTGCCTAAAACTGTAGCAAGTTTTATGGCACAAAGGAATATTTTGTGGCATTGTAAATGTTCTAAAATGGAATAATTGTGATGAGGGTACAACTTTGCAAATTTACAAAAAAGTCATTGAACTGTACATTTAACAAAGGGTAAGTTTATAATATGCATACTATACCTCAATAAGACTTTTAAAATTATTTAGTTACTCTGGCATTTTTCATCCTGTGAAAACATCCATAGAATTTTGTCTTACTCCAAAAATGTATTTTTAAAATCTAAATGGCAGTGAAAATGAAATAAGCATATATACAGAGCTTTCGTGACTAGATATGTACTTAAATAATTCAGTTTGAACTTAGTAAATTTTATGGGTACAATTTTTTTAACTTCTTTCCTGAATCCTTAAGATTCATGCATTTCCAAATCCAAGTCTCTTATTTACTTTTACACATCTCTCATGCATGTGATCAGTGATTGCTTTCTGTAGATTTGCTGCATTTTAATGTCTCCTATTTATTCTTTTTGAATTTTTGTACTATTGAATCTCTTGGCTGTTTTCCCTGATGTTTCATTTCATTATTGGTATATAATAAGCATGTTATACTTTTATTTTCTACCAATTATATTTATTTATTTCTTTTTTAATGTGGTGTTGAGGATCAAACCTAGTGCCTCACAAATGCCAGACGAGTCCTCTCCCATTGAACCTCAACCCTAGCCCCTATTTTCTACCAATTTTAGATTCACAGAAAAGGTACAAAATTACATAGCATTCTCTCATTCAACTCCCCCAAAGGTGGACATCCTATATGAAGATGGTATGATGGACAACACCAGTATGTTTGTGCTGCTTTGATACTTTTCATATTTTATCCCTAATAATCTCTTGCCAGAAATTTGTACCCAGGCTTTCAGGTTGCATCCATTATTTCTCCTTGGTTTCCTTCAATCTGTGATAGTTCTGTCTATAATTGTCTTGAGTGACCTTGAAACTCTGAAAGAGTGCTTGTAATTTATTTTTTTGGAGGGGGGGGTACTGGGAATTTTACTCAGGGGCACTTGGCCACTGAACATCCCAGCCCTATTTGGTCTTTTATCTAGAGACAAGGTCTCACTGAGTTGCTTAGTGCCTCACAGTTGCTGAGGCTGGCTTTGAACTTGTGATACTCCTGCTGCAGTCTGCCCAGCTGCTGGGATTACAGATATGCACCACCATGCCCAGCTTGCAGTTTATTTTTAAATTTATCACATATTTGTTTTTTTCCTTGACATTTTTATTATCTAAATGAAGTTATATAATTTTGTCCAGATTACCACCCCCCACACAAACACACACAAAATGGTGTGCCTTCATTGCATTGTATCCGAGGGTTACCAGTGACGCTAAATCTTGCCCACTAGGTCAACATGTTGACTACCAAGTTTGTTCACCATTAAGTTACTTTCCATTTGCAGTAATGAGTAGTTTGGGGAAGATACTTCAAGACTACACTAATATCCTGTTTCTCTGCAAAATTTTACTCACTAATATTAGTACCCATCTACCTGTAATAATTATTACCATAGTGGTTACTTAATGGAGATTTTACCTTTTCCTTTTGCATGTTTTTTTTGTAATTCTTCCAAGATAAAGAGCTGTTCCTTTCACATGTAGAAATACTTTTTAAATTATTGTATTTTTCAGAATAGACTCAAGATTTTATTTATGGATTAACACAAAAAATCATCATGAGTTTTGTTTAATTTTTTTTTCAGATTTGGCCATTAAAAACTACATTGGATTATCTCCTGTGTTCTAGTGATAAACTCTTATTTTTTTTTTAACACTTCCTTACTTTGTAGAATCATAGTATGATCTGGATTCATTCAGTAATTTTCTTGCTCTGATCCTGGAGTCAATCATTTCTCTAAGGAGTTTATGCTCCTCTTATTACAGAGTGGCATTCAGGAAATATATATATATATACATACATGTGTATATGTATGTATATATATAGCCCCTTTAATTAAATGTTCAGAAAAAGATTAAAAGTCCTTTTTTAAATTTTTTTAGTACCAGGGATTGAACTCAGGGGTACTTGACCACTGAGCCGCATCCCCAGTCCTAGTTTGTGTTTTATTTAGAGTCAGGGTCTCACTGAGTTACTTAGCGTCTTGCTGTTGCTGAGGCTGGCTTTAAAATCATGATCCTCCTGTCTCAGTCTCCCAAAGTGCTGGGATTACAGTTGTGCGCCACTGCAGCCAGCAAAAGTCATTTTTATTAAAGTTTTATTATGTAGTGATTTTACCTTGTCAGTTATTAAATATGTTTCTAAAAATATTTATTGTTGTTTTATATGACACAATTTTGTCTTAATCTTTGTTCCACAGTTTTCACGAATTAATAAAGAAAACAAATATGCATATTCAATGGAGATAGCATTGCTTTTGTTTTTCCTATTTTAAGTATTTGTAACACTATTTCTTTAACTGATGAAAATTCCTTGAGTGTCTTTGATTTTATGTTATTTTTATTGTTTTATCAATTGTATTATTCTCTACTCACAAAATAGCATAAATGGTACAACTTTCTTTTAAAATTTGAAAAATAATAGATTTGGGATATATTCATTTACTGAACATAGGAGATAGTTGACCTAATTCCTTTATTTTTTCAGCACCAATGCCTGAATCTAATCTTTAAGGCTTAGGAGCACAAACTTAAGGACATTAACATAGTATATTGACTTTTTAATCACAAAAATTAGCATAAATATAGAACTAATACAACTGAGCTTATACACAAAAAGATATTAGCTATCTCACATAGCATGTATGCTTTTTATTGAGAATCAGAATTAGTTATTATAGAATTAAAAGCAAGTCCCAGTCAGATTCTAGAGATTAAAGGATTTCATATCATTACTAATAAAATTATATATTGGTTGACTATATTTTTTAGTTCATCTTTATTTGCTTTCTGTGATAATTCTAAAAACTGTTGCCCTAGAAGATAACTGTTACACAGAATTGCTATATTTCATTTGGTTCAAGTAATCTCTTACCTTCTATCTGTATCAGTGAGATCTGAATAGATGCAGAAAATGAGGAAAATTTTTAATAGAATTAATCTTTAAAGGATGGTTTTAATTGTATTCCTAAAATGTTCATTTTATCTGGTTCATGCAGTAAGTATTAAAAACTATATGTACTGTATGTGCTTAGGTAGATACCATAATATTTTTCAGAATGAAAGAAACCACCTTCATTGGCATATGGTATAGATGAAATAAATGCACATCTAGGAAGTTTGATTTAACCAAATATTTTTAGATTATGTAAGTGAGGGATGGTTTAGTGTTTAGCCTAAGAGCAGCTGGTGTAATAACTTTATCCTATTTTCTCTTACCCCAATGTTACAAGTCTTTCTCTGCCTACTATTTATTAAGAGAAAGGATCACCTAAACAGCCAAATCAATAAAATCAGCTGAGATAATAAAGCCTGCCAGATGTCCCCATAATAAAGAGAAAAACTCATCATTATTAACACTTGGAGTTTTAAATCAGAGCTTATTTTGATGGTCATGAATGAACAAGTAAAGAAGTACTTGTATCTGCAAACTGTTCACTGAAACTCTCTCCCTTAGTACTAAACAGTTTATTTCCACATTCCAAATATTCTTCCCCAAGATGGATCTCAACCACAATGGATGTAAAGCCATTGCCTTTTCTAATACACAAATCATGGCTTCTTACGTGTGAATCATATATATGAGTCTGTCTAAGCCTCTAACTTTGGGGCAGGGAGTGAGGCATTGTGGGGTTCAAGAGTGGGAGTCAAGTTGAGTCAGTCTCAAAGCATTTAAGTAGAGCATCCCCAGGCTGGACCAGTTCAATGCCCCTTCACTTCAGATTGCAGAAGCAGTTTACAACATAAACATCAGAGACTCACTCCTAATTGAATTATCCACAAGACTATATCCTCAGATGTGAAGAACTACTTCTTTTGGTTAAACTATTTTTCTTTCTTTCTTTCTTTCTCTTTTTTCTTTTTCTTTTTTAAAACAGCAGAATGCATATCCATTCATAGTATACATATGGACCACAATTTTTCATTTCTCTGGTTGTACACAAAGTACCCTCACACCATTTGTGTCTTCATACATGTACCAAGAGTAATGATGTCCATCTCATTCTACCATCTTTCCTGCCCCCATGTCCCCTCCCTTCCCCTTTCTCTCTTATGCCCTATCCAAAGTTCTTCATTTCTCCCATGCTCCCCCTCAACCCCCCATTATGGATCAGCATCCACTAATCAGAGAAAACATTCAGCCTTTGGTTTTCTGGGATTGGCTTACTTCACTTAGCATGATATTCTCCAACTCCATCCATTTATCTGAAAATGCCGTGATTTTATTCTCTTTTAATGCTGAGTAATATTCCATTGTGTATATATATACCACAGTTTTCTCTCTCTTTCTTTCTTTCTTTCTTTCTTTTCTTTCTTTCTTTCTTTCTTTCTTTCTTTCTTTCCTTCCTTCCTTCCTTCCTTCCTTCCTTCCTTCCTTCCTTCCTTCTTTCTTTCTTTCTTTCTTTCTTTCTTTCTTTCTTTCTTTCTTTCTTTCTTTCTTTCTTTCTTTCTTTCCTTCGTTATAGCAAATTTACCCACATGGGCAGGTGGTGATGGTGGGTGGTGGGGGGACACATTGGCAAAGTGTGAGGTTTCTCTGCTTTACTCAAAGGAGTACATGCTCAACATTTGAAACTTTTCTTTTTCACTTCCCTTTGTCCCATGATAAGATCTAGATACCAAATTTCTTTATGAAAACTTCATATAATCTGTCAATCCATACTTACTCAGTTTCGTTCATAAGATTAAATATTTCTTAAAAACAAGGCATATGATTCCCCAAATTATCCCATTCAGAACCAATTAAAGCAAAGAGAAATCAGAGAAAAAAAAAGATAGCAGACTTTGGAATATTTGGTATTCCTCTAATTATGAAAAGAGTAGATCCATAAGCTTCTCAGGAAACAAAACAAGTAAAGTTCATGATTTTTTCAGATTTTTAAATAGGGACTGAACTACTCTTACTGCCACAGAAATGGAAATTTTTCCTTACAGCACTAAAATTATAAAGAAAATAATTAGGTAATAATAATGGCTGTATTTGAATGAGTCTTTTAGTGATGCTCAATCTTTGATATAGACAGATGCCAAGTTGCCCTCACAGGACAGGAGGTTAGACATTGCTGCACCCATGGAGCTGCTGAGACATCTCAATTGAAGCCTCTTTTCCCTTCCCAGAATTCCCATTATTTTACTGCTTATGGTTATGTTAGAATTGTTATTTCTCTCTCTTTACATATAGACTCCATCAATAAAATTAGAGTTTATTAAAAAATCATTTTGGTTTTTGTTGACAAAAATGGTTAGTGAATTTAAGTGATTCTTGAATTTAGAAGACATAAATTAATCCAAGTATTATAAATAGGTGAATTAGTACACTTTCAGCTTTTCGGTTTAAGATTATAATAAATGGTTACTATTTTTTACAGAAAAATTTTCTTCAGTTGGTAAATACTGAAGTACTTTGCTTGAACCTGTGTGGGGAGACATCCTTATCTTCTTTGTGTGGTCAACTGGTTTTTTTATTGTCACTTTTTCTGACTAGGAAATTAATTTTATTTACATTTCTGTCTCCTCTGCTAGCCTGTGAGTTCCTTGAAGGCAAGGACTATACGTATGCATTTCTTATATCCCAGAGCCTAGCAAATAACCTGGTATGAAATAGGTTCAAAATCAATATTTTCAATAAAATTGAAGCTCACAGAGGAAATTTTTTCTTCATAAAAATAAAGCTGGTAATTCTGCAGGCATATTTTCAAAATGTCTAATTTTTCATGATTGTGACAGTTGCTGCATATGTCCTAGAATTTTTTTAAGAGGAGAAAACAGCTAACAGTTTTTTTATATATATAAAATAATAGATTTCACCATATAATTTGAAAATAGGCTGATTTTTTTTTTTACATTCTCAAGGCTTGCTCCAGGCATATGAGCACATAGTTTAAAATGAAATACAATTAATGATTTTCATAAAGAGAAAACCATTGCCTTCATTTTACTCTCCCGGGGAAGCTGATGCCTAGTGACAGCTCCTATCCTCCATGGGCTTGTCTAACAATTCTGACTAGGCAACTCTATATTGTAACACAGTAAGAATATAATTGTGCTCTTGTTAAAACATGCTGTAATGTCAGGCACACTAAATTTTAATTCCCATGGTGGGTCCAGATAATCAGGAAATTTTCCAACTGCAGGAGGACTTTGAAATCGCATGTGACATTTTTACATCTGGCCATAATTTCATGCTTTGCCACCTTTGATCAAAGTGTCACCTTAAATGAAGGCAAGGGGACAGAAAACACTAGAGTGAAATTCAAATTGTAACATTCACTTTAATATAAAGGTAAAACTCATGTGGAGTTACAATACTCTACTCCTCCTGCCCAAATTCACATGGTGAGGAAACCAAATTAAGTTGGAAAATTTTACAGCTAACATTATACTTTAAATTATCCTAATATTATTTTATATCTGATCCTATTACAAGTAACCTCCAAGCATGAAAATGTGAGAATGTGAGCAAGGACATCAAATTAACAGACAAATATAAATAACTTATATACTGAAATGTGCACATAAGACATAAGAAAATACAGCTTCTGTGATAAATAATATATGGGTAAGTATTCTCCAAGCTACAACTGTTACCTGACAATCCAATACCAGAGGATCAAGCAGCATGTATTGAATCTTTCATGTAAAAGTAGTACTCACTGGGAAATCATCATGGGTTAGTTTAGGAAGATGAAATATTTAGAGGAACCAAGAAATTTTAAGATATGATATTACTTAGTGATGGGGAAGGAAGTTATTTCCTCTAAAACCTGCTAGGTTTGATATCATTTTTATGGCAACATGTTAAAAAATTTGTTACCTAATGACACCACAGAAGCTTAGAGATTTTTCTAATACAGTTGGAAGTCATCTACTCTATACATAGGAAATGTATTCATTTTACAGATGACAAATCTAAGATTCAAATAGTGACGTGATCAAAGTCTCCAAGATAAGTGGCACAGTAAATCTTTTATATCAGATTCTTTGAAAGACAGCTGTCTTAGTCCATTTTGTGCTGCTATAACAACATACTTGAGATTTAATAATTTACAAATAATATAAATTTATTCTGTCACAGTTATGGAGGTAGGAAGTCTGAGATCAAGGCACTGTCTCTGATTAGGGCCTTCTTGCTATATCTTTATATGGGAGAAGACAGAAGGGCATGCAAGATGAATGCCAAGTCCTCATATGGCAAAAGAACAAAAGAAAAACAGCCTATTCCTGAAAGCCCATTTATCCTTTATTAATCCATTCATGAGAGCAGGGATCTCATGACCTAAACCCTTCCCAGAAGGCCCCACCTGCCAACACTACTGCACGAGGCAGTAGTTTTCCACCACATAAATTTTGAAGGGACAAAAACATTTAAACCATGGTGACAGGCTAGCAACTGTCACTTTAAATATTTCCTTTACCATCTTATGATTTGTTAGGGCAGGAGGGGAAGGAATTCCTAATCAGCCATGGGAAAAGTGTCAATTGTAATCATACTAAATTTTCCACAATGTATTAACACAATATGTTCAAAAGGTATAATAACTGTATCATTCCCTTGTCCTGATTCAAAATCTTCATGCTTTTGTAATAAAAGTTTAATAGGAATTTATGTTTATCTTAAAAGGAAATATCTTTTAGCCATGTTAGAATATTACCAAAGCTTCACTTTTCATTTTATATTTATAAAATATTAGACACACATTAATTTTATTTCAACATTTGTAAAAAAAGATATAGAAAATCATGGTAGCCACTTCGAAACAGAAAAAGCTATCCTGACCTTTTATTTCTTTGAAGTAAGAGCTTATGGACAGAAATTTCTAGAAAATTCATTTGTTGACATAATGTAGATATATCTGAAGGGAATCACAATAATAGGAAGAATTTATGAAGAAATTGTTGTACCCTCAACAAATTATGCTCTGTGATTACTCATAGTTATCAAAACTTGTTAAATGTTTTTTAACAAAAATATTTGTATTTTAGGATTTGTTTATATTTGACAGAAAAATTTGATTTTAAAAATCAATGCCAGAAACCCAAAAGAATTTGTTTTACAATAAAATAAATTTGTACATATGTTTGTGAGTTTGCTTCACTTTGCTTAGAAATCAGGTAGATACTTTGAAATTCAAATTTCTTATAAAATTCAACAAAGAGAAACACAAAGAGCCTTAACAAAGAAAGAGCTTGCAGGTTCACAAAGTTTGCTTTATTCCTGTGCTTTATATAAATTTAATTTCCTACTTTAAAATATTTCTGTTAATGATTTTACGTTATTCTTGTTTAAAAAATAGCTTATGTTATTCCTTGAAGGAAAAACAATTATCTTTTAAAAAAATATTTGCTCTCAACAACACCTTCAACGAAGGAGGAGGGAGAAGGGAAATAGCACCTAGAGCACACAAAGCTCCAGGTTCATGTGCATCATCTAATTCAATGGTCTAACCAACTGATTACTTTCAACCTTAAGGAGTGAATAAATTAATACTGAAGTAATTATTAAATGATATATGGTTATATGCAGGGTTTTGATAATAAATTCAAATAAATTTGATCTGAAAATTCTTTTTATATTCTTTTGAGTTTACTGAACTTATAAAGTGATTTTGTAAACCAACTACATAGGTAGTGTCAATAATTTGTAAGAATGAAACTGAAACTAAAGAAAGTACTTTTTTTTTTTTGGTACTGGAGATTGAACTCAGGAGCACTTGACCACTGGGCCACATTCCCAGCCCTATTGCTTAGGGCCTCGCCTTTGCTGAGGCTGGCTTTGAACTCACGATTCTCCTGTCTCAGCCTCCTTAAGTGCTGGGATTACAGGCTTGTGCCACCGCGCCTGGCTAGGAAAGTACAATTTTTAAGCAGCTACTCAGTGTGAATACATTGATAGACTTATGACTCCCACTCATAACTCACCTTTTAAATTGCAAATGGTATAGAAGTACATATAATTAATCAACTTTGAAAGGTGAAATAAAAGTTCATCCCAAATTTGGAAAATGATGGACAAACTCAGGAAGATATGCATCTAAAGGCATATTTTTGTGTTTTATAACATTGAGAAATAAACGTAAATGGACTTTTATGTATGCCTCAGTTCCCATCTCACCATAAGATATTGGACGTATTTGCTCACATTTGAATAGTTCACATGACTCCATCACTTATATATAACACTAGGATTAAAGAAGGAATCCATTTATGTTTCATTTGTAGTGTTCAGTGGCAAAAGAACTAGAATAGATCAAATATTAGAGACATTAAAGTTTCAAACAGGCAATTTTTGGTTTAAAGTTTTTTTAGCAAAATATATATGTAAATATTTTATTACAAAAACCTTAAACTCATATTGAAGTAAAAGAGATGATGCTGTGTTATTTATTTGACAGAAGAGATTCCTGGAAGCAGCTGTGGCCAAAATCATATTTTCTCACATGGAAGGATGTGAAACCATCAGAGATACTAATAATATCCAAGAAAAGAGCCAGGTGATTACCAAGGCTAATCAGGATTTCTGAGGACTCAGAAAAATTTGAGACTATAATAGGATTACACTCTCTGCTACTCAAGGCATCAATATTTGCATATCACACTAGTAGGGTTTAGAAATTGGGATGGCACTAATAAGCCGAGATTAGTGCCAGACACAGCCAGAATGTTCTTGACTTTTCCTTACTGGAAGAAAAAAAAATGTCTCCTTTTAAGTAGTTGTTTCAAATCCTCATGGGATTTCATCTGATATCAAATCAGAGAAGGTTGAGCATGTGAAGAGAATAATTTCAAGTGCTAATTGTAGAAAATTCAAAATGCAAGAATAGTATTTTTAAAAATTCCTGTACTGAAAAATGTCACATTAGACAGAATTCAGATGAAAGATAATCCTGCTTTCTCCTAAATAAATACAAAGGAAATATGTTATCTTGTGAAGTATTTTAACAGACAGCTACAAAATTGAACAGCCTGACATTCAATATTATGGAACCATTTTTTCATAGTTGAGCAGTTAAATTGCAGTAAAGAAGACCATTTTTTACTATTGAGCATCTAAATTCAAGGTCTCATTATCTTTGTTACCATTTTTGACTGATGAGCATGGAAATACTAAATCTGATTGCAAGAGAGAGTAATTAACTTGACATGCCAAAATAGATCAAGTGGGCTGATCTTGTTGCATCACCCTAGCTAGTTCTTTGGTAACATGCATGCACTGTCCATGCAAAATAGCCATTTAACTGTATTTTAAACTCTTAAATTTAAAAACTACATTTCTTAATGGAATTAAAACTGCATTTTTTTTTTTAAACAGAGAATCACTTCTAAACATGTGAATATACTTTAGACCTACACTCTTCATTAAGGTAGCCATTGACCATATTTCACATCTGGCTACTTAAATTTAACCATAAATTTGTTTAAATTAATAACATTGAACTTTTAGTTTCTTAGGTGAATTATCTTCATTTTAAGTGCACAACTACAATAATGAACAATGCTAATATAGAACATTTCCATCATAGCAGAAAGTTTTATTGAACAGGCCACTCTAGACATTTTCTTTCAGTAAAATTAAACTTTTATTTATTACAATACAAACTGTCTAATTATTAAGATTTGTAAAATCCATCAGAGGTGCAATAATATTGAACAAAAGATTATTGATATTATCATAGCTGATATTGTTTGTAAATGGAGAAATTAAACAAAAACAATAGTTTTCTTAATTAGCCCAGTATAAAAAGGATAGAATTCTAAATGGCAAACTAGCATATAAAAGTGAGCCAAATAAAAATAATGCAATAAAGATGACGTGTTTTTTTTTTTTTTTGGATACTGAGATTGAACTCAGGGGCACTGGACCACTGAGCCACATCCCCAGCCCTATTTTGTGTTTTATGTAGAGACAGGGTCTCACTGAGTTGCTTACCACCTTCCCTGTTGCTGAGGCTGGCTTTGAACTTGCGTTGTCCTGTCTCAGCCTCCCTAAATGCTGGGATTACAGGCTTGCGCCACCGTGCCTGGCTAAAGATGACTTTTTATTCAATCTATAAATTAAGCCAAACTTAAAAAAAAAATCCCTCTTCTTTCATGAATAATGTGAACGTGAATTCAGCAAATAATCTAGTATTATCTTTTATAGTTAAAAATTCACATTTTTATCTACCTTTCTGGTTTTATCTAATAAAAATTAAGGCCTTGCTATAGAAAGAATTTTATTCGTAATATTTTTTTGTGGCAAAAACTGGAAAGAGCAAGGATGTACATGTATAGAATACTTGCATATGTTAGGGTACTTCCAACATTTAAAAATTATAAAGTTATTTCCAAAAATGTGATAAATTGTCAAGCCTTCATCTGAAGAGATAACACAAAATATACAAAGAGGATATAATTACTGGTAAAATGTGAATAGAAGAACATATGTAGGAAAAAAGGGATATGTGTAAGTGGAAGAAGAATAAGGAAAACTTAGAGTAATTATAAAATGCAAAACCTAAACTGAACCCTTTCCACATTTAC
>CM053407.1:61696357-61744515 GCA_028644305.1 Xerus rutilus | reverse complement strand
AAGCTAGGTGTAATGTTTATCCAGAAGGAATAAAGTCACATTAAAAGAGTAATGAAGAACAGCAGTCTATGTGTTTTAATCCATTTGGGTTGCTATTACAGAGTACTATAAATTGGGCAGCTTATAAACTACAGAGATTTATTTCTCACAGCCCTAGATTCTGGGAAGTCCTGGATCAAAGGACCAATAGGATTACTATCTGGTGAGGGCCCACTGCCATATTACTAGATGATGCCTTGCACAGCGCCCTCATGTGGCAGAAGGGGTTTTCGGGGGCCCTGTTTGGTGAGGGTGCTAATCCCATTCCTGAGGGCTTCTCTTTCATGACATAATCAACTCCTAAAAGCTTCTTCTCCAAATTCTCACACTGAGGATTAGGTTTGCACCTAAGTAGGAATCCTAAATTTCAACAATTTGGGGAGAACATAAACATTCAGCTATAGCAAAAGAGTTTATAATCTCTCATACAGAATGAATCAACCTAATCCTTAGAAGGCTATTGTTGTATATTATGCTAAACTACATGGGCATACATGGTGTTTTTAGTACTGATAAATACTGTCATTTTTTAGGTTGACATCTCAGAAAACAAAGAAAAATTAATGTGACCCATCCAGAGCTCCAGTTGGAAAGGACTGTGGAGCAATGTTGTATACTTTCCTAACATAGCCAGCCTTTCTGTTCAGCTTCTGTTGGTTTGTTTCAGTTCAGGCTCCTACGTTTTGTCAGACTCCATGGTAACCAGGTGGTATTAATGAGCTCAGTTACTTAGCAGGGTGCCTTCATGCCCTAGGATTTCTGAAAATCTTCTAAGGGGAAAATGGCCTGGAATCCAGAGTCAAAAATCCTAAGTCTGAACTGGCAAAAAGAGAAAACAACAAAAAGTAGAATAAGCAGGAAATGAAAAATAGGATTTTTGATTAGTAATCTTCTAGATGATTAATAAATCTAACATCTTTGATATTTTTCAGGTGATTGGCACCACTGAGCACTGATTACATGAGTTTTAATATAAAAGCTTTTGGTTATTTTGGGTCACACGTTTATTTTCATAGATAAATAAAACTCATGGTAAAGACATTCTTAAAAATACACACACAAAATACAGCTATTGGAATTGAATACATAATGTCCTTGAAAACTAAAAGGGGAGAAATAGTGACTTCATGAATAAGAGAGCATGAAGAATCAAATTTACCCAAAGAAACATCTTGTTTGTTTGTTTGTTTAAATCTCTGAATAGCAGGAAAAGAGTTGAGGTTTTAAAATTTTCATAGGCAGATCAGTGTGGACTCTAACTATATAATGATGAAAACATTTAAAAAAGTGGTTTATCTCCACTTCCAAGTACCCTAATATGGTGCCCTGTGAAGCCTCATAACTTTAGCTACTATATACTTTCTTATTCCAGTGGCAACTCTTCAGGTTCCATTAGACAAGAGAAAAAATATGTAGGAACTGTGTCAGAGATTTTATGGAAAGATATTTACAGATGCCATCGAGAATGCAAAAATGAAAGGTACATTTTAGTATGTGCTGAATTCACAAATTTTTATTTTTTCAAGCATGAAAGGGAAGTTGTAATGTTTGACACATTTATACAAATACTTTTCTTTTGCTGGCTTTTAAGCTAGCAAAAGCTTTGAATATTATTAGTTTAAATACTGTGTATTTGGAAAGAACATTAGATACTTAGATCTATGGAAATATCTTAACATTTGATATTAATATCAAAAGTGAAAACATTTATGCTCTAATATTCAATACATTTTTTCAATAACTTATTAATGCCTATTGCCACAGACATGAGCATCCACTTTCTCTTTTTCACTATGTATTGAGTGCTGGCTGCAGTTTTTCTCCACTTGATGGAATTTGACAGTTTCATCTAGATATTCTGGGCAGATAATTTGATTCCATGGCTAGCAAGGCCTCTCTGGACTATGAGACACTAAGAATCTCCCCATGACTGTGATTCTTGGAGTTCAAGGACACTGGGGACAACAACTACTGCTTCTCACCAACTGCCTCTCCACTCCCTGAGTCTGAGTTGGTGGTCAGGTCATCTCTCTGGCAAGAGTGAACATTTGGAATTTACAGTTGGTGATAAAACCTATTTATTCCTATATTTCTAATTTCCCTTAGCATGATTATCATGTCTACAAATAAATTTTACAGCTATGTTTTCTATTTGATTATAGCCTATATTATTTCATGATGACAGAGGCTTTTGCTTGTCTTATCCACTTGCCTTGTGATAATATGTATTCTAGAAATATGTGTTGAATGAATTGAAGAGAAGAAATATGAGTGTGTTTTAAAGAGCAGTGAATATGATAATTAAGGTAATATTTGAGGTAGAAAGGGAAAGAGGAAATGTATCTTAGCTGGAGGAATGTTTGAAAAGTAAAGGCAGGCAGTAATGCTCATGGTGTGTTCAGAAGACCATGAGGAGATCAATCTGACATGTGCAGAGGTTTTCAGTAGAGAACATAAGGAGATGGAATTGAAGAATTAATATGCAGCCAGATTACCAAGGGCCTTGAAAGTCAATTTAAATAACTCTGGTTATATTATTTTCTAAAATTAAGAGGAGGAGTAACATAAGGTTCAACAGAAATATACCTCCTAACTTTAGTAAAATGACTACCAAATATATTACATTGCTCATGAAGCAGAAGGGAAAATTGACCTTTGTATACAATCTTCATATTGCATTAAATCTTCTAGCTAAATTTGAAACCCAAACTCAAGATTCTTTGAAATTTCCAGTATCCTGCAGCAATAAAGACAGTTTCTGGAAAGGAAGAGAAAGAAATGCATCATTATTATCTTCCAGTTATATCCAGTGGTTTAAAGTATACTTGTGGACAAAGAATTCATCTTGGGGTAGAGTTCAGAAAAATACATAGGCATCAAAAATGGATAGTACAAGTTGGGAGAGACCATTCTAGGAATGGGTGCAACCTGGAGACAGGCTTTCAAGGACAGAATCCACAGCCCAGAGGCAAGTCAAAATCTAACATCTATTTAGGGACTGCTGTGTGCAAAGTCCAGAACCACTTTTCTTGAATACGTACATTGCCTTTCATTGATCCTTTTAAACATAATAATGCACATTTTCTCCCACATTTTAGTACCTCCATACTTGGACTGACTCAAAATAAATCTTTCAGTCATTTTCAGTCTTCAGCCACATGTCATCCTACATTTGTCAAACTTTACATTAGTAAACTTGATTGCTAACCAGGCCAGTGTGATGAGACAAGTACAAAATTACTTAAAAGGTGAGTTTAAAACCACATAATGGCCAATTTGAAGAAAGAATTTCATTTGTTGTTATCATTTGAAAATCTTCAATTGATATCTTCTGATAAAATAATTTTACTTATTTCTAGAATATAAGCTGGAGAAATACACAACTTTAAGCCATTGACCTGAAAATGGACACCTAGACCCAAGAACTGAGCACTCTTTTCAGTAATGCTTTATCACAATTTAGGCAGAATAGAAAATGAAATTCTGAGTTACAAAGATATTAAGAAAAGTCAATCTCAGAGTGTTCTAATGTTTCAGAAGTATCCTCATTGATTTGTTTTGCTTATATTTACTTTCAATGTATGCAAATATTACTGTATGAGAACATATAAAAATTTAAAATATTCTCTAGGAATAAAGTGTCTAATTGATAGAAAATAGTGTAACATAGTATAATTTACATCATTTCCTCATCCTCTCCCTATATATTGAACAACAATGTATTTAAAAGTCAATAGCATCTGAACTTTGATGAAATATAATATGTTCTAAGAATTGTGCTACAAAATTTCCAACTATCATTTTACTATATCCTTACAATTATATATACTACTGTTTTTCAGATGTGTCAAATGAACCACACATATTAAGTCAATTTTTCATTATCCTACATCTAGAAATTGGCAGAGTTTTATTAGGGCCATATCTGACTGATTACAAGACTCCTGCTCATAATTATGATGGCAGCATATATTAAACTTCAGTGTACTAAATTGTCACCCAGACAGCTTGGTAAATTTAGGCTGTTGAACTATTTCTTAAGATACTCTGCTTCCATAAGTATAGCATAGTTTATGTAATGTGCATTGTAAAAAATATTTTGTACTAGGAGTTCTGCAAACCTAGCTACATTCTTCTACGTTGGCTGATGGTAAAAGCAAACACACACAAAAAATGGAACATAGCCTATTTAGGGCAGAAAATAAACAGAAGACTACAGCAAGGCAAAGTGGAATATAGTTCTGCAAGTTCCCTTGGAAATTAAACATAGGACCCCAAGTGTGGGGAAAAATAATAAAACGTACAAGTAAAAATTCAAGGGTAACAGCTATGAAGGTTAGACAAATCCCAGAGCAGACAGACAAGCAAATAAGTCTTCCTGTAGATGTAGACAGTATCAATTTTTTAAACAAGTCACTGTTCATCTTACCCACAAAGATATTGTGTCAATCTGAAAATGTTTATTAATGTTAGAAAAAACTCAACTTGGGGGAGGTAGTGGGGAGATGCTGGTCTATTTTTTTGGCTTATATTTTCTTTTATGCAAATAATGCTATGTAGATACTTAAATATGTGTCTATGTGTGTATATATATATGTATATATATATAAATTTCAAATAGCTTTTGCAGTAGTATAAAATAAAATGAGTTCATGAAAATGGAGTGGAAAACATCTATGTTCTTTCAAAAACCATATACTGTATTACTTTATAATTGTTAAAGTTTTACATTAAACAAAAATGCTTAAAATGGTGAAGACTTACAGGTAAAATGTTACTTGAGTGCACTCATATATACTCTTTAAAATTATTTTATTTTAAAAATGCAAGAATATTAGAGTAACATAGACAGAGTACGAACATCGAGGAATTTCTGCTTAAAAGAGGATTAACATAACCAGATTTGGGGGGCAGGGAAGGAGGTACTTTCCTTGGCTCTTTTTTAAAAATTTAATTATTTTATTTAAATGCATTTCAAGTTATAGTACATATATAGAACTCAATTTTTCCATTTATCTGGTTGCAAACCAGATAAAGTCACACCATTTGTGTCTTCATACATGCACCAAGGGTAGTGATGACGATCTCAATCAACCATCATTACTATACCCATTTCCCTTTCCTTCCTCCCCCTTCCCCCTTACCGCATCCATAGTTCCTCCATTTCTCCTATGTTCCCCATTCCCACCCCCCTTAAGTATCATTATCCACTAATCAGAGAGAACATTTGGCATTTGGTTTTTTGGGAATGGCTTAAGTCACTTAGCATAATATTCTCCAATTCCATCCATTTGCCTGCAAATGTCATAATTTTATTCTCTTTTATTGCTGAATAATATTCCATTGTGTAGATGTACCACAGTTTCTTTATCCATTCATCTATTGAAGGGTATCTGGGTTGCTTCCATAGTTTTGCAGTTGTGAATTGTGCTGCTATAAACATTGAAGCATTGAAACATTGCTGCTATAAACATTGCTTTACTGTAGTGTGCTGTTTTTAAATCTTTAGGGTATAGGCCAAGGAGTGGGATAGCTGGATCAAATGGTGGTTCCATTCCAAGTTTTTAAAGAAATCTCCATACTGCTTTCCAGATTGGTTGCACCAATTTGCAGTCCCACCAGCAATGTTTGAGTGTACCTTTTTTACCACATCCTCACCAGCACTTATTGTTGCTGGTATTTTGGATAGCTGCCATTCTGACTGGTGTGAGATGAAATCTGAGTGTAGTTTTGATTTGCATTTCTCTAATGGCTAGAGATGATGAACATTTCTTCATATATATATGTATTAATTGTATATCTTCTTCTGATAGGTTTCTATTCAGCTCCTTAGCCCATTTATTGATTGGGTTGTTTGTTTATTTGGTGTTAAGTTTTTTGAGTTTTTTATATATCCTTGAGATCAGTGCTCTATCTGATGTGTGTGTGGCAAAAATTTGCTCCCAGAATGTAGGCTCTCTGTTCACCTCATTGATAGTTTCTTTTGCTGAGAAGAAGCTTTTTAGTTTAAGTCCATCCCATTTATTGATTCTTGCTTTTATTTTTTGTGCTTTAGGAGTTTTGTTATCCTTGGCTCCTTGATAATACAAAGTAATACCATACATGGAAGTGAGTGAGAGGAAACCTGAAAAAGCTTCACTTAGAATCTCTATCAATTAATAAAAGCTGGAATCACAGACAGGTAATGGACATGTGCCATGGGTGTGACTCTCTCTGGCATTCTTGGAAGCCCACCTAAGGTGGACACACTGAACCTGAATTCTGTAGTAGACTTTCTACAAACAAACACAGCATCAGGCATGGATGGAAAATGCAAAATTAATTGATACAATTCTAGCTGATTGGCTTTTGCTCTATTACCAACAAACTGCTATGTTTCTAAGCTAACAAAACGAAAGTAAGAGAAAACAAAACATTTCCACTTGGTTTTGTTGAAATTGAACTATTTGAGTATATTAAGGCAGGAGAAATTATTTCAGTCTTCTACTGAATGAGAAAAAAAATCTCTCTTCCAAAATAATTATTTTAAAAGGTTCATTGAACATGTAAAAATATATTCCAATTAAATGGAAATAGAGTTTCTTGTACACTCTGAAATGTTATCTTTTTATGAAATAAAATGAAACTAACAAAACATATTTTAGAATATCTATTATCATCAAAGACATTTAAGAAAAAGAATTGCATCTATATAACTTGACAAAAGATTCTTGATTAAGAACCATTTAAAATAAGAAAGAAGTGAGTGGAATTTAACAAAGAAGTTAAAATAAAAATGGAAACACAGAAAAACAGCTTTGAAATTTAAAAAAAAAATTGTGAAATAGTCAAGCTTAAAATTTCTCCATAATGAGAAGTAAAGGGATTTTTTCTTACATATATATCATACATATACATATATAAGAATATACATACATATATATGCATATATATGTGTATATATATGAAAAAGATTTAAGAGCTTCTTCTGTATCTAAGAACATAAGCATGGATCAGGTACAGGAGAAAAAAACATTTTCAAATCAGTGAAGAAATAGCAGGATAGTAAGAGTTTGGCCAAAATCTAGTTAAGCCTGAACCTAGAGAAAGAAAGAGGATATGTCAAGCCAATTTTTCCCTAGCAGAATTTGCCAAACCTGGATTATGAGATCTTACTTTTTTTTTTCATCTTTATGGGGCAAGAGATACTGAAAACCAACCTAGGTCCACTTAAGTACAGAATTCAATATCAGACTCATACATTCTTAAGTCTAGAAGCCCAAAGCACAACATATTCAGGGTGAGACTGTGACTCTGCAAGCCTTCCCAGATATAAGGGAGAAGACTCAGGAAGAATGGTAAACTGTTTTATATTCCGGGAATGATGGAGCAAGCCTTATACAATGATGTGACTGATACCAGGAGAAAAGTTGGACAAAATACTTTTTAATCTCATTTAAGTCATCAAAGAATTATTTGGACAATAAGATTTTTGTTTTCTGTTTTGAGTCAATACCTAGGAGAAAGTGAATTCAAAGATGTGGATATAGCATTGGATGCTGCTTTTGCACTCTTGCTGATTGGTGATTCCAAAGTTGTTACTGAGAAGTCAAAAACCCAACCAGAACTTTATGTAATCTCAAAGGGTGCAGGGTAGGGAGACAAAAAATGGAAATCAGACCTGCCAAAGAGTACCAGTTTGGGAATATAACTGAGACTTGGGAATCTAAAGGGCTACAAAGTATAATTAAGTTGAATTGAAAATAAACCAGAGAGCAAAGACCAGCTGTGATAATTTCAAATGCTGATTGTATTAATTAGATTTATCATCTGCCTTCCAGATTTAAAAGTAATTCCTCTCTAGAGAAAGTTAGCACTATTCAGAAGCTGAAATTATCTCTAAAAATTTCACATGCAACATTCAACTTACAATAAAAAAATCATCATGTATGTAAAACAAAAGTTTAATAAAACAAAAACAACAACAAAACAAAATAAAATACATATGGGAAGCACAAAACAGAAAAATATAAGGCAAAAAATAAGTAATATAGACAATGAAAAAACATAAAATAGATAATTTTGGCAAATAAATGAAAATACATAAAAGTCCCATGGACATATTATAACTGAATGAAACAACCTCATTGAAAAAGTGGGGGAATGATTCTAGCCTAAATAAATTTGAAAATAAGTGGAGTTTGCAAGACTTTAAAGTCAAAACATTTGGTGTAAGCACTGCTGTCTATACTTTACGCCATACACTACACTCTATACCATACTGTGTATATGTACTCTCATTGATAAATCTGTTTCTATTGGTGCCAGGTTAATAAGAATAAAATTACTATTTGTTTATAATGGAATTGAGTAATTAAGTAAATAGATGTCGATAATGAGAGCCAGGTCTCTTAATGTTAAAATAAGCAGTTATAATAAGTGAAATAATGTATGTAGTTATATGTAAGAATTAGAGACATCCCATAAAGTCATGATTTGGCTTAATATAGATACAGATGGTTACATGTAGAAATATTATAAATGCATGGATACACATAGCTTAGTATCCATGCCTATATTTCTTTGTTCTATCAATTGAGATAATCTAGAAGCTATGAGCATATCTACTGCCCAGACATTGGCTTCTAATTCTATTCTCTAATAAAAAAAAACAAAACAGTATCTCTTAGAGAAATGGGTGTTTCTAGAAGTAGCACAAGAAATACACAAGATGAACCTTAAGCAGCTTATAATGCCAGAAAGTATGAATGTGCTTTCTCTACCCCAAAAGAGCATTCATACTGTGTTAGAAGTATATCAAAGGGACTTAACTGAAAGTTGTACCAATAGCAAAAACTGAAACAATCTGAGCCTGAAATAAATCAAGCAGGGTTGGTTTATAAGACATAGTATGAAATAATACTCCAGCTCATATAAATAAATGTCATAGAAATAAATGGATGAATAAACAAATAAATGGGGAGAATATACAAATTTCCCAAGAAGAATTCTTAAAAATTTATAGCAATACTCTGACTTCAGAGAAGTAGAGAATCACTCCCTATTTGCTATGCGTGGGCTATACACAATGACTTTTTTTTTTTTTTTTTTTTTTTTTGGTACTGGGGATTGAACTCAGTATCTAGAAGCTTCTAGATTATCTCAATGGATAGAACAAAGAAATATAGGCATGGATACTAATCCCTTTTGGTACTGGGGATTGTACTCGACCACTGAGCCACATCCCCAGCCCTATTTTGTGTTTTATGTAGAGACAGGGTCTCACTGAGTTGCTTAGCACCTCGCCGTTGCTGAGGCTGGCTTTGAACTTGTGATTCTCCTGTCTCAGCCTCCCTAAGTGCTGGGATTACAGGCTTGAGCCACCGCGCCTGGCTCACAATGACTTTCTTGCAAAGAGTACAATACAAAAAGGAGGGGGAAATGTGACTTTACAATTTGGGATATCTGACAAATATTCTCTCAACCTCAAGGTAACATCAACAATGACAAGCCTTATGGATAATATGTATATTGATCTAATGAAAATTACACTGTTATTCTTTGGTTTTCCTTTTCAAATGTATAGCCTTAGTCTATTCATGTGGAAGTTGTTAGACAAATCCCCCTTGAAGGATATTCTACAAAATACCTGACTAGTATTTCTCGAAATGTCAAGTAAAGGTCATTTAAAAACAAAGAAAGTCTCAGAACTGTCATAGTCCAGAGGAGCCTAAGACATGTTGACTGTAATATGATGTCCTGTAACAGAAAAAAAGTAGATGAATAGTAAGAAATACTGCATTTAATAAGTACATAGTTAATAATAATGTGTTAATATTGTTTCATTGATTGTAACATAATTACTATTCTAAATTTAAGATCATTACAATGGACAATACTAAGAGCAGGGTATATAGGAACTCGTACTATCTTTATAACTTTTCTAAAGATCTAAAACTATTCCAATATTTTTAAGGTTTACTAAAAAAATAGAATGAGTACATGACCATTTACATTAGCACCCAAAAATAATGAAATACTGAGGTATAAATCTAACAAAAAATGTACAAGATATGAGGAAAACTATAAAACACTGATAAAAATCAATGTAATTTATAATGTTAATAGAATGAGAAAAACATGATTATTCATAAATGCATAAAATTACTTATGAATAAAAAATATTTCACATAATTACTCAAGATGATTAGTAGTAATACGGTATTGTGCGTATAGAATGTCTAAAGGAATCTAAAGCTAATCTATAAAAACTATAAATGTTGAGAACAGGGTGTTGTAGGCAAAAATGATAAAAATAAATTTTTCTCATCATTAACATTGCGAAAATGAGGAATAAGTTGGGTTTTATCAGCAAGTCAGTAAATTAGGACCATGTTTATAGTTACATTTGAGACCAAATTATACATGTTGAGCCATGCTTTGTTTTTTTTTACTTTTTTGTTTTTTGTTTTGTATCTCTCGGGAAAAGTATTTTTCTTTTTCTTTTCTTTTTTTCTCTTCTTTTTTCTTTTTCTTTTTTTGCTTCTCTTTATACTGTGGGACAAGATTCTTACTCATAAAATCAGAACAGCAAGTTCAACTTTGCCTCCATAGGGGAAAGTGTTTGTACCATAAAGTATAAATAATTTTCTCAAATAAATTTAGAAAGAACAAACATAAAAATAGGCAATAGAAAAGAATGATCAATTCTCAGGAAAGAAAATCCAAATCCATTTAATTTAAAATGAAAACTATGGTGAGATGCTTTTCACAGCAATGTTGAAAAAATTTTAAAAACCAATAAAAATCAAACTTGGTGACGATGGCAAGATATGAAGCATCTGATCTGCTGCTCATGAAAACAAATTCAACTGTGTCTATAAATGAAGTTATATAATTACTCAGAAAGTTCTCTTCTGGACATATACCCTATCAACATTCACACAGAGTAGTATAAAGAGTCATATACAAGTCTTTATAGCACCACTGTTTAGAGTTGAACAAAATTCTTGAATTAAATTTCAACAAGAGAATAATGAATATTTAGGCATATTCATAAAATGAATATTGCATAAAGATTAAACATATTAGAACTCTCTATATATCATTATAAATCACAAAATGTTGAACAAACAAGTAGCAGATGGATGCAGAAACTATGATGCCACTCACAAAAGTTAATATATACAAACATATATACTTTGTATGGGTATATTACTCTGATTTAAATTATGTCCAAAAATTTCCCAGCAACCTTTACTTTAAAAGGTGGAAACTAATTTCCCTCCTGATGAATGTAGAAATATGTGGTGATTTGTTTCCAGTAAATGGAATATTGCAAAACTGACTGCACATAATTTCTAGGAGTGGGTTATAAGGATATAATGGCTTCTGCCCTGCTTTACCTTGGGAAGCTAGCTGGGCCATCATGAAGACATACAAGCAACCTGACGGACTGACTAATATGGGAAGGATCTGAATGATTCTGAAACTTCTTTCCAATTACCAGCCTTTTAAGTTAGTCTGAAAAACATTTTTCAGAAATAGGAAATACACTATTATAATGAAATATATTAGTGATTCTAATTCAACACTTTGTATAATTATAAAATTAATAAGCTAGAATTAAAAGTAAATTTTATTAGCTAAGGTATGAATACATTGGTATTCAGGATTCTAAATTACAATTATTTCCTAAACACAATTACTTATAGAGGAAATACAAAAAAATTAGCCACTTTCAGACACATGATAGATTTAAATAAGTGGCCAAATTAAATACACATTAATATAATAAACACAATTTTCCTACATATGTGTAATTTTTATCACATAGAAAATATGAGGGAAAAAGTATAGAAGAGGTACAGAGTACACATAAATGCACAAATAATTTTAGAACTAACATAACAACAAAAAAATGGTCATGTCTAAGTAAAAAAGAAAAACTATAAAGCTTTCCTGAAAGTTATCAAAGAGGACCTCAATGAACTGAGAGAGCACATATTCCTGTAAGATAGAATTCACTATTGTAAAAATGTCATTTCTCCTTCAATTACTCTATAAATCCCCACAGGACTTTTATGAAACTTGTCAAAGAGCCTTAACATGTATCAGGAACTGAAAATGTGCAATAACAGCCTACACATTTTGAAGAAAAGAACAGTGAGCAAAGACTTCTCTGCAGATACAAAACTTGCAGTTCACAGTATTTCACACAGGATAATGTCATCAAAGGTATGTGTGGACTTCATCCTCTGGCACCTTGCATATTGATGCTGTATTAAATTAGAACATTAGTTTTCATGTTGTATTATAAGGATTCTGCTGCCTTACCAACAAATTCAAGTAGATAATTTGATCAGATTAAAACTTTGAAAGTCTCTGCCTATCATCCTCTGAAACACAAGTATCATTATATTATTGTTTACTATTTATCTACTTTGCTTTCTCATTTATTAATTCCTTGCCAACCCATTCAGAACTTGCTATCTTAGGTTGTTGGAGCTTTGCTTAGTTGTCTGCTAGTAGAATCCTAAGAGAATTTCTTTATCTAAGAGATGTAGAATATAGCAGGGAAATGAAATCCTGACAAATGAAGCTCATTAAACCTCCAGTCTTATCAACTTCAAGTAATGCTATACCTCTACCAAAATTCTACATATCTTAATTTTACACAAGCCTTTTAGGAAATATACATTTGAATGATGGATATAGCTACATAAAGTACACAGGTTTTATGTTGCTAAAAGTCCCATAAATGAAGGCAATAAATAACACAGTGAGAGTAAATATTTATAATATATAAGAGCATCAACATCCCTAATGTATAAAAATATTTCAATAAGCTAATCAGGAAAAAAATAACCTACCAATGGACAGTGTTCTAAGTATGAAGAAGGAATATACAGAAGAAGAAACAAATTGTCAATTTAAAAAAGTAGTTAAGATCTGTCTGTCATTAGTATTATAAATGACCTAGTTAATACAAATTTTAAAAATAAGATGTAACTTTAAAATGGTCACATTAAATTAAAAAGTAAATGTGAGCAATGCTGATTAAAGTAAGAAACTGGATATTTTCACATGCTATTTTAATAGTACAATTTGATAGATATATTTGGGAGGTCAATTTGGCAGGATCCATTAAAATTTAATATATTTTTAATTTGTAAAGTAGTATTTTTGAGGATTTCAAAGCAAAGATATGTTGCAATGATGTTTATGGCTACATGATTTGCAATAGCAAAACACTATAAACGATCCCTAAGTTCATTAATGAAGGAATTACTAAATATACCACAGGGCTTCAGTGTCTTGGTAATGTACCAGTCTAAACAAGAGATGCTCTTAACATTGCCTCCAACCCTTCTAACACCCCAAATGCACATCTATTGGACTTTTAAGACAAAGAAGAGCACATTTAAAATTAATAAATTACAATTTTAATATCAATTTTATGTGTGTCTAAAATTCCTCAGCTCAAACCAACTTAAAACATTCCAATAAAGCCTATGTTTGGTAAGATCTTAATGCTGGACACTGTGACAAATTAAGACAAGGAAGATTTATTTCCTCTGTCAAGGAATTTTTGGTTCAATAAATACCATCAGAGTAAGCCAGTCTTTTCCAAGAAAGTTTCTGATTGAAACAACTGTTCCTATGCCATGAAGAAAATGTTTATGATAATAAATGTTCTATTTTTCTCTCCAGGAATATAAGCTATTATCTTTATTTATTCTGCCTCACTCTTTTTGAAGACCTTTGTGTTTACACACTTTAGAAATTTAGGATAGTCACTTCAGTTTTGTGCATCCCCATTTCTTTTTGCATGGCATCACATAAAGAATTAACAATTCAACCTTAAAGTCCTACTATGAAAGATCAATAATTTTGTAATTTATAAGTTCATAAAACCACATATTTTTACATAAAACTCACTGAGTAATTTGAAAATGAATAAGAATTAAGTCACAGATATTTCTGTCTTGATATTTCTCTTTGAATATAGTAAGACTATTTTATTAAGAGTCTTCTAAGTCAGGATTGTAGGCTTATCTAAGCTAATATATAGCCAAGTGGAGTGTGCTTCATGGTACCTCAGTTTCTCATCTATAAAATGTGGTTAATATTTTTAAGGGAATTTTAGTGAAAATTAAATAATTTAATGTATAGGTATATTTACATATAGGCTTTATATACATATGTATTATATGTAAAATATATATATATGTATATGCAAACACATAGTTTTAAAAGGGAACTAGCACATACTATGAGCTCAATACATACAGCTATTCTTATCCTGTATGAAATATGTTTAAATATTTGTGAAATTTTAGATAAAATGTCAATCTTCCCACAACTTTTTGCTAATTCTCCACATTGATTACATATTCATGTGGTGAGAAAAGAGTTAAATATTATAATCCTTAATGTTATGGTTTGGATATGAGGCATCTCCCAAAACTTCCTGTGCTGATGCAGGAATATGTGGAAGTGAAATGAGATCATGAGAACAGTAATCTAATTGGTCCATCCTAGTATGTATGTACTAACTGGGTGGTAACTGTAGTCAGGTGGGCATGGCTGCCAGAGTGAGTCACTGGGGGTGTTCTCTGGAAGGGTTCATCTTCCCTGCAGCGCCTTCCCCTTTCCCTGTTTCCCAGTTCCCATGAGCTGAAAAGCTTTCTTCCATTGCTGTTCTTCTGCCATGGTGTCCCATCTCATCTTGGACCAAAGCAATAGAGTTAGCTGATCATGGATGCAAACTCTGAAAGCATGATCCTAAAATAAATTTTTCTTCTCTAAGTTATTTTTGTCAGGTATTTTAGTTATAGAGATACAAAGCTGGAAGACACACCTAAGCTAGCAGACGAGAAGATCTTCTAGAAACTGTTAGATCAGAAGAGCTCTGTGGAGCCACTGGCTATGCTGGAGTCAAAGGCTTGGATTGGCATCTCAATGACTATCCAACACAGCAATAATTTGCTTATCATCAGAATTCCCTCATCTCACTTACACCATCTCACTTACACCACAAATTTTGTTGAGAAAAAATGAGGTCCATCCTAGTTCCTCTCTTTCCACCTCTCTGGGAAAAAGGAGTCAACTGGAAAGTTCTACAGGTTAATTTTTATGGAGTAACTTGTACGTTTAGAGATTTTGGGGGGCCCATTCCCCTAACTGCCTGACTGTTTTATTATCTGTCTATCCTATCTATTTATCAACAAACACCTGTTTTCTAGCAAAAGAACCAGAAAAGGGATGGCCTAACAAGCAAGAAATAAGACTTTTAGGTAATAACTAATCTACTTCATCCAAATGTCTCAGAAAAAAACAAGCAACAACAATAACACAACCTGTGGTCTCGTCCTCATCCATACTAGCAAATACCAAATGGAGATACCAGAATTCCATAATGGGCAGACTGTAACAAGATGCCCTCATTCTCAGGCCAGGTTAGTGTTAGAGAAGGCCAATAAAGAGCTAGTAATTAAATTTGTACTGGGCCATAACAATATACTCATCTCTATGTAGTAGGAAATCACATGGGGAACCCAGCCCTTTGTTCCCACCCAGCAGCACACACATATTCCATCTCTACCAGAATGGTAAAAGAAAGGCCTAGTAAAATGTCAGGACTTGTACCACCACCTAGCATAAGGAGGTTATCTTCTCCCCATGAAGAGTCAGTAGAACTGATGTTGTAAGCAACAACATCCTTTACCATTTCCCATCCAGGGAGTTTATCAGTGGAGACCTAGTGGGGAGTTGGAACTTCCTCAGCCACTCAACAGTAAAGAGGAGCTCTTCTAAATTTCCCAGGGAAACTGAGGCAAGGACCTAGACTTCTATCACCACATGTCTGTAATCAGCTGGTTTCATCTCTCCTTGCTTTGCCACATGACTATGATGAAGTGGCTCCATCTCTCCTTCCCCTGCCAGAAACAGCAGCTAAAACAGATTAAATAGGATTCAGATTTGGGCTACAACACCAAGGTTCAATAACTAACACACACACATACATACACACTCAACCTTCAAGATCCAGGAATATCTTAAAATGAGGGAAAAAATAAATAGAGGTCAACACTGAAATAACAGAGATATTAGGATTGTCTGAAAACACATTAAAGAAGAGATCATTAAAATGCCTCAATAAGCAATTCTAAACACACTACAAACAAAAGGAAAAATGGAATGTTTCAGAAGGAAATACATAGAATAAAACTAAATGAGGTAACCTGGTATATCTTTGTTATCCCTGCTACTTAGGAGACGGGGAGGATTGTAAATTTGAAGACAGCCTTAGTAACTTAGCTTGACCCTTAGGTAGCTCACCTCCGCATGTTAGAGGACTTGCCTTGCATGCATAAGACCCTGTTTTCAATCCCCAGTACCACATACCCACAAAAAAATACAAAGTTTTACAAAATAAATGCTTTGATGAAGGGTGACCAGGAATTTGAATTAACTGGAGTTTTAGAATTAAAAACTACAAAACTGAAATCAAATCCCAGTGGATGGGTAATCACAACAAAAGGACAGAATCAGTGAAGGAAAAAACAAGACAATTATAATTATCTGTTATGGTTTGAAATATGAGGTGTCACCAATAAAAGCTGATGAATTAATGTAAAGGGTAAGATTAGATTAAAAGAGTTGTAAATCAGTGGTGATGGTAAGCAGGTGGGGCATGGCTGGAGGTGGTGGGTCACTGGGGATGTGCCTTGGGGATTATGTATTTTGTTCCTGACTCCTCAAGTTCTCTCTCTACTTTCTGGCTGCTAAGAACTGAGCAGCTTTCCTCCATCATGTTCTTCCACCATAATGTTCTGCCTCACTTTGGCCCAGAGCAATTTCAGCCAACCATGAACTGAACCTCTGAAACTGAGCCCAAAATTAAATTTCCTCCTCTAAGGTGTTCTTGTTAGCAAAGAAAATCTAACACATTGTCCAATCTGAAAAACAGAGAAAACAGATGGAAAAGGAGGGGAAAAATCCAGCACATTTGCAGTTTCAGCTCTGAATAGGCACAGAGCTTAGAAGTCATCAATGGCAAACTCATAAGAAAAGATCTTAACAAATTTAAAATCAACAACATTTCTTGTATCTATTACAGAACTGAGGTTATGAAGGAAACCACCATTCTGAAATCTGGAGAAGACAAATGAATCTTGAGTGTCAGATGAAATCTATTTTCCTGGAAAAGTTTCTGATAGAGTCAGAAACTTCCACTTAATTCATTTTGACAAATTTCTGGGGCTTGAGTGTGGTTATCAAGAAATGCAGAAGTGTAGAAATAATGGGAGCAACAGCCACAGGGTAAAGCTCACGGTTTCATGGATTTTACTTGCAAGAACCTGACCAAGTTCTCAGGGTGAGTATCTGAGAAAGATTCCCTTTTGACTCTGGCAGACCAGAGAGAAATCAGTGAAAAATAAACCCATGGATATCCCCATCATAATTATCAGGTTAAGGGAATTAAGTCAGACATGAAAACACATATACCCCATGAGCTCATTTATATGTGGAATCTTTAAAAAAAAAAAAAGATCTTACAGAAGAATAGAACAGGGGTTATCAGAGACTAGGGAAAATAGGGGATGGGTTGATGAGGTCAATAGAAACAATGTTTTGGGTAGAAGGAATAAGTTCTGGTTTTCTATTGCACAGTAAAATGACTATGGTTAACAATAGTCCACCGCATATTTTAAAGTAGCTAGAAGAGAAGATTTTTAATGTCCTCACCAAGAGGAAGTGATAAATGTTTAAGGTAATAGATTTGCTAATTAACTTGATTTGTATATTACACAATGTATACATAAATGTGCAAAATGATCTTGTATCAATAAAAAAAAAATTAAAACATAAAAACTACCAGAGCCTATTTCAATTGGGAAACCTTTTGACTCTAGCCTTCTCCACACTTCCTGTCTCATCTAAATTATGTGTGGTGGGGATGGAAACAAGCTATATATACAGAAAATTTGTGATCAAAAGTCAGAAAGGAAGGCTCACCAAAAGACTGAAATTCAATCGTGAGATTGTAGAAAGCTGCCATTCTTTCATACCTTACTATTACATTAACAAGATCCAGCCCTATGGGTGAATTTCAAAATTACTGCATTGAGCAAAAAAAGTCAGACACAAAAGAATAAATACTATATCCTTCAATTAATGTGAATTTCATGAATGAGGCAAACAATTGCAAACAGTATTTGCCTGTGAAGAGGAAGGCTTATTGTCTAGAAGAGGGCTTGAGAGAACTTTCTGAGGTGACAGAAATGTTTTCTATTTAGATTGGTGTGTTGATGACATAAGCATATCTACATTTCCATTTGAATTGACCATTTTCATTTGAATTGCTCATTTTACTGCATAAAATTATATATCAATACGAAAGACTAAGAAAGAGCAGAGATGATTTTTTGAAAAATCAAAAATCTTTATATGTTTATAATTATCAAGCTATCTCAAATTTACTGTAAGATATTATTTTAAAATATCTCTTTATCTTAGATAATCCTCATAAAAACCTACAAATAATTATTTTTCTCATTTTGTGAGGAAACTAAGGGATAAGAGGTCTAACTTGTCAGGAGTCACACAAAGCTAGGATTCAAATTCTGATAATTTGTTTCCAAAGTCCAATTTTATATTTACACACCATAATCATCATCTTTTATTGAGACAATCACTAATATTGCCAATCACTTCCTTTAAATGTGTGTAGGAACTTCACAAAACAATATTCATAATTTGAGTCTATAATCTTTTCCCAGTTATTACCATCTTCACTCAAGTTTTAATCATTATTTATTTACAAATAATTCAAAGTAGTATCTGTAACACTGGTCTAAATACTGTTATTATTACTCTCAAGAGCATCTCATTTCCACTTTACTCTTTACTCCTCTCTGCTCCTCCCTGCTCCTGACTGCAAATCTCATCCCTCTTCTAATATTTCCTTCCTTTGAAATTCCTTATCATGCAACATATTGTGTAAGCCAGAAATATGACTCCACTCAATATATGACAAATATTGTTGAGTTCCTGCTTCATAATATACTTTGATTTTTCCTGCAGGAACACTAGCATACACCACAGACACGATGTCTAATCTAATTGAGCTGATGTTAGTGGGAATGAGAGAAAATAGGCTTGCAAAGAAAACAAAAATATAATCAAATAATGATACATAAGAACTCTGGAGGAAATTAGAGTTAGGTGATGTGAAAGAATAATTTAGAAAGGAGCAGGAAGTTGGGTAATGTTTCTCTGAATAGCAAGAACAAGCAGACATATAAAAACCAATATCAAAAGAATAGATGGAACAGTTGTTGCAAAATTCCTAAGGTGTGATCAAGCTTGGCATCTTGGAGAAACAGAAAGAAGTAGTGTTGCTGGAGCAGGGAACAGGACAAAAGTGTGGATGGCACCAGGGAGGTGTGCAGAGATTGTCATCACATGGGAATTTAAAAGTCCAGGAAAGGAACTTGCTTTTTACTCCAAATGGAAAACCATTGGAGATTAGTGGCTTATTGTTGCTCTTAGGAGAATAGCAGCTTTTCTTAAATGGAGCTAATAGATAACAGCTGGTCATGTGTGGTTTTCTTTCTTACCTCCTCCAAATTTCTTCTGCCTTAACCTTTCTTGCTTTGGGTGCTACAATGTAGATGGTTATTTTTCAGTTCCCTGAACTGCATGATTCTGCAGACCACAAGGCATTATCAGGCTGCTGCTTTTATCTGGGATGATAGAATTTTAAAATAGATAAATGTAACAAATTTGCATAGGGTAAAAATTAACTCATGACCAGGTATGGTGACGCACACCTGCAGTCCCAGCTACTGGGGAAAGCTGAGGCAGGAGGATCACCTGAACCCAGGGATTAAGGGCCAGTCTGGGCAGCGTAGCAAGACTGCATCCCTTAAAAAAGCAACTGGGAAAAAAAAATCCAGAAAATAGGATAAGCCTTCTTTCCAACTTCAGTTCTCACTTCCACATTGAAGAGTTACTGTCTGTGCCACCAAAGTTTTTAGGTCAGCCTTCCTGCTGGTGGGAGCCACTGTGGGCGTCTATAGAGCCATTTCCTCCTTTCAGTATCAGTACTTACTATATACTAGATCACACAATTCTCCGAAAGGCAGTAAGGTCTGAGATAGAAGGGGCCTGTTATTGTGCATTTTATTGAGTTAAGTCATATAAAGTAAAATAAGTAAAAACAGGTTGATCATAGAAAGCTCTACACCCCAGAAGGAACAGGGTTTCCATGCAAAACAGATCTCCAGATTGCTTTAAATTATGACAAGAAGCAGGCAATGAGAAAATGTAAAATCTCACTTCAGGGCAGCAGAGCTGTATTATAAAAATTCCTAATACAACATAGGATTTGAGCAAAATTATCTGCATAATTTAACTTAAGATCACAGAAATATCTATGGAAATAAAGAAAACTGAGAGAGTCAGACATCCGTGTCTGAATCATAATCGGTCTTTACTGCTTGAGGACTGTGTAAACTGGAGGAAGGGAAAAGTATAGAGGCCTATGAAATATTCTTTAACATGAAAGCATGGAGCCGATTCTTAAACAGAAGGAAAGTAAACCTATAAAAATATTAACACAGGCTATAATAGTATATGTAAGACATATTCACTTTGAATTTCTAGAAATATTAGAAACTATAGTTTTTGAAAGAAAACATTAAGTATTAGATGTAAAGAGAACTTGAATATATAAGCAACAAATGTTATGAGAAGTATAAGCAGAAAACATCTGCATAAAAATTGGAGAACAGATTCAACCAAAGTCAAATTCATAATTTTGAAAATATCCTTAAAAATTATGGCTATCAAAGACATAATGACAGATATTGAAGGTACACAATTACAGAGAGTAGTATTAAACCATGGATGATCTATATTTCTAAGGAAGAAACCAGAATAAAGAAAAGAAAAATTTGATAATATCCAAAAATATTCTTAAAGTGTTTTTAACAATCTGTTTACTTAAGAATTCACTATATTCTAGGTTCAGATAATAAAAGATGAAACCCAGCTTGACACAACCTGAAGAAGTCTTGAATTTTATCAATAAAGAAAGTAAAATCATTAATATGCATACATAAAATATGTGACTACTCTTCTGGAAAATTAATGTAATCTTGGTTTATTATTAAACTCACACATTTATCATTAACGCATAAAGACAATAGAAAGAAATGTTTTGAATATGCAAAGTCAGAACTCAAAATGAAAAGTGATCTATGAATTTTGGATAGAGAAGGTTAGATTTATAAGATGGCATAATCCCTGATTCTATTTCATATCATTAACTCTGTGATGGTTAGTTCCCATATTGATAATTAGATTTAGATCACATATTTATTCAAAAATATTTTGTGCACCAATGTGCCAGGGAGTATCCTAGTATATTATATGCTAGTAATAAAGACAAAAAATAATTAAAAATATGGTATTAAAATTTCAAAAAGTAAAATATTAACATTGGTTATTAAAGTATAATGCCATAAATTAATAATAATAATAACAATAATAATAATTTAGTGCACATATTCACTTCACATTGCATTGAAATAAATAGGAGGACTAGAGACTATGCTAAATGCATTTTACCTCAAGGGAGTCACAAGTAATAAAAATGATCCTGAATAAAACAACTGTGTAAACAAATCTAATCACATGCATTATTATTTTAACTGTTTATAACGTTAATGTATTAGAGTTATAAATAATTATTTAGAATTCAGGGAATATCTGAAGCACTTGAAAATAACATAAAATGTAAAATAAATAACTGTAGTTTAAAACCATTTAAAGTATTCAATTAAGTATTCAAATTAACCAGGCATTTTTTCAATTGCTTGCTGACACATGCTAGACTTATACAGAAAATAATAAATTTGCAAGCTTAACTTGAAAACCTAAAGAAATATGGTTATAAAATTTATCATTTTAATAAAATGACTCAAATTTTAATAGACTTACTGCTTATTAAAACTTATCCTTGAGATTAGAGCATTAGAAAACAAACAAACAAAAAGCACACATACAAAACTCCACACATCAACAAAGGTAATTAAAACAAAAAAGCACAAGCAACTGGCAAATTTCATGGAATAACAGGTTCTGTTGCCTGCCTTTCTGCAGGCGTGAAAGGCAAATTGGTAATGAGACGGTTTTATATTTCTTTCTTTCGTTTGTTCCAAATAGTTATACATGGCAATAGAATGCATTTTGACACATCATACATAAATGTAGTATAACTTCTCATTCTTCTGATTGTGCATAATGTAGAATCACACCAGTTGTGTAATCTTATATGTACATAGGGTAATAATGTCTGATTCATTGTACTATCCTTCATACCTCTATACTCCCTCCTTCCCTTTACTCCTCTCTGCATAAAACAAAGTACCTCTGTTATTCCCTAGTCCTCCACACCTTATTGTGAAATATTATTCACATATCAGAGAAAATATTTGGCCTTTGGCTTTTGGGTTTATTTCACTTAGCCTGATATTCTCTGGCTCCATCTATTTACCTTCAAATGCCATAATTTCATTCTTCTTTAAGCCTGAGTAATATCCCATTGTGTATATGTACCACATTTTTTTTATCCATTCATCTGTTGAAGGGCATTTGGGTTGGTTCCATAGTTTGGCTATTGTGAATTAAGCTGCTATAAACATAGATGTGGCTGCATCACTGTAATATGCTGATTTTAAGTCCTTTGGGTATAAACCTAGGAGTGGGAAAGCTGGGCCAAATGGTGGTTTCATTGCAAGTGTTTTAAGAAATCTCTATACTGTTTTCCAGAGTGATTGCACCAATTTTGTAGTCCCACCAGCAATGTAGGAGTATACCTCTTTCCTTACATCCTTGTCAACATTTATTGTTGCTTGTATTCTTGAAAATTGCCATTCTGACTGGAGTAAGATAAAACTTTAGTTTTGATGTGCATTTCTCTAATTGCTAGAGGTGTGGAACATTTTTTCATATATTTGTTGATCAGTTGTATTTCACCTTCTGTGAAGTGTCTATTCAATTCCTTAGCCCATTTATTGATTGGATTATATTTTTGTGTGTTTAGTTTTTTGAGTTATTTGTATATCTTGGAGATTACCACTGTAATTGAGGTGCATGTAATAAAGATTTTTTTTCCCATTCTGTAGGCTCTCTCTTCACATTATTGATTATTTCCTTTGCTGAGAAGATGCTTTTTAGTTTGAATCTATTCCTTTTATGGAATTTTTATTTCACTTCTTGCACCTTAATAGTCTTTTTAAGGCAGTCAGTTCCTAAGCCAACATGGTTGAGATTTGGCCCTATTTTTTCTTTTATTAGGTACAAGGTCTCTGTGCTAGTGTCTAAGTCATTGATCCACTTTGAGTTGAGTTTCATGCAGAGTGAGAGAAAGGGGTTAAATTTTATTTTGTTACATATGGATTTCCAGGTTTTCCAGCAACATTTGTTGAAGAGGCTATCTTTTTTCTGATGAATGTTTTTGGTGCCTTTGTCTAGTATGAGATAACTGTATTTATATGGGTTTGTCTCTGTGTCTTCTATTCTGTACCATTGGTCTATGTGCCTGTTTTGGTGCCAATGAAATGCTGGTGGATTTTTGTTGTTGTTGTTTTTAGTATGGCTTTGTTGTATAATTTAAGGTCTGATATTGTGATGCCTCCTGCTTCACTTTTCTTGCTGAGGATCACTTTGGCTATTCTGGGTCTTTTATTTTTCCAAATGAATGTCATGATTGCCTTTTCTAGTTCTATGAAGAATGTCATTGGGATTTTAATAGGAATTGCATTAAATCTGCATAACACTTTTGGTAGTATGGCCTCAAATATATTATTTTTAAATCTATTGTAAAATCTCTAAATAATATAAAAATGTGAAAGCAAATATATACTCATATAATTCATAATTAAGATTTAGTGAAATAATTTTAAATTAAGTACTAATACATAAAAAGACATGTCAACTATCAATGTATATAAAATAATAAAATTTTCATGAATGGACAACTTCTATCTGATTTGAATAAAAGCTATATGTGGCAAGAATATACTACATATATAAGAAATAACTTCAGTGAAAAATTGTGAAGGTAAAATAAAATAACATATGAACATAACTTTGAAGATAGGGAATTTAAGTGTTTATGTGATGAATATGAGAATGGATATGGGTACATTATACCTCCAAATATCTGTACCAATTGGTATTGTGGTTGGTTTTTATTTTATGATTTGTAATTTCTTATTTTTTGCTTTTGTGTGTGTGTGTGGTGCCAGAGATTGAACTCAGGGGTACTTGACCACTGAGCCACTTCCCCAGCCCTATTTTGTGTTTTATTTAGAGACAGGGTCTCACTGAGTTGCTTAGCGCCTCACCCTTGCCAAGGCTGGCTTTGAACTCATGATTCTCCTGTCTCAGCCTCCCAAATTGTTGGGATTACAGGAGTGTGCCACCACGCCTGGCTATATTTTTTTGCTTTTTAATAAAACATTTATATAGAAAAAGGGAGGTAAGGGTTTTAAATGGAAAAAAAAAGTGTTTCTGTTACTATTTTGTTCGTGAAGAATATTTCTCCTTTGCCTAATTAACTACTCAGGTCAGTATTTTGTTATTTTAATGAAGATGAATAAATCTGGGAATTAATTACTATAAACAGGGAATATAGTCTTAGATATCATGACCTTAATTTGAATATGTCTCTAGAAATGTGGGATATTAAATGAACTGGAACTTGTTTATTTTTCATCATTTGAAGGAATATTTATTCTTACCTGATCTATTTGCCCCAAAAGCTCTGTGATGTATCATTCTACTTTCTAATCAATTGACATCCTTGAAGTGTTTATTTTATTTGGAAAGTGTATATATATATATGTATATATATATATCATAATTCCAACTGGGGAAAAATTTAAATTTTAGTATTGGTATTTTAATCATATCTGCACGATGACTTTAACAAGTCATCAGTTCCCCAGCCTTCCACTGAAGCCTGGGTCCACACAGCACTTATTCTCCAAGTGGGACAAAAGATTCTCTTGCCTCAAATCATTTTTAATCATCTACAGTCTCACATACCTGGAGCTAATTGCTTAAAATTCTCTCATACATTTTATTTACTTACTTATTTATTTATTTATTTATTTTTTACTAATTTCCTCCTTAGGCTTACCACTGTCACAAATTTCATTTTGCTTATCTTCTTCTCTCTGCATGAATTCCTCCTGGCCCCTCTCTACTCTATTTATTCTTGAGATCTTTTAATTCCTCATCTCTTTTTAATGCTGAGAGATTAAATTCAGCTCCAGCTTTTCTTCACAGAATGCATATTCCAATTCCTGCCAAAGCTCAGCAAAGCAAATGGTCTTTTAATGAAAAGGACTTTTCCAAATTCAAAGGTATTTTATAAAGCATGCATTTTGGAGTTTCTTGTCCTCTCTAAAAATATAGTGTACTTTCCTCAAAGAGAGTTCAAGTGAAAGGATTTCCCTGTGTTCTTCCACTACTACAATATGGCCAAATAGTGCCAAAAATGTAGTCCTTACACCAGCACCAGCATCACCGATGACCTCATTAGAGATGTAGATACTTGGGCTTAATACATACTTATAGAACCCTAACCACTAGGAGTTTCTTTGGTGATTCTGATGCATGCACATTTTAAGAACCACTCTGTAGCAACATAGAAAGAAGTAACATGCTTAATCTTAGATACATTTACAAGTGGTCAGGTCACATGAAGGAATATCCCAAAAGACATAACCTGAATCATTAATACCAAATATTTAAGTCACAAAAGATCAAAGTCCCTGCAGTCTAAAATCCCTAAAGTCTAAAATTCCAAATGATCGAAATACTGGAAATATAATTCTGAAAAAAAATGTAAAAATTCCTTAAAATACATTTATTTATATTTTTAAAGTGAATTTATCTGAAAAGTATATAAAAACATGACAACATTTCATGGATCATTTTACAAAATAAAAAGGCAATGATAGAATACATATTTTTGCAAGCATAAATAATCAGGCATATTAACAATAGTTACACAGTATAACATTAATGAGCAATTGGACCATAGTCATAAAGAAATACATACTCATAAAGATATACATTTCAAGAAGAAATGTATATCACTGCATTTGGCCATTGTGCACACTTAGCTTTATAACCGCAATTACCTGAAACATCTTGATGGACAACCTAATTCTTTAGAGAAAACTCACCAAAAATATAGACAGGTAACCATCACTTATACAGTTCAGTGCATATACAGACCACTCAGCCAGGAGTTCTTATGGCCGATGCAGTGAAAGAAATATCTTTTTCCCATTTTCAGACACCATTTCACCTTCCATGTTTGCTATCTCCAAGCCCTGGCTGAATGGACAGCGCCTGCCCAAAATGAGGAAGGATATTCTCCTCTAAGTCCACTCATACCCACATACTATGTCCTTTGGAGTCACCCTCAGTTACACAAGCAGACCAACTCTTTACCAGGTTCTAGGTGTTTACCTCATGTACAATGAAAAAAGTACTGGTCTCTTCCCCCAAATTCTGCTTTCTAACCCTTATAAACCATTATTTTTTCCCCAGTGAGAATTCTGGATTTTAGGATTTCAATATATGATATTATAGTGTTTAGGATTTTGTCTTTGGGAATTATGATCAGCATCACATACTAAAACTGGCAGAAGAGAAAAGAGAACATGGAAGGTGCAATGGAGAAATACCTGCACATTCAAAATAGAACTCTCTCCATCCTTAGCTTCATTTTCGATAGCTGCCTTAGGTTAATCTGCCTCTTTCAAAATTTCTTCTGTGATTTTCATCCTCCTCCCTTGTGATACTCACCTCAAGGTGCCTACTCAAGGTCTCCTTCCATTCTTCTCTGATTCCTACTTATACAGCTTTACATAACCCAATATGCTAAAAATTTTTCCAATCATAATGAGGAATTTTATAATTGTAATGATTTAAGTCAATGTCTACCACCAATATATAATTGGTTGTCTTTCACTAGTTTGATAATACAGAATTGGTCTAACCAGTGGACCATATAGCTTGATTTGATTAAAATTTCTTTTTACCCCTTAGTCTGCTTGCCACAACTGCATGATAGATTTGAGCCAAATTGCAAAGAAACTTGAAGGTGTTATATATTTTACTACATACAAATGGTAATAGCTAAAGAGTTTGATAAGATATGAAAGTCTGTCATGGGAGTGATAGGACAAGAAATACTCCTGGGGAGATAAAGTGTCCTGAATTAGCCCAAGTAAGAGATTATGACAATAGTTAATAAATTGGTATGGAGTTGGGACAGTATACATTCAGGCAAGAGGATAAATCTGAGATTTATTAAGGAGAAAAACATATTCTATTTGATTTAGATAGAATAAGTGGGAGGGGAGGGATAAGGCAGAAATACCCAAAGTAGTTTTATCTCTAGCAATTAATATTTCCTGATTCAAAAATTTTGGAACTTTTTCATAGGTGTGATTTCCTAGAAGGAGAATGCTTTGGGGACTCTGTGAAGGTGACGTGCTGGGAGAGCTCTCTGGTAAAGGGGTATGAGCACAGTGTGGTATGGAAGAGACCACAGATGTTTTTGTGGGTGGAGATGAGCCTCCACCTATCTGGTCTTGTGAGTTCTGGAAAACAGACTGAAGTGCACAGTAGGTCACCTCTTAAGGCAGGGGTCTCAGCTTATGTAGCCTTATTTCAGCTTGCCATTGACTGGGCAGTGGGAATTCTCGAGTAGGAAATGTGTAATCCCCCTGGCAGATATGCTTCTATTACACACAAGGATGTTCTCCAGTGAAAGTGGTGCCTTTGAGCCTTTAGAAGCCAGCTTGCACGTTGCTGGCTAAGGGAACTTGTGTAGAGAGAAGGCATTGACTGAAGTCTTGGAAACCAAATAAGTAATGTTTGGATGTAGTAGGTATAAATAGATTATAAAGGCTGCACCAAGTCATGGTGCTAGATATTCTTATGTAAGAAGCAGGATTTTCAGTTCTGGACTTATTCTATGGGGCTGAAGTTATTGAAAAACTAGACTATTACCAAAGATACCTTGCAAAATCTATTTTTACAGGCTTCCCTATAAACTACAGCTTCAGTTAGTCTGAGTACCTTAAATTATTCAAGTCGAACCTGAATATTTTATCTTGGAATATCTAAAATATCTAATATTGAATGTCAACTACTCTTGTTCAGTATTAGAAAAAGTTTTATATTTCTATTTAAATTGAATAAAGATTCAATCTGAATAATTTCCAATTCTGAGGCAAAAGTATATGAGAAAACTGGTAATTTTGATAACTAAAAAAAGGCAGTTCAGATTTTTATAAGGATAGTATAATCACCAGTTTTCTTTATCTATAAACATCCATTGCATCTTTGAAGAGAGAAATGATCCCCAGGGAATTCTTCATCTTCCTACAAATGGGTATATAACTTCCTTCCTATTAATTTTGCTATTACAATTGTTGGTGATATTTGCAGTCATCTGCTTACCTTTTCTCAAGTATTCTGAATGCCTTTGAGCAAAAATCTTCTTTCTAAACAGTTCAGTACTGAATATTTCAACAATTGCAAAGATTTTTAGTTTATATTTAACATTACAATATTTCAAAGTATTTGGTTATAACAGAAAAATCTCATTGATGTTTAATATTTATTGAGCATTCATTATGTTGCATACAATGTTTTGTCTGTTTTTTCTTCCCTAAAAGAAATGAAAATTATTTTCTTCAACTTTAGACAGCAAGGAAGAATTCTCACTAAAACATATGAATTTATGCATACTTGAAATCTTCTGAGGATGATCTATAATACCTGTTTTCAATTAAAGTACAGAAAACACTCTGTATAATGCATGTTTTGTCAGAAAATGGAAATGAACACTACCATTACAAGAGGCTACTATATCACTTCATATTGAAAAGTTAGGTCTATCAATCATTCTGCAAAAAAATCAACAAAAAAGTCTGGTACTTATTTTGTGTAACACACTTGCAGTACATGCTTAAAGGGAAATAAAATAGAAATTCTCAGTTTCTGCATTTTAGTGGATGAAACCATAGCATGATAGAAGCCAAAAGGAAGGGAGAAAAATAGTTTGTGTGGATACCTGATGGCAAGTGCAACTGAATGAGGCTTTGAATAAAAGAACCTAATAAAGGAAAAGGCAGGTATTTTTTGTTATCATATACCTATGATACAAGTAGAGGGATTCTTCATTCTGTAAAAAATGTCGTTAATGTATCCAATAACAGGAGGGGGAAAATGCCTCAAAATAAGTTTCACAAGATAACTAAATCATCACACATTCCCAAGCTTGAAAATATAATTTTAAAGCACTTTCAGAGTTAAAGACTGAATAGGGCAGGATGTTACAAACCTAAGAGGATTCAGGAGATGAACACTCATAATAGTAGCCCTATAGCCTCTGAGACTTTATCAAAAGGCTTCTTTAAACACTAATCCACTTCCCCATAAGGAATCTTGACATATTCAAGAATAAAACATCAAGGACTGGTCAATTGTCATTCTTGTTCCTTTCTCTGCAATTGAGTTGGCATTGTACAGACCTATACATAAGGCTTAGCATGAAAACACTGCAAAGAGCACTTGAAATTGAAATGTTTGAAATTTCAAAAGCACTAAATGAAGTTGGGTTAGCATGGCCTCATTTTTCTGGTCAGTAAAGGAAGGCTTTTCAGAGAATGAAAGCCTTCATTTTAGCAGTGTATTCTGTGTAAATAAAAGAATCTGCACATAAGACATCTGTTTTAATTAAAGCAGGAGAAACAAAGCTATCTCTTTTCTCAGCTTTCTAGTTTGGAGGTACTTCCCTGAATTTAAAATCAGAAATGTTTAAAAAGTAAGAGCAATCCCTTGGCAGATCTCTCCAACCCTGTGAAATATAGAGGGTCATTTGCCTTTGAGTATGTTCACATTTTAAGTACTTACTCTACCCTTTAAAAAGGAGCTAGTGTCTTTCTAAATGTTATCAGTTGTTAGATGTATTAGGTTTTAGGCAGTGGACCACTGAGGCTTTGTCTTCACCTGGGATCTGGAATAGACCCTGCCAGAGGGCTAGTGGCAGGTCAAGAGAATGCACCGGATCTGGGTATTCCACCCTAGCAGTTAAGACATTAGAAAATTGGTGCCCGATCTACATCCTTAGAGAACACATATCTCACACCTAGAATAAACAAAATTAATGTACAAAACCAAAGGCTATGGAAAGTCGGATAAATGCAGACAAAGTGTAGGCCAAGATCTCTGAAATAAAAGGGCAGTAAGAGCTGGACATGGTGGCACACTCCTCTAATCTCAGAAGCTCACAAGGCTGAGTCAGGAAGATCCAAGTTCAAAGCCAGCCTCAGCAATTAAGCAAGACAACAACTCAAAATTAAAAAAATAAAAAAATGAAAAGGGCTGTGGATGTGGTTCAGTGACAGTGGTTAAGTGCCCCTGGGTTCAATCCCCAGTACCAAGTAAAAGAAAAAAAGGCAGTGAGATGGATGAAGCTACTCCAGGTGTGGTAGAGTGTTCTGGCTTGCTTTTCTCTGCTGCTGAGACATGCATCCACTTTCACAGGATCAGATTGGCTCAAAAACATGCAGTCAGTATATACTAGTGCAAAGAAAAAATTGAAATCTATGAAATTACATGACCTAGTCTTTAACCATGACACTTTATATATATTCTAGTGAGAAAATTTATTTTTAATTTTTATTTTTTAGTGACTGGTATAGAAATAGATTTCAGAGCATTTTGCTATTGCTAAACTCCTGCTTACCAAACTCTCTTTATTCTATCAGACTCCTGCTAACTGTTATATTTTTTATTCATAAATAAAGAATGCCTCGAATCAATGCTATTTTCCATGGCTGCAGCATGCTTTATGCTACCAGTCACATCTGCCATGATGTCTGACCCTTGGATATGGTATCTATTTTGCCATCGACTGGAAACAACTTTGAACAACAGAAGCACCAAACCAGTGAAGATGCTGCTACAAGAATTTAACTCCATACACAGTGACACAATGATGAAATTTCTGGTAAACAAAATGGTAAAAATAAGTAGTGTGATAACTGCTTTCATTTCTAAATAAAATTTTAAAAACCTGTGTGAATTTCTTCATCCAATGTATCTTGTCATAATTTTGTTGGTGCAATCAACATCTCATCACCTGATTGTCCTAAACATGACCCATCGGACACAGCGGGATGCTCCAAAGTTTTATTAATAAAGACAAAAGCAAGTTTGGATTGACTCCATAAGGAAGATTATCATTAATTCCTAATTTCATATTTTATTCTAAATACTGATATTCTGACATGTATTCTCATCATTCTTTAAATAATGTTTACACAAAGGAAATAAAAAAGAAATTCTATGTTCATAAAAGGTATAATTTAAGGCAAATGGTATGGCAAATGTAAAATAATGCATAAAAATGTAGACTTTGAAATTCCTTTTGTTGTACTACTCATAAATTTTGCCCAGAAATATACTGTGATAAAATCACAAGTATGTGGTGGTACCACTTAGGATGAAAATATAAAGCCCAGGAAAAGGTAGGATAGCATTTAATCTCCACCACACAAAGCCTTTTACTGGATTCAATGTACCTCACACTGTTTTCTGAAAAGATCTTTAGGATCTGGGGACTACACAATTAAATCAAATTAATAAATATTTTTGACTTCCAACAATATATGATATAAAAAAGTAGAATTTCATACTATTGCAAAAATATTCTGGTTCAAAATAAAATGCATCAAAAGTCTTTCATTATTTTACTAGACTTTGTTTCACATAATAAAATACAGCCATCAGAAAGCTTGATATATTAGGAATTTTATGTTCTTCATCAGAAATTGACAAATGCAAAGGAAGCAAGAAGTCCAATATTCACTACCCATCCACATTTGTATATATTACAGAAGTGATTGGTATTCACAACAATGCTAATATGCCTCTACTTTCTGATCTTTGAATTATGCTTCTTAAAATATATTGAATCAATCTTGAAGAATTATATGACAACAAAGGTCCTTGAAAGTATATCTGTTAGCTTCAGCGGGAAATGCATAAGAGTCATGCTAGACAGGTGAATCTTATTCAATAACTATATAGTAACAGAATCCACAAGTTATATTTTAAATGAGTCCATTTTTGGAATTCAATGACCTTTGCTACCAAAGCAATCCTCCAATATATGTGACTGAGTTTATGCTGCTGTATCTTAAATGTATTCCCTAGCAGAAATGTACACACTATACACTTAGGATTTTGTGTGTGAGTTCCATGGAATGATACCTAATCACAAGAACTCTCATCAAAAGTCCCTTATATGTCAAAATTAATGTTTAAATATTAGATTTATTTTATATACTAGTCTGAGTATTCTATTTTAAGGAAAAAAAAAGTTCACTTATCCACATTGATCCTAGTCTGTATTACAGGATTTTTTTTAAACTTAAGGAGTTTCGGTATCTTGTTTTAGTTTTGGCATTCCAAGGAACAAATCATGAGTTATTTACCTGGATTTCAGTATATTGATTTTCCTTAGCATTTTGGATTCAATTTTCTCTAAAGCAAGAAAACAGTAGACACATTACCTCAGGAGATTTATCCTGAACCCTATGTTGGTTAATAATAACAGAAAAATGCTCTACAGGATGATCCACTTAAGAAGTATGACGAGTATGGAAAAAAGTCAGAATGCTTTTCTAAAGTACTCCATGTCTCAAACTAATGAAGAAAAAAGTGGAAATGCCCCTTCAATATTTCTTACCGTCATAGAATACTGGCCTAACTAGGAACCTGATTTACAAGCGGAACAATTATCTTTTAGAAAGATGTATCAAGCTAAAGGACATGCTTCTAGTGAAGTGAATCATCATCAGAGTTTGGGACAATTGCTTCCAGGGACATTCAGTCAAATCTATCACTGGCATTTTTGTGCACATCACCATTTGTAGTCTTCTTTTTATGATTTAATAATTTCATTTCTAGGAAAGACAATTTATACTCCCTAATTGAATCAAGATTTTGAGCTGGCCATGTTTATAGAAACCCATTCCAAATAAGCATAGATGGAAATCATCTTTGGTTTTTAAGTCTAAGAGGAATTGAAATACAATTTTAACTATTAAATTCAAGGTTTAATTTAATTTTGTTTCCTGTGGCTACTCATTATTATATTAAGGAAGTTTCTTCTATTTATAACTTGTTAAAGTTTAATCGTTAAAATGGTGAATAGAATTTTGATTTTATCAAATAGCTTTTCTCTCCAAATTAAATAGAGTGGATGACATTTGCCTTTATTTTGTTAACTTCAGTCATTTAATTGGTTAATTATTGAAGATTAAATTAACTTACATTCTTGGAATAAACCCAATGTGGCCATGATATATCGCCATTTTTGATACTATATTGGATATGCTTTAAATTTGCTGTTAATTTTTTTTAAATCCACATTTAAAGTACAATTGTCTCCAGTTTACCTTTCTCTTAAATGTCAGTGTTGGAATTAGATTCAGAACATCCTTGCCTCATAAGAGATATAAAATGACTTCTCTTTGTTTGCATCATAAGGATATTAGCTCTTTATTAAACATTTGGTGGAACCAACTAGGGAGCATATCTTTGTTGCAAAAGAAAACTTAATTAGATATTTAATCATTTTAAAATTGAAAATATTAGGTAGATGTACTACTTTTCCTTTTGCTATCCAAGCTAGTAGTATTATAGTCTCATCTCTCTCTTGACTCTTTTGTTTCCATTTGCTTCTCTCTTAGACCACTCAACTGTTGCTGCTATGTTGACCACTTGCCCTTCTGTTCAGTTCATCATTTCATGACTGAACTCTCCTCCGGCCATTTTGTTCTTGTACTACTTCCAATTTATTGATCCTTTCTTCAATTGTATCTACTACAGAATTACAGAAATCTTCTTAGAATGTACTTGTTTTTCTTAGTTCTGTAGCTTCAATTAATTTTTAAATATATTTTATTAATACATCATTTTATATTTTCCCCTCTAAAAATCTAATCATGTGCTTTATTTCCTTGAGTATATGAAGAATAGTAATTTTAAAATTGTGTCAGATAATTCCATTCTATGGGTTCCCTATGGAACCATTTTCATGTGTCTTCTTCTAACGGTATTACTTTTTAAATTTTATCTCTTCATATATTTTGTTATTTTTTATTTCACAAAATAAGCTTAAGCCTAGAATTATTTTATAGTCACACAATATACTATGATTTACACTTGCTAATAGCAAGTGGGCTAGGGCACAAGCAACTCAAGTCACTTCAGTTTAATTTGGGGATTCAGGAGTTTCAAAGATGATATACCTTTAAATGCCAGCCTCTTCCTCGTTTACCCTTATCCAGTGTGCATGATGTGCACATGTGCCAGTCTCCTGTCTTCTCAGTGCTTACTGAACTCTAACTTTCCTCTCTGTCTTGTTGGGTTCTGCTCATATTCTCAATCTGTCAGATTTAGGTGCAGAAAGTAGCATCCCCAAATATGAAGCTCATCCTGCTTCATTTCTTTCTTTTTCTAGATCTCCACCTCATGATTCTTCACTGCCTTAATAGCTCTACAATTCCCTCAAGTTGACTTTTAATGCATTTTTCTCTAAGTCTGGCAAAACTGGACTCATTTGCTAGATTGCCATTACTCTAAGGTTGAATAATTTTCTTTCAAGAAGGTAAGATTAAGAGAGGTAGTAAAATGATGAAACCAAAACAACAAAAATAAAACTACACCTGCATAAAATTATACCTTTAAAAGACAGTACTATTTTCTCCATGGCATGACTTATTCTTCCTATAAAAGACATATTTTTCAAATATTTTCTTCTATCTTGAAACCAAACTTAAACACTGTAAAATTGCAGCAATTTTCTGAATTATTGCTTTCTAAATTTCATTCTGCAATGAACCCTTTGTGGGAGAGGAGAGGTTCATTGATGAGTTTTTCTAATCTACCTCTATTTAGTGGATTTGTCAGATTTGGTGATCATATCTGCTACTTCTGGGGCAATGTACCCTGAGCACAAAGTAGACTCTTTTAAATGTGCCTCCACATTCTGTCAACACCCTTCAAGTTGAATGGTTTACTTATCCAATAAACTGCTGCAGTCTTGGGACATAAATGTTAAATTTTATTCAATGTTTGTCATTCACACAGCAGTATTCTTAAATGTTTTTCTGGTTTGGGGTTCACTGTCATAATTTCCTAACAAATACTGAGAAAGGAAGTCAGCTTAGTAAATGCATATTATGTCTCATTCTGAAGAAATAATTTGACAGACTTATTCCTTTTATGATTTGGGGGTAAACTTGAGAGAAAACACCACTGAGTATGTGAGTGCATGAACACACACATACATACATACATTCTTTATTCTCCAGTGATACCTTGTTGTTCTATTTTTCAATAAAATTTGGTACCACTTTTGTGTCCTGACTTTCTAAACAATATATTTTAGAACATTTTTTTCTTTTTCTATATAATTTATTAGTGTGTATAAACGTACATATCCTTAGTTTTTCAAAAAATATATAGAAAGACAATTTGAGAAATTCTATAATTATACAAATTTGTAATATTTCTCTCAAAATCTCGTTTCCAAATTTTCCTCCAGAGTAAATGCTAAAATACTACTTAAAAATACATGATTCTGAATAAATAACTCAATTTTCTGAAAATTCAAAGCTCACACGATAGTTAAAAAGCTTTCAACCTTATTCTTTTAATCATTTAAACTCTATTCCTGAGAAACTCACTGTGTAATTTTATGTAGTATGAAGTTAACATTTATGGTAAGACTCAGTGAAACTGTATTACAGGTAAGTCAACCTTCAGAATCAGAGGTACCTTATTTCCATCATGTATAATGTGGATGATGGTCTTTTGTCTCCCTATAAAATGTGTGCTATAGTGTCATTAACCATAAAAATACATTAAAAACTTGTACTTATAGCAGTAATGACACCTTTTAAATAGTGATAAAAAGTTTAAAAGTATAAAAACTCTCAAAAGACTTATATAATATGCAAAATAAATTATTATGCCACTTCATTTAGTGAATATTAAGTAAGCTTCTTTAGCTCCTTGTGCCATCAGTTTATTTCACTCTGCTGAATAGTCTAATAATATTTTCATTAAATATTTATATGAACAATCAAACACTGCAAATGAAGAGCACATCCCCTGACATTCAAGATGGTTTCCAGACTGATATCAGCAGTTTGTCATGTTGGTAGGGCTCATTTGCTATGGCTTAGAATGATGTTTTCCATTAGATTTAAGTGTCTTATGTCTGACCTTAGATTAAAGGCTATTCATCATGTCTTCTAATTTTTAAATTTTATTCCTTCATTGAAGAAGCACTGATGATAGAAAATTAAGTGCATTAAAAGTTGGGGTCATGTTATGCTAATTCAGCCAGGGAAATTGATTAACAGCTCATTTCTTATAGCAGTGGAAAATATACTCTTTGGTCTTATATGTTTAATATTAGCCTATTCATATGATTTAATTTATATTTCCATTAAATAAAGGTGAATCTAATTTTCACTTAAGCTTCATATGTGATTTTTTTGATTTATGATGCATGATAGCACAGTGACTATAATTTACATATGTTTAATTTTAAATCCTACAAATGTAATGACATATTGTATGTGCATTTCTGCTCTTGAAATATTTGGATATTGCACTTTCATAGATCACTAAAAGTTAATATCAAAATGCTCCTGCATATACTTGAATTTAATTCTAAAAATTAGATTAATTTCACAAGCTTCAAAAATACACAAAACTTTATGGGTGGCCATTTTGAGTCCTGAATTTAAAATGGAAAGAGGAAACTAATAATTACTAGTTTTATTATACAGTTCTATAAAAAAGAAATAAATTTTTAGCTACAAACTTGGATTAACAAAAAAGGTCATGCTGCTTTATTTAAACCAAATTGAATATGACTTATTTTCATTCCTTGGAGATGAGAAATTTAATCTTGATCATTATGAAGGCCAATTCATATACAGCTCAGGGCCACGTAAAGGCCCAGGTATCCCTCACAACTTCAGGCTTCAGTACTCTCTGTCTGCTGATGGGAACATCATTCAAACTTATATAACCCGTGTGGTCCGGTTCATCTTCTCCTATTTCTTTTCCTATTTTCTATTTAAGCATAGAGGACTTTGGCAAAAACAGGAAAAACCTGTGTCTATCATCAAGTCTTTTAGTCACAGGTAACTAGCCAATACCTTCCAACCTTTTCAAGTAAAATGAGAACATGAATCCCATTTGTTTTAGAAATCATAGAATGTAGCCAGGCCCACTTGTTCAACAATCTTTTCTCTATAATATTTTCAATTTTCCATCCTAGGCTCACTAGTTTATCATCCTTCATATACTTCTTGGGAAGATAGCATAAGGTTCTCAATAGGTCTTGTTTTTATAATCACTTGAGTGATTAAATTTGCCATTCACATCAGAACAATTGGAGGGGAGCTATTAAGAATCATAAGGAGGAAACAGATATAGTTAGCCATCATAGGCTAGATGCCCCAGAAACAGACTCTAATTTGTATTAAAGCAATTTATTTGAATGTGTTATCCCAGGAAAACCTGGTAGAAGAATGACAAAGTAAAACTGTAGGGAGAAAAGGCCAACCAAGAATGTCCCATAGGAGTATGGTTACCAGGTAAAATATAAGACATTCAGTTAAGTACAATAATCAGTTTAGAAATATATTCTTGTAGTGTAAACATGCTCCAAACATTTCATGGGCCATATTCATACTAAAAAAGAATTCTTTCCTGAGCATCATATATTTTCATTTGCTAAATTTGCATCCCACTCAAAACATCTATGGGGCTGGGTGCAGTAACATATGCCTGCAATTCCAGCATCTTGGGAGGCTGACATAGGAGGATCATGGGTTCAAAGTAAGCTTCAGCAATAGCAAGGCCCTAAGCAACTCAGTGACACCTTGTCTCTAATAAAATACAAAATAGGGCTAGATGTGGCTCAATGGTCAAGTGCCCCTGAGTTCAATCCTCTGTACAAAAAAAAAAAAAAAAAAAAAAAAAGCCAAAAAAACTATGGAGAGAGGACATGGATCACATTTAAGGGATCAGGGATGGGAGTGAACAAGAGAGTTGGAGTATTTCAACTTCTGTACCCATCAGTCATTAATTATGTCCAACTACAGATGAATACAAATTCTAGGAACTTCAGAAAAAGTGGGTCATAGACATTTAAGGGTAGTTTTCCCACCAAGAGATACAAGGGCTAGCTGTTGGGACAGAAGTCACACTTGGATCTGCAACAAAAAGATCTGAGGAGCTATAGGCAGAACACTAGCAGTACCTGCTACACTCATATTGTCTCAGGAAGACCAAGATGAGTGGTTGTCCTAACAATAGGAGCAGTCCATGCTTTGGTCTTGAAAGAGCTCTGAAAACAGAAGAAGAAAAGAAAAGAATTTTTGAAACTGGAGAGCAATGAAATGATGCTCTTCCAAACACTGAAAAAAAAAATAGCATACACACCCCCAGGACACACTGCCAACTTCGCATCTCAATAAGTATTTTTGCCAAAAAAATTAACTGATACATATACTTGCATTTTCCAGATGTGGAAATGAATTTATGCCCTGTAGCCTACTGAATTTTAACTTGATAGAAGTTAAAAGGTCATAAAAGGAGGAGGCTTGCTTTATTCCAGACAAGTTTTTGTATTTATGATATATTATCACCCTTTTAGTCCAACTAACAATTGGTGTTCATTACTTACACATTACCTGAAGATCAACTGGAACTTTATATAATACAGAAGGCAATGACTGCCTCAATAAAGAGTGAAAAAACTATAAAAAAAAAACTCTATGGAATGAGGTTCTATTATTTCCTTTAAGGTTATTTTGGCAATTCCATATCCTAAAATTAATGTGTAGGCATCCTAGATAATTAGGATGCTAATTGCTATTGGAATTTTCTTCTTCCCCTAAGGACTTTTATAGTTAAATTATTCTAAAAATTAACTACAGTTTTCTGAATCCTTGGGGTGAGGAAGTAGCATCATAAAAATTTGTTTCCAGGTCCTTAGAAGGCCTGGAATTGTATTCATTATGTCTGTTACACGTAATATTAATTATTCAAAACATTGTTATTTTATTTATTATAACTGTTGGTCTCAATTCCACTAGTGAAGTTTGCCATCAATTAGTTCGATAAATCTGTTACTGCATGTATATATGTATATTTTATGTAATGGTATAAAATGGTTAAATGGCTGACATTAGGCTGACATTTAGAGACGTTGCTAAATAGCACTGTAGAGCCCTTCTTACTTTTAGGAAAGATGAAAAGTAACTAATGTCCAGAATCCTAACTGGGATGTACACTTCCTGGTGAGCTATAGTCCGTATAAATCCTCCTCTTCATAATGTATGTCAGTCTTGCAGGGAATTAAATGGTCTTCTATGGGAAAAATATGGTACAGGTTGTTACTAAAGCAGGAAAGCTCTTTGACCTCTCTTAACTTACTTGATCACATTCATGCTCCTTAGCTTTGCCTGCCAGGTCCATCTTCACATGCCTCTGCCTCGCTCCTACACTCATCTGCACATAGTCCCTTTTTAAGCACACAACACAGCAGCCCATCAAAACTAAATGCTCTATCTTCCCTTCATCTTTGAACTGCTCCATCTCACTGGCATATTAGCTCTATAAACCCTCTTCACTTCACTTGGCTAATAGCTACTTACCCTTTAATACTCTGCTCAGTAAACACACTCCAGGAAATCTCTATTCTTCCTTAGGCTTGATGAGGTACATTTCTTCTATTCTCCCATAAAATCCAGCATATATACTATCTTCACAACATGATGAATTGGTTTAATTTATTTATATGTCCTATTCCAAGAAAAAAGTTTTAGAGTGAATATGAGACATTAATTTATTTGCATTCTCTAAACTAGCAAGTATCCGGGACTCATTGGAGGGTTTTAATAAGTTTGGTGAATAAGTGAATGAATGAATGAATGAAAAGACTGACTACTGGAGCTGAAAATCAATACTCAAGAGCAGAGGACTGAAAATATAAGATTTTATTTTAAATACAGGTCAATTTCATTCTAAATTGGTTCTTAAATAAGGCTATAACATAGTTAATTACTTGCTTATCAAATCATAATATAATGTATCAACACTATAGCTAAATGAATACATAAAATTCATTGCAGAGGTTTTTATAAATTTACTATTATCAAAGATAACATTATAGTATACACGAATTTTTACATTCTAGTTTAAAATCATTGTTTTGCTTATTCATATCTATATGCTTATATGTACATGTGTATATATTAGTGTCTATAGAGGCAGATAAATTATTATAGTAGGACAACTATAAGGACAAAATAGTAGCTGTTCATGTATATATGCGTAAATCATCTTTAGACTTAAGAGCTAAAGAAGAATTAACTTCATTTTAACTTCAGAGTTAGACAATTGATTTGCTCTAGCAAAATTAATTAACAAAATCATTTAGAAATCAGGACAAAATCCAAACACTCTGATCTTAAAATTTTAAATTTTCATGCAAAGAGAATTTTAGTCAGTTTCATCAGAAAAAATCAAGATAATGCTTAAGATCAACCAAATTAGAACTCAATTCCAATTATCAAGTATTGTGCATGTCATCAAAGCATTAGACCATTACTCTCTCTTACTAATTAGAATATGGTAATTGTCATTTTGCACGTAAATTAAATTCTTTGAGGCACGTTAGATGATACTCTGACATATAAATAATGCTTTTCATCTTAAATATAATTTATAAACACAATTTAAGTAATCTAACAAAGTGGCTATTTGAAAACTTTATCTCCCTTAAAAATGATTATGTTTAAAAATTTTACTTAGTGTCATTGTACTTAATTTTGCAACCATTACACTTTGTGACTAAACTAATCCATCACTTTCTAGCCAATTATCATTTACTCTGTTACTAAACATGATAGTCTTTATATACTTAAATAATAATTTTATTGGAGAGCTGAACCAGTTAATAGTATTATCCTTCATATTCTAGATTTTGTGCTTCTGGGTGAATTTTCAATGGTACAGTCTTCTTCTTTGGAAACAAAATGGACTATTGTCACTTATACCTTGTTCTTTTTAGGAAAATGTTTATTACTGATAATATCACTTTGATACTGTATTATTGGTACGATGAAACACATTATCTTTTTGTTTACACTAAACAGAGACATATCCAGGTAATGTAAGCAATGGAGATGTATTGTGAAGATGTTCTGGGAAAGAGGAAGAAAAAGAAGCATTCCTGTGAATATCACATTTAAAATTCCCCCTAAGAAAGATATTAACATCCCTTTGGTGCTCTTGGCCCATCCCCGTACTAAACCATAGAATATTAGCTCTTTGTGTAGACAGCTTATTATAGACCTATCAAACACTGACCAAATGGTAGAGTCATAAGGCACAAGAGGTATATTCATCTACCTCTTTTCTCAGCATAAGAATAAATAACCTTCCTGTTTTTAGCAAATTTACAAAGGAGACAAAATAAATAGCAGGTATCTGAGGTTTATCTGAAGGAGGGCGATGTAACTATCAGTCACTTGAGGCTTTAAGGTTTATACAGTGTAGAAGTTATCATTCTTGGAGAATTTACTATGAGTTGGATGTATATCACATATTTACTTAGTCATTACAACAATACAAATAGGTAGATATTACTAACCTCAGGTCACTAACGAAGCCCAGAAATTAAGAAATTTGTCAAAGTGCACATATCAAAGAATGTGAAAAACAGAATATCAACTAAGATTTGGACCCAACAAAATCTAGCTCTTCAATGATAATATGCTGTCTTTCATTGTAATTATTACAGCATTAATTAGTGGTTAGGGGTTGGATCAAATGCTGATTAGGCACATGCATATGTAGCAATCTCTTATTTATGCTAACTTGCAGTGTATTATATATTTCTCAGGGGAAAAGATGCAAAAATTATCCACATTTCTGAGTATAAATAAAATAATATTTTATATATGACTCAAACTATTGGGGGTGACATTTAGGTATATCCAATAAAGAAGAGATCATTAGGAATAGAGTCAAGGGGTCTTTGTCACTAGTTCCTTGTCTCATAGACTGATGGTTCTTTTTTTGTTTTTGTTTTTGTTTTGGTACTAGGGATTGAACTCAGGGGTACTTGACCACTGAGCCACATACCCAGCTCTATTTTGTGTTTTTTTATGTAGAGACGGGGTCTCACTGAGTTGCTTAGCACCTCGCCATTGCTGAGGCTGGCTTTGAACTCACGATTCTCCTGTCTCAGCCTCCCTAAGTGCTGGGATTACAGGCTTGAGCCACCGCGCCCGGCTGACTGATGGTTCTTGAAGGGCAACATGCTGCCTCTTTGCTTGCTAGTCTTCTGGCTACATAATCAGCATTCTCATAATAGCCAGTAGAAAAAAGATTCATAGTGCAAATCATGGCTACAGCCAATATACTTTGGTAGGATACACATAGAATTTTGTTATTGTTGGGAAAAAAATATATTAATAGAATGTCTCTGAGAAAATGATACACAGCACCTATAAACTTTAAGAAAAGTTAATAACCTGGGATCTTAGGTTAGAACATGTTAGAATATAGTTTTCTCACAAGAATTATTTTATAATAACTAAAAAGACCCTTTGCCTTTGTTTATTGAGAACAATCTGAATTTTCCTTGCAATCAAATTTTTATTCAATAGTAACAAATGGAGATGGCAGTGATAAAATTTTTAAAAAATTAAACAGTAACAAAACACATTTTTATTCCTGAAGCATATCATATTCTGTGTTTAGGGACACTGATTTGGAAAGTGTCTTAGAGACCTCCTATATTCATGGATTGGCAAAATTAACATTGTTAAAGTGACCATACTACCAAAAGCAATCTTCATAAAAATACCAATGATATTCTTCATGGAACTAGAAAAATCAATCCTAAAATTTATTTAGAAGCAAAAAAAGCCCCCAATAGCCAAAGCAACCTAGAACAAAAAGAGCAATACTGGAGGCATCACAATACCTGATTTCAAAATACACTGCAGAGTCATAGTAACAAAAGCAGAATGGTATTGGAATAAAAATAGGCACAGAGACCAATGCAATAAAGGATCTATAAATAAAACCACACATGTACAACCATCTGATTTTCAGAAGAAGTGCCAGAAATGTGTTAGAGAAAGGAAAGCCTCTTTAACAATTATTGCTGGGAAACTGGTCATCCACCGGCAGATGATTGAACTAGACTCCTACCTTTTACTCTGTACAAAAACAAATTCAAAACAGACTCAAAAACTCAATGAAAGACCTGAAAGTTTGAAAGTATTAAGGGAAAACTCCTCAAGATAGAGGCACAGGTAATGATTTCTTGAATAGAACTCCACTATCTCAGGAATAAAAGTAAGAATTAATAAATGGGTCAAATCAAATTTAAAAGGCTCTATGCAGCAAAGGAAATAATCAACAGAGTGAAGAAACAACCTACAGATTGGAAGCCAATCTTTGCTACCTATTCATCAGATAGAGAATTAATATCCAGAATATACAAAGAACTAAAAAAATCCTCAAGATCAAAAGAACAAATAAAATTATTTGAACAGACTCTTCTCAAAAGAAGCACAACTGGACAATAAATATATGAAAAAAATGCAATATCTTCAACATGAACTTCAGATCAAAACTATACTGGGATTCTACTTCATCCCAGTCAGAATTGCTATTAAAAACAATAATAAAAAAATAGCAAATGCTGGACAGAATGAGCAGAAAAATGAATAATGTATACACTATTGGTGGAATGTAAGCTAGTCAGCATAAAGAAGAAATACCTGCATATCTACCTTTATTTTGTCACTATTCACAATAGCCTTATTATGGGATTAGCCTAGGTGCCCCCATCAACAGAAGAATGAATAAAGAAAATGTGACACACATGTGCACACACATGCTGGAATATTATTCATCTATAAAGAAGAATGAAATCATCTCACTTGCAAGAAAATGGATGGAATTGGAGATCATCATGTTAATTGAAATAAGCAAGACACAGAAAGGCAAGTATTACATATTTTCTCTCATAAGTGGAAACTAGAAAAAAATCACAGGATGACCTGAAAGTAGAAGAGGAAATAATAGGAAAGGGGAAGTGTATTTGGGAAAGTAAGGAGAAAAGGGAGATCAAAAGAAGGTACTAGGGTGAATATTATTAATACAAGATATATGTATATATGGAAATGTCACAGTGAAACTCATTAATTTGTACAGTTAATGAGTTAATATTTTAATAAAAATTAAAATAAAACATGAAATAAAGGAAAAGTTTTTCTTAACTTATTAATTGAGCTACATGGGCAAAAACACACAGAAATTATATATAACGACTAACATGTGCTAATGTATGTTTATGAACACTAAAGCTTTCAAACTAATCCCTTGCTCCCCAAACATGCATAACATAAAACATGAAGCTCTTCTAAAGGATTTATCTTTTACTTCTATTTTTTTAAATGTATGTATTTTCATTTTCTCTGAAACTTGAAAGAATATCCATAAAATTCAAAAGACTGCAGGAAGCACTTGCTCTTACATAGTCAATAAGGATTCCTGCTTTTCCCAGAGGCTGCAACAAATCTAGTTCTTTTTAAGAAACGCTGCCTCCTGGCCTATGGAATTTTGTTCAAAAAATGTTTTGCCTTATGAGTAATGTAGTTCCATCCACTACTTATGTCTACAGGAGACACTTCTCTGATGCAGAAAAGCATCAGTCACTCTCCAGCTTTCAAGCTCTGTTCTCTCTGTAGATGCCCTCTGGCTCATGCCAATTATTAGCATATTCCATCCCCTAAACTCTCCTCTCACCCCAACTTTTCTTTCCCCTCCTCTCTCCTCTCTTTTCCTTTCTTATCCTCTGTGTCTTATTCTCAAAAAGTGAATTTTAAATGCCACAGTTTAAAACATTCTTTTAACATCAACTTAATATGTTGAATATTAAAGATACAAATAGTGCAAGGGGAAATAGCTGAGGAAATGCAAGAATAATTCTTTTCAGGTCTCTGTGATTTATCTCACAGCAACAGCAGAACCAGGAATAAAACAAAGGGGATTCGCAAATAGTAACCACAAATTAGAGTTATAATATATTCAGGCTCCATCCCTCTTTGCATACTGAAATAACACCCAGCAAGGAGTTGTACAAATAAATATATAGACAACCAGACAAATACTTTCGGAGTATATAGAATGCATTTTAGTTAGTTATGCTGAGCAATCAGATTGAAGGTAATTCTGTTCTTCATTATGTTTATAATTTTTTCTAATTTTTTAGAAATAAAAATGAATTATTTCTAATATTTAGGTTTATACTTAATGACTAGTTATATGGAATATTACACATAGGAAATATAATTTAAACCTTTTCCTAGTCTATTAAGAATATAAACAAAAAAAAAGAATATAAACAATATAAATTTCAAGTTTAGTCTCCTAGCCAATATGAAATATGTTTAGTATATTAAAAATCTCAAAAATGAAGTAATCTTGAGGAAGCAGAATTCATCTCAATTTCCAATGCAAACACAACCCATATCTCAATTTCCAATGCAAACACAACCCTTATACTAATTTCCCCATATGAGCTGATGTGATATAACTTGAGTTTCCAAAGAAACCAGGGCAGGAATCTGAAGCTTAGATCCGACAGGAACAGGTGCCACAAAGACATACAGTAGACATTATTGTCACCATGCCTTATATCCCTTTGATCCACCTCTGTGGGATGCATGGAGGAAAGTGGAAAGATTGCCAGTAGTTTCCACGAGAGGACAGCTTTACATCTCCAGCATTTATTGCTCTCTGCTAGTCTATCTGAGGTCTGACTTTCTTTGGCTAGGAGAGCTTGATAGGCAGTGCACCAGCACCAAACTGAAGTAGGAGGGACATCAAGTCTTGGGGGCAACCACGAATGTATGGCAGATAGGAGCAGGGAGATAATGCCACAGAATCCCTTCCCCCCATAGCATAATCCTGAGGCATGTTCCCCACAGTTAGGAGTACTCCAATAATACTGAACCCAGTCACAGGTTATTTTTCTATCCAATTCACCAGAATAAAATCAAAGAGGTATTTGGTCAAATAATATATTGCAAATTTTATAGAATTTCAGGATTGGAAATGGAGAGCTAGAGTTTCTTTCCAAACAAAATCATAAAGTAATAAAAATAATGTATTCATATCCAAGAAGAAAGTTAACTGCAAATGTGGTCTCTGTTGCACAAGGTAAGTGCTCAAGTGAATAACAGAGAATCAAATAGTACCTCAGCTATCAGAAGTCCTAGACCATACAGTCTACTGACTCAATACACTTTTATGAGCATTACCTGACTAGACAGCTGGCACACACATTTCCTCTTCCACATCATGCAAGAAAAAGGAAAGGACTCTGGGGGTTCGATGCATTCTTGGCCCTATCAGAAGACAGTGGCATAAGTCCTCTTCTGATCTAGTAGTCACAGGGATTCTCTCATCTCTCTCTTGGGAACCCTAAAGCACACAAGCTTTTAATCTTTAGACTTCCCTTTCATTCTTCTCTCTCTTTCATCCCAGACAGGGTAGAAATTTTAACCTCAGGGGTAGAAAAAACTGACACTGACTGCAAAAATATCTAATCCTTTTGCCATATGGGATCATGGGAAATATCAAGAAAAGAAGTTTCCATCTGTCTACATCTCAAAATATTATCCTCACGTACTTATTCAAACTAATGTCTTTTCTGCTGCAGCAAAGATGTCTTTTTCTGCAGATATCTTTGTCTGTTGGAGACAAAGATGTCACAGAAATCGGGAACACTGACATCTCCTTAGACTGTAAATGCTTTTAAAATTGTGGCTCGAATTTTAAAACAATATGTAAAGTACATAGTACAATTCCTAAGATAAATGTGCAATATAAGACAGTTGTTCCACTTTATAAGACTGGACTAATAATTATTTTGAGGAGATTTGCCATCAAGCTCTACTTGGCTGCTCTACTTTCAAGATTTTCCATCTCAAAAATCACCTCTGTATTCTTTCTAGTAACTTAAACAGAACTTTCATTTTCTTAGTGTTTTTCATATAATCATTCATTTGATCAACATTTAGTTAAGTAGCAAACACTGTGCTTCAAAAGGAGAACAAAATAATGGAGCTTGTTAACACAAATTAGCCCACATGGAACTAGTCTAATGACAGACATAGATATTAACTAAGTAATTATCCAAATGAGAAATTGTTACTATCATTTGTGGTAGAAAAAGGACAATTATAAGAGTGTATTTACCAGGAAGGCAAGGAAAGGGCATATGAACTGGTTTGTGCCGTAGACTTCAGTTTAAGATTCATAGTACTAATAGTTAGGATTAAAAACAGAGGAGTAGCATGGGTATGCTGGAAAAGGGACTGGAGAGAAACAAATGGAAAGAGGTTGACTTGCTGGGGAACTCTGCTGTTGCATTGAAAATATGAAGAAAACCAAGATGTCAATTTGCAAGAGAGGCAGAATGTGTCAGGGAATGATGGAGAAGGGTCATATTTAGAAAGTGAAGTCAAATATACACAATGGAATATTATTCAGCAATAAGAGAGAATAAAATTATGGCATTTGCAGGCAAATGGATGGAATTGGAGAACATTATGCTTAGTGAAGTAAGCCAATCCCAAAAAACCAAATGCCGAATGTTCTCTCTGATTAGTGGATAAGAATACATAAGGGGGGGTGGGAACGGGAAACACAGGAGAAATGCAGGAACTCTAGACGTGGCTGGGGGAGGTGGGAGGAAGGAAAGGGGAATGGGCATAGTAATGATGGTTGTTCGAGATGGTCATTACTACCCCTGGCACATCTATGAAGACTCTAATGGTGTGACTTTATCTGGTTTGCAATCAGAGAAATGGAAAAACTGAGCTCTGGTTATG